>JAPFBL010000195.1:247500-727125 GCA_026182355.1 Hermatobates lingyangjiaoensis | reverse complement strand
GGAAGACACAAAAACTCTGAGAGATATATAAAAGTTAAGACAAGATAAGATAAGATAATAAATCAGATTGCTGCCTTTCTATTCAGAATACAATACGAGTAAATCAATGTAAAACTGTTAGAGATTAAATAAGGAAGCAATAATAGTGGAAATTATTAATTAAGAAATAAATGCTTTGAAATAAATAAAGTTTACTAATCTTGAAAAAAAATTAATCTTCAGATTTTGAAGGAAAAATACATTTTGAAGGCCAAAAATACATTTTTGATGATCTCTCTCTCTCTCTCACTCTCTCTCTGTCTATCTATCTGCGTATATGTGGGTGGGTGTATATTTAAAAGTTTGTGGGCACGCTATAGGTCACAAATTTTTTTCTATTTCTAATATTAATCATACTAACCTCAGTGGTAATAACAATATGCATGTATAAAACTTATTAACCCAAAAATTGCCATTATAGTGTCGATGTACTTAATAGTTCTGGACAATATTGCATCTATTAAAAGTTACTTTTTTGGATAAAATGTGATATTAGACAACATTTTTTCTCTTATACTACTAATTTTACAATGTTAAAATCTTGGAATTGATATAAAACTGACAGGAATATTAATTGTAAAAAACTTTAGGATATTGTAAAATCTTAGGATTACTATAAAGCTGAAAGAATCATTTCTTGAACAAATTTTACAAATCGTTAAAAACTGAACAAAGTTAATTTGAAAACAAAATATAAAAGCTGATTTACAAAGGATTCTGAAAGGTTGAAGACACAATACTGGTCCGCAATAACCTTTGATGGATTACTAGGAATTATACCCAAAAATTTACCATTATTAAAGAATGAACTGTACACTTTTTGGTTTAATTACTTTGAGAAAACAGGGTATTTCTGAATCATACGTTCTCTAAATTCAGGAAATATTTCTTATATCTGTAGAATCATTGAATAATATCCTTGATTATTTTTATATTTCCTTATAAATATATGAATAATAATACATTTTTGTAGTAACAGACTCTGTTATTTTATCACTTAATCTAACTTAAGTATGACTTAAAGTATCACTTTAACTTAAGTATGAGGCAAAAGCATTTAACAGCCAATAAGTAACACTTGTAGAAAATAAAGTAAATAATGAAATAAACTTTTAAATAGTGAAAAAACTTATTTATGAGTCTATTAAACTATTTTAATTTATTTAATTACTAGGAACTACAGAAATAGCTATATAGTAAAATAATATTGTATGAATTATATATTACAATAATCTTAAGTGTTATAAGGGAATAAATGAAATTTCTTTTTGATAATTCTTCCAGTTTGCTTGCTATAATTTAGTGTATACAATCAGTGGAAATATTAGTTTCATGTTTAAAGAATCTATAAGATATTTTTTACTAACTAAAAATTAAGTGAAAAGTATTTTTTACTAACTTTTTACTAAATGGAGACATAATGAATATAATTAATCAGTTTCCTCAAATATATTGTTCTACAGGTATATTTCAGGCATACTGAATGTCAAATACGTTATTTGCAATGACCTGAATGAACAATAGGACTTAGAAAATCGATTTTAACAAGTTATTCATTAATAAAAAAACTACTGATTACAAATATTTAATCAAGGATTTAATACCTTAATTTATAACTATATTAATTAGATTATGTAAATAATAATTTTATTAAGCTTTAAGTAAAACTATGTGCCTATAAAACATAGGAATAATCTCACTCGAACCAAATAAGCTTAATTAATATTTCATTTTGTTTTAATATATATATCATTAAAAAGTTTAAACTGAAAAGTTTAAAATAGAAATTAGCATGGTTTGAACTATGCTATTATTAAATAATTAATGGAACTTTTAAAATATTACATCAGCATAGATTCATTTCTATGAATCTATTAATAGAAATCGGTTGATCTTATTACCTATTTTTTAATTAATATATTAAATATAAATTAATGAGAAACATAGAAACAGTTAGAAATACCATAAGAATAGTTTTACATTGTTTCAAGTTTACTCATGTCTTGAGTTCATATATTTCAAAAAAGTGGTTTCAAATAAAAACCTGCAAAAACTTATACTCGTTTTATATTTAAATTGACAGCCATAATTAGAAATTAAATCCTTACAATGAAATTTAGAATTCCAAACATATATTGCAAATTATTGCAAAGAACTGTAAAATAAAAGTCAATTGAAATTAACTAATGTAATAATCAGTCGTTTCAGTTATAAGCATGTTTCACTACTTTGCTGAGTTTTATTTTGAATTTTATTTAATAATATATAGAAAACTGAAGGTTTAAAATTAGCTACTACAAAAAAAATTCATGGTGTAGTTTTATAATAAAAAAACACATACTAGATATTTTTACAAAAAAAAAACATTAGTCATTGTTTATAAGTAAATATGTAATAATATTTCTTGAAGACCCACAGTTGGTTGTAAGCTTTCATCTCTGGAGTTGTTCAAAGGAGGAAAGTCATTCTCTCTTGTTTTGAATACCTCTTTATAATGCCTTCGCAGTTGATAATTTGATACCTACGAGGTGTGTAAATAAAGTAGTGACACTGATTTTTTTTAAATTTTCTATTCAAATATAATTACAATGTGATATTGTCACCTTCAAAATAGTTCCCTTCGGAAGCCACACAGCGCTGGAGACGGTCCTTCCAATCATTGTAGCATTGCTGGAACTCGGATTCTGGAATGGCCTTCAGCTGGTCGGTTACAGCAGTTTGTATGTTTTGTAGTGTCCCGAAATGAGTTCCCTTGAGGTGATTTTTCAATCTCAGGAAGAGGAAAAAGTGATAAAGACTCAAGTCTGGTGAATAAGGAGGCTGAGGAGCAACAGGAATGTTTTTACTGGCCAAAAACTCGTTTTCTTTTCGGAATTTTCGGAACCATTTTCGCACAAATTTTTCTCATCTCCAATTCATTGGTCAAAATGTGATGAACGGAGGTGTGATTCAAATTCAACTGTTCCCCGATCATTCTGACTGTCAAGCGTCGATCTGAACGCACAAGGTTCCGTACTCTGTTGACATTTTCATCGGTGTTTGCACTTGAAGGCCTTCCGCTTCGTGGTTCATCTTCAATCGACTCTCTTCCTTCTGAAAATTCCTTAAACCAACGAAAAACCTGTGCCCTTGATAAAACACGTTCTCCATAGGCCGGTTTCGGTTGCATTATGTCCAAGTCTGAAGCAAAATTTGATTGCACACCGCTGCTCAACTTTGAGGTCACTCATTTTTAAAACGCTCAAGAAAAAACCATTTCACGAAAACCAACGCTACGGACAAACAAATGACTGTGGCGAGTTCAGATTCATACTGGAGGCGCATCACACGTGCACCTGACGCTACTCAAGGCCACGCGTCTCCAGCGTTGCCAGATCGAAAGCGACGTTGCCAGTCTCACTACTTTATTTATACACCTCGTATATAGGCGAATTACCTTATGAGATGGCTAATAATTGTATTGATTATACACAGAGCTTTGATTATTAGAAATACATGATGGGTTAGATATGAGAAAGCCAATACTAAAAATTTCAAATAAAACCACTTTACTGTTAGCTCTGTGTCATTCATTCTTGCATGTGTCTGACTTCGCGAGATATTAAGGGATACTGGAGTTAAGCCCTTCCTTTCTGCTCCACAGAAGTGCAAAAGAACACAATTTAATTCCTAGAATACTCTTTGTTTTAAATTTAGAAAATTTCTCAGTCCACATTTTTTTACATAGAAAACTGTTGTTAAAAAATTTTTTTTAGCCTTGGTATAGACATTTTTACTTTACTATAAGTAAAGTATAGTGATCGTGAAAAAATTCGATCTCGAGATTTTGACGGAATTACATGTTTTGAGGTCCCAGAAGTCGTTTTATGAGGTTTTTACGATGATGTCTGTGTGTGGGTGGGTGGATGAGTGGGTGCGTGTGTTAGCATTGCTTGTTACCACGCTACGGTCCACAATCTTTGATGGATCAAGTTGATATTTTACACAAAAATGGGCCTCATAAAGACGAAGATCCCTATTGTTTGGGAAGAATTATGCATGATGGGAAAGTCACTTTTTTTGCCAAAAACCGTTTTTTTTAAAACATTTATTTCTCTTAAACTGATAACCCTAGAGTTTTGAAATTTTGACATTATTTTTAAGGTTACAAATAGAACAAACGAAAAATATATTCAGAATTTTAAAACAACGGGAAATATTTTTTTTCACTAAAATGTAAAAATTTTGACCTTTAATTCAATCTCAAACCTTGTGAGAGCGATACAAGCCATAATGTTTGACAGATTAAAATGAAACTATGGCTAAAAATAGAACATTATGTGGACAATGAGGTGAGATATTTTTTTCGAAATTACATTCGCTAAAGGGGCGTTACAGTACGATTTCTGTTTTCAGAAAATGATTTTTTGACGCGAAACGGCTTAATTAAAAATAATGAAAATGTGACCAAAAATGGAACAAAAAATTAGCAATTCATAAAAAAAAATCATGAAGTTTCAATTACGGGAAAGAGCAATAACGCTATAAAAACTGTTTGTTTATCTTAGACTAAGAGATCACCTGCTATACTTGTCGAATTTTTTACTTTACTATAAGTAAAGTATAGTGATCGTGAAAAAATTCGATCTCGAGATTTTGACGGAATTACATGTTTTGAGGTCCCAGAAGTCGTTTTATGACGTTTTTACGATGATGTCTGTGTGTGTGTGGGTGGGTGGGTGGGTGCGTGGGTGGGTGCGTGTGTTAGCATTGCTTGTTACCACGCTACGGTCCACAATCTTTGATGGATCAAGTTGATATTTTACACAAAAATGGGCCTCATAAAGACGAAGATCCCTATTGTTTGGGAAGAATTATGCATGATGGGAAAGTCACTTTTTTTGCCAAAAACCGTTTTTTTTTAAACATTTATTTCTCCTAAACTACTAACCCTAGAGTTTTGAGATTTTGACATTATCTTTGAGGTTACAAATGGAACAGACGAAAAATATATTCAGAATTTTAAAACAACAGGAAATATTTTTTTTTCAATAAAATGTACAAATTTTGACTTATAAATCAATCTCAAACCTTGTGAGAGCGATACAAGCTATAATGTTTGACGGACAAGAATGAAACTATGCCTATAAATAGAACATTATATGGACAATGAGTTGAGATATTTTTTTCTAAAATTACATTCGCTAAAGGGGCGTTAGAGTACGATTTGTGTTTTTAGAAAATGTTTTTTTGACGCTAAACGGCTCGTTAAAAAATTATGAAAATTTGACCAAAAATGGAACAAAAAATTAGCAATTCATAAAAAAAAAATCATGAAGTTTCAATTACGGAAAAGAGCAATAACGATATAAAAACTCTTTGTTTATCCTAGACTAAGAGATCACCTGCTATACTTGTCGAATTTTTTGTATTTTTTTACATTGTTTACATTGACTTAGAAATTTTTTGAGCGAATCCACTGTGATAAAATTGATGTTTCTAATGGAAAAATGAAAATATATTATTGACTTATAAGAGATGTAAGAGGAATAATATTGTGCAGGTAAATGATAACACTCATTAAAAAAAAAATCGTATATATGTTATTTGACAAAGGGAAAGGAAAATGATCTCATTAAATACTAAGAAGCCATAAAATTCCCAGTATAATAATTCTGTTAAAAACCAAAAATGTAAAAGATAATTCAAAATATAAATCTTTCGTTTAGAGATTAATAACTGTAATTATCGTACATCTTTAATTAACAAATCACCTTAAAACAACATTTTCTTCGCTGTTTAAGATGTTTTTCAGAGAAAAAAAGGGTATTTTACTGTTTTAAATTTGAAAATTTTACATTAATATTCAATGTAGAAGGATGTTAAGTAAACGATGTAAGAAATCTACTGGCTATTTGAACAATAGCCATGTTCTCTTGTAGGATAATATTTCGTTTCAAGAAATGTTCACATTGGTTTTTCAAAAATGATATTACTGCTGTAGTTATACTAATGAAATTGTTTGCAAATAATAAATTATTTGTGATGTACAGAAATAAGCTTATAAATTGATATGTCCTTCAATCACTATCTGTACTACCTCACGAATGCAATGCTAATAATTATATCCCATTTAGATATTTATGTTATGCTTAAATGATACGTTATGTTTTATATACTCAAGAAATTTGACATTGAGTTACTTGTAGTAAAGTAGAGTGTAGGCCACTCCAGATTTTTATATTTTTTTTCATTGTTTACATTGACTTAGAAATTTTTTGAGCGATTCCACTGAGATAAAATTGATATTTATAAAGGAACAGTTTAAATTGTTTATTGACTTATATGAGATGTAAGAGGAATAATATTGTTACATGTAAAAGAATCACCGCCAATAAACATAAATAAATTACCTTTGTCTTCCATGGCATGATGGATTTGTCTCATAAAATGCTTTAATAAATCTATATTTTGCACTCTTGAGCAAAACTTAATATCAGTTACAATTACATTATAATTGTGAATGCAGTACCTTTCCATGATATTGAAATGTAATGAATGGACTCTTTCCTCAAGAAAGAGGACTTATGTTTGTTGAGAAATATCCAATTTTTTTTTACCACTCTAGTCTAATAGTTCATATTTATTATTTTCAAAAATTGAAGCTCCCAAGTTTAAAAGATTTAAATTATATTGAATAGCTGGCTTTGACTTCGATTTGAGTATGTAAACTGGCTAATTACTAATATATTTTTTCTCAATATACATTCATAGCAAACTTAAACAGAGTACAGAAGGCAGGAAAAGGATACCAATCACTCAGAAAAAATTCGTATATATGATATTTGACAAAGGGGAAGGAAAATGATCTTATTAAATACTAAGAAGCCATAAAATTCCCAGTATAATAATTCTATAAAAAACCAAAAATGTAAAAGATAATTTAAAATTGAAATCTTTCGTTTAGAGATTAATAAATCTAATTATCGTACATCTTTAATTATAAATCATCTTAAAACAACATTTTTTCTTCGCTGTTTTTGATGTTTGTCAGAGAAAAAAAGGGTATTTTCCTGTTTTAAATTTGAAAATTTTACTTTTATATTCAATGTAGAAGGATGTCAAGTAAACGATGTAAGAAATCCACTGGCTATTTGAACAAAAGCCATGTTCTCTTGTAGGAGAATATTTCGTATCAAGAAATGTTCACTTTGGTTTTTCAAAAATGTTATTACTGCTGTAGTTATACTAATGAAATTATTTGCATCAGCTGTGTGATGTACCAAAATAAGCTTATATATTGATATGTCCTTCAATCACTATCTGTACTCTTTCAGGAATGAAAGACTAATAATCATATCCCATTTAAATGTTTACATTATGCTTAATTGAGACGTTATATATTATATACTCAAGAAATTTGATATTAAGTTACTTATAGTAAAGTTGAGTGAAGGCCACTCCAGAATTTTTATATTAAAGTTCATGGACTTTTTCGTTGTTCGTTGGGAATAGATTTAGTTAGGAATCTCTTGCATTTTTAAGATCTTAGACACTAGCAAGAAGAATTCATTCGTTATAATTAACTGACACTAATATTAGAATTGTGAATAGGACATTATTAATGTCTTAGGAGACTGTCATCACCAGCTCAAATACAATATTAAATATTACGTTCTAATAATTGATAACAATGAAGGTTCAAAATGAAATTTTCTTTTATCCTGGTATCCTGTTAATACCCACAAAAATATATGTACTTCATCATTACAACTGAACACAATTAATGTAGATATTGTTAGACCCATAGAACATAATACAACTTAAGCACTAATTATTTTAAATGTACCTAATTATTAAGTCCTAATTATAAAATATATCATATGTAAGTTGAGTGCAGTGCTGCTGCAGCTTTTGGACTTGTATGTCCTCATGAGTGACTGATCCAGATATTCCCTAACAACTAACTCACTTTTGGTGCCCAACCCATATATTAAAATTCCATTCATGGTGAGTTGGAGACCTTAATTCACCATGGTTTTGGCTGGTATTTTAACAATAATAGGTCAGGTTTAATAATAATAGGTTAGGTTAGGTTGCAGTGGCAGTCCCACGAAAGAACACACATTGGCCCTTTGTGATGTGTACAACAAAATAAACATTATACATTAGGAGTCATAAATCTTGCCAAATTCATGTGCATTCCGAGTAGGAATATTTAACGAGTACCTGACAGGTTACTCGGGACCGACGTCCAGAGTGGGCATTAAACCCCTGATATATCAGTCTAGAGTGGGTATTGAACCCCTGATATAAATCCACAGTGCGCATTAACCCCTGATATACCAGTCCACAGTGGGCATTAAACCCCTAATATACCAGTCCAGAGTGGGCATTAAACCCCTGAGATACCAGTCCAGAGTGGGCATTAAACCCCTTATATACCAGTCCAGAGTGGGTATTGAACCCCTGAGATACCAGTCCAGAGTGGGCATTAAACCCCTGATATACCAGTCCAGAGTGGGCATTAAACCCCTGAGATACCAGTCCAGAGTGGGCATTAAACCCCTTATATACCAGTCCAGAGTGGGTATTGAACCCCTGAGATACCAGTCCAGAGTGGGCATTAAACCCCTGATATACCAGTCCAGAGTGGGCATTAAACCCCTGATATACCAGTCCAGAGTGGGCATTAAACCCCTGATATACCAGTCCAGAGTGGGTATTGAACCCCTGATATACCAGACCAGAGTGGGCATTAAACCCCTGAGATACCAGTCCAGAGTGGGCATTAAACCCCTGATATACCAGACCAGAGTGGGCATTAAACCCCTGAGATACCAGTCCAGAGTGGGCATTAAACCCCTGAGATACCAGTCCAGAGTGGGCATTAAACCCCTGATATACCAGTCCAGAGTGGGCATTAAACCCCTGAGATACCAGTCCAGAGTGGGCATTAAACCCCTGATATACCAGTCCAGAGTGGGCATTAAACCCCTGAGATACCAGTCCAGAGTGGGCATTAAACCCCTTATATACCAGTCCAGAGTGGGTATTGAACCCCTGATATACCAGTCCAGAGTGGGCATTAAACCCCTGAGATACCAGTCCAGAGTGGGCATTAAACCCCTGATATACCAGTCCAGAGTGGGCATTAAACCCCTGATATACCAGTCCAGAGTGGGTATTGAACCCCTGATATACCAGACCAGAGTGGGCATTAAACCCCTGAGATACCAGTCCAGAGTGGGCATTAAACCCCTGATATACCAGACCAGAGTGGGCATTAAACCCCTGCGATACCAGTCCAGAGTGGGTATTGAACCCCTGATATACCAGACCAAGTGGGCATTAAACCCCTGATATACCAGACCAGAGTGGGCATTAAACCCCTGAGATACCAGTCCAGAGAGGGCATTAAACCCCTGATAAACCAGACCAGATTGGGCATTAAACCCCTGATATACCAGACCAGAGTGGGCATTAAACCCCTGAGATACCAGTCCAGAGTGGGTATTGAACCCCTGATATACCAGACCAGAGTGGGCATTAAACCCCTGAGATACCAGTCCAGAGTGGGCATTAAACCCCTGATATACCAGTCCAGAGTGGGTATTGAACCCCTGATATACCAGACCAGAGTGGGCATTAAACCCCTGAGATACCAGTCCAGAGTGGGCATTAAACCCCTGAGATACCAGTCCAGAGTGGGCATTAAACCCCTGATATACCAGACCAGAGTGGGCATTAAACCTCTGAGATACCAGTCCAGAGTGGGTATTGAACCCCTGATATACCAGACCAGAGTGGGCATTAAACCCCTGATATACCAGACCAGAGTGGGCATTAAACCCCTGATATACCAGTCCAGAGTGGGTATTGAACCCCTGATATACCAGTCCAGAGTGGGTATTGAACTCCTCATATACTAGTCCAGAGCAGACCACGAAGCCACAAGTCTACCTGGCTTATTTTAGAAAATACTTTTTAAAAGTTTTATTTTGTTATAAAATACTTTTTAAAAATATTGCAATTAATTAAATTGATTGTCTGAGATAAAGTATATGATACATTTATTTGTTAGGTTATTATAGACCAGTGTACATTTTTTTTTCTAAAGAAACACTAATAACTTGCTTTTATATTTAATAAGAATTTCATTTTCAGAAATTCTGACCATGACATTATTAGTATGGCATTAGTTTCAACGTCCACAAAGCTGAGTAATTTTAAACTGCTAATAATCAGCTATTATATTGTTACATGCCTAATGCAGCTTTTAATAGAGTTTTATTACTTTAAGAGCTTATTTCCGTGAATAGTTGTGTTCTTTTTCAATTCACTCCAAACTGTGAGTATATTTTTATTTTACTATAAGTAAAGTCTAGTGATCGTGAAAAAATTCGTACTCGAGATTTTGACGGAATGATTTGTTTTGAGGACCCAAAAGTCGTTTTATGAAGTTTTTTTGATTATGTCTGTGTGTGTGTGGGTGGGTGATGTGTTAGCATTGCTTGTTACCACGCTACGGTCCAGAATCTTTGATAGATCAAGTTGATATTTTACAAAAAAAAATGGGCCCCATAGTGTAGAAGATGTTTATTGTTTGGGAAGAATTATGCATGACGGGAAAGTCACTTTTTTTGCCAAAAACCGTTTTTTAGAAAACATTTTTTTCTCACAAACTGCTGACTCTAGAGTTTTGAAATTTTGGCATTATCTTTAAGGTTACAAACGCAACAAACAAAAAATAAATTCAGAATTTTAAAGCAACGGAAAATTTTTTTTAAATAAAATGTAGAAATTTTGACTTATAATTCAATCTCAAAGCTTGTGAGAGCCATACAAGCCATACTCTTTGACAGATCAAAATGAAACTATTCCTAAAGATAGAAAATTATGTGTAGAATGAGTTGAACTAATTTTTTTTAAAATTACATTCTTCAAAGGGGTGTTATTGTATGATTTTCAAAAAATATTTTTGACGCTAAACGACTCATTAAAAAATCGTGAAAATTTGATCAAAAATCGAACAAAAAATTAGCAATTTATAAAAAAAAAAATGAAATTTCAATTACGCCAAAGAGCAGTAAAGATATAAAAACTGTTTGTTTATCCTAGGCTAAGGGATTACCTGCTATACTTGTCGAATTTTTGATATTTTTTTTACATCGTTTACATTGACTTAGAAATTTTTTGAGTGGATTCACTGAAATAAAATTGATATTTATAATTGAAAAATTTAAATAATTTATTGATTTATATGAGATATAAGTGGAATAATATTTTTGCATGTAAAAATTCATTCCAAATAAACATAAATTTTGTTGCTTTCGTTGGTATGATGGATTTGTTTCACAAAATGCTATAATCAACCTATATATTGTACTCTTGAGCAAAACTTAATATCAGTTGTAAATTATTTTGGTTTGTGAATTATAGTATCATTAGGTAAAATTGATATGTGAGGAATGTTCTCTTTCCCAAAGAAAGAGGAGTTAGTTTGTTGACAAGTATTCAGAGTTTTCACTATTCTAGTGTAGCAGTTCATATGTATCATTTTTAAAAATTTCAAGCTTCCAGATATAAAAGTTTTAAATTATACTGAATAGGCATCAACTTTGATTTGAGTATGACAAATTGCTAATGTATTTTTTCTCAATATACATTCACAGCAACCATATAACAGATTACAAGAGGCAGGAAAAAAATAACATTCACTCAGAGTGAATTGGTATATATGATTTTTGACGAATGAAAAGAAACGTGGTTTTTATTAAATACTAGTAACTCATAAAACTCCCAATATAGTAACTCTATAAAAGACCAAAAACATAGAGCATAATTCAAAATTGAAAACATCTTTAGAGAAAAATAAATGAAATTATCCGACGTCTTAAATTAAGAATTATCTTAAAACGACATTTTTTCTTAGATGTTCTGACATTTGTCAGACCAAATAGGAATATTTTCAAGTTTTAAATGGGAAAATTTGTCTTCAATATTCAATGTAGAAGGTCAGATTATACTAATGATATTATAGGCATCAGTGGTGTGATATACAAAAATAAGCATATATATTGATAAGTGAATCAATCACTACCTGTACTACCTCCAGGAATGAAAGACTAATTAACATCTCCGATTTAGACATTTATATTATACCTAAATGGAACATTATTTATTATATACCCAAGAAGTATGATATTATGTTTACTTATAGTAAAGTTGAGTGTAGCCCACTCCAGATTTTTTATTTATACTTCTTTGTATATTCTTAATGAATGTATTATTAACTTACTTTTAAATTAACAGGAAATAATATAAATAATAATTTTATTTGATTTCATACTTTACCATAGCAATGTGATTGGTTATATAATATTTTGTAATTAATTTTTTAAAAATTTTTTTCAGTAATTAAATATTCTATAAATACTTTATTTATGTGGCAATAATTGAACTTCACCGTAAAGATTTTTCGACAAATCTATTCGTTTTTTATATCATACATATATTGGAGTAAAAGAACTACTAAAAAAAAATATGTAAAGAAGTTGAATAGTGAGTCTAGCGATGTAAAGTACAGCCAATATGATATGTGAATGAGTGAATGACGCCAGATAGACAGAAGAGTTCACAACTTAAAATGACACTGAAACAAACGAAATTGGCTGCACTTTATAGCCAATAAATGATTGTGTCTCTAAAAATATATATTTTTTACATTCACGGAAGAAATGTTATACAACTTGTTATACATTCGGAGTTAAAATGGATAAACCAACAAAAGTCTCCACACAAATGAAGTTTTATTCTTCATAAGGAATAAAACTTTATTTGTGTGGAGACTTTTGTTGGTTTATCCATTTTACCTCAGAATGAGTAAATACCACACAATTACGGATTGCACAACTAATGATTTAAAAACTTGTTGTACATAAACTTTAAGTTTAGATTTTAGTTATTGCCTGTTTTGTTTAAGGCCAGAAGTTATAAAAATAATAATAATAATAATGCCATTTTGAAAAGGTTTAGGAACTTGAGTTTTATATATCATCACATTAACTTTGCAATAAGAAATTAATTTAATTCATGTTTAATTATTATTATTATTACTTCTGGTCTTAAACAAAACAGGCAATAACTAAAATCTAAACTTAAAGTTTATGTATAATAAGTTGAATAACATTTCTTCCGTGAATGTAAAAGACATATATTTTCAGAGACAAAATTAATAATAATCATATATAAATTAAAGTTTTAAAATAAAAAAATATACTTTACTTTATTAATTATTTTATTGTATATATATCATATTATTTTACACGTTAAGCAGTCACTATTTATAAACATTTCGAGAGTTATATGGTCAGAAACTCATCTATTTAATCTGAAGTTTCGAAAATTTATATTTTCATTTCCAAGGCTTGCAAAGAGTGTATGAGTTAGATCCTGCTATCTTGCTATAACTAACTAAAATAACTATTTAGAACCTACCTACCTAACTCCTTCACTCTTTGTAAGCCTTGAAAATGAAAACATACATTTTCATTCATCTGATTAAAGAATTAAGTTATTTAATCAGATAACCCTAAAAGAGTTTAAGCAACCGTGGTTGATTAGTGTGTAAAACTTTTACTGGTTGAAAGTGTTATTATTTTTAGTACTAACATTTTAAAATGACATATTTTATACAATGCACCACGGGTGTATGTTTTTAAATGACATATCATAATATGTTATAGAACAAAATGGATTGAAAATAGAATATCACAGGGAAAACATTTAGTTCTTTATAATCATACTAGATAGCAGGAGAACACATTGCAAAGCAAGCTAAACTACAATCCTAGAAACATAAGTTGATGTACTTTAAATTGACTTTTTCATTCAATACAATAAAACAATAATAAGTTATACAACTCAAAAGGTATACAAATTGAACCAAACCAAACATATATTGGAGCAATATACTGAGGCAAATTAATTTTAGTCATAACATTAGCAATTCAAGCTTTAATTCCAAACTTTGAAAATGTGGTAGGAAAAAGATAAACGTTTAACGTTAAAGTAAATAGTTTTTAATGAGAACTTGACTTATTTATTGGTTGATAAATTTGCTAAGCCTTGAAAACGATTACAAGGTGATTTTTGCATGGTATATATAGTGGTAATTAAATATTCTATTTTCCTGGTGAGGTGTTATATTGATAAAAATAATGGTAATAGTAATATTACCTACCTGTAACGTACAATATTACTATAGATAAGAATGAACAGTCTAAAGAAGAATTAATTAAACTTGTAATATTAATGCAAGTAAAATTATAAGAAAATTAATACAATGTTTCCACTGACTGTCATTATGATTCTAGTACCTTCGGTATTCTTGCATTGTCGTTCAATCAATGTAAAATCTAATTTAAAACAAAATTTTTCAATAAAAACGGAATCCATTTCAAACTGTTACAGATAAAACTGACGCCATAGTATAGAGACGCAATTAAAAGTGGAAGTAACTTGGAAAAAAATGAGAGCTATGATTGGTTGAAATGATCATACGATGGAAAAAAATGAGAGCTATAATTGGTTGAAATGATCATACGATGGAAAAAAATGAGATCTATGATTGGTTGAAATGATCATACGATAGAAAAGACATACGCATTGTGTATCGTTGGCACTAAATGAAGGGACTATATATTCTGCGTGAGTAATAATTATTTATATTTTAAATAGAATATTTATATAATTCCATTAAACCTTTAAAAATCTTTTCTAATCCAATTTATACTTTGATAAGAGTAATTTTGTTTTACTGGCATTATGTAATTTATAAACTCCATATTATAAGGTTTCCTTTTTAATATTATAAATGGTCATATAATGTCAAATATAAATACGTTACTAGAGATATTGAATTTCATACTATTATAACAGAGAAAAGTAACTTTGTTTTACTAGCATTCTTTAATTTAATAAACTCCGTTTTCTTTCTATTTATTATAAATAGTAACAATAGTGTAAAAAGATATGTTACTAGAGATATTCAATTTGATATTATATTATCAAATAGTATAACAAATAACACCATCCTTCTCTTACTGCATATGTACATCCTATACATCTTTAAGATCTACCTCTTGAATTTCATAATATTAAATGACATTTCTCGAAGGGCGATTATGCTTCATTATTATCTAATTTATCGGAATTTAGTTGATACACTCTATTTTAATTCTTGAGTATAAATAAATTCACTAGTTATTTCTAATATATTATTTCATTTGTCATAGATTAATATATACCTAAAATTAAAACAATAAATACTTTAACATATTCAAAATGGTTCTTCTTAGAATTAATAGATAGAATTAAGTAAAAAACTATTCGAACAAACTGGTATTAACAAAATACTACAGTGAATTATCATCTTTTATACCTGAATGAAAAACTTTCAGATATAAAAAATGCATCATTTTTACCGATGTAGAAAAAACAGGAACTATAATAATATACTTCTGGAACTGTATAAACTCTAATAAATCAAGTGCTGCTATAGTTTGCAATATGCATTTGAATCAAGAGTATTCTTCTCATGGTCATACGATTTCTAACTTATTTGCTAAATATTTTTCTTCTATTTTTGATCCTCCTTCTTCGTTTACTTCTGTAACATGTAGTTATAATCATAATATACATATTTACTGTTGCAATATTACATCTGAACATATTGCAAACATGTTTGCTAGATTAGATAGTAATAAATCTCCTGGCCCTGACAATATCCCTCCAATCTTTGCTAAAAACTAGACTACTCATGCCCGTTGTGTCGTCCAACATCTCCCTTTTTAATATTAAGATGATCTTGTAAATGTAGATAAACTCTAAATAAATATATTTCAAATAAAGAGGATAATGAACATATTTTTAAGACAGTTTTCTTCTATTTTCAACCTTTTTTTTTACAATTTGAATTTTCCGAAAAAAAACTTTAATTTCTTATTTTTGTTTGGCCCTACTGACAGCAACATGTAATTGGCCATGTTGAAATGTTGGCTTACACAAATGAAAACTTTCTGTAGAGTCTCTCCTTAAGACTTATGAATAGTCATGGGAAATGCTAATTGAATTGGAAATTGAAACCTTAAAAAAAGAATGAAGTCCTCTTCAGATAAACAATTTTTCAACTTGGAATTAAAACTATTACCCCTTGAAACCGTGATGTGATAATTTTAAAAATAATGACTTTATCATAATGCTCCTCAGTTATTAGTCTTGTTTCATTACATAAGCACCGTAGATCAGCATTTCTCATACACATGAAAAGAGGTCCTATTTTAGTTCAAGTTTATGTTTGATCAATCCAGAAGCTCTAGTGAGTCAAGAAATTCTTGAAGGTAATATGTTGGTTCTGTTCTGATTTATAAGACAGATACTGTTTAATTTCTCCTGCAGATTATTCAATGAACCTATGACTGTTTTCACTATGCATCTGGTTAAATGGAATTTATGTAGAATTTTCTGTGAATAATATTTTTGGGTTGGAGAATAGGAGTAAATATATTTTAATACACTAGTCAAGATTATGTGCACTGATAAACATATCTTGGGGTAGTGTAATCTCATTATTTGCATTCTTTTCAACTCTGTCTTCACCAATATTTTTCAGAAATTTAGAGTAATCCTCATCATCTTCTTGAACTCTCATATTGCTAGTTAAATGTAATTTAGTAAAGTTGCGCCACAAGTAAGACTGATTCAAGCATTATAGATATCAGAATCAGTTCCTCTCTTGACAACTGAAAGAAGTCAATTCCTGAGAGACTACAGCGAATATAATTTGTCCTGAACTCCTAAATTTAGAGAGAATTGGTTTTATTAAGATCTTTTCTGTATCTTCCGAAGCATCGAGAGCCTTACTCTATCATTTTTATTGAAGTAGATATATCAAAAGAAGATAATATAGGCACTATGGCAAAGTGTTTTTGATTGTGGACATAATTGTGAGCTGTCAATATTTTACTTATTTTAATTTGATAATTTCTACAACTTCTGTTAACTATATTAAACATCATTTGTTGATATATTAAATAATTATTTCATATTCTCGTCGATTATTCATTAAATTTCCTGTTTCTAAATTTATTATAATTAAATCAATTTAATTCATATCGAAAAACTAATAACATTTAATCTGTTGATGTTCAAAGTAGCTATTAGTTGAGTTATACAAATATCACGTCATTTATATGTGCTTTTGGAAGTTTTATTATGAAGATGTCAATTTGGCGCAGAGCGTAGCTCTGGTCCTCTAATTCTGAAGGTCGTGGGAGTGATTCCCACTGAAAATTGAATATTTTATTCAGTTTAGAGCGTGTGCAAATATATAACAAGCTCATAAAACTTTTCTAAGTATATAGATTGCTCTCTCTATTTAATTGTCCCACTTCTTCTAATTTTTATAATCTTTCCTTCTAGAAAGACATCTATAGGTCAACATCAATCCAATTCACTCTTTCAAAAATAATTGACTCTTTCAAAAATAATAAAAGCAGAAGTAATAGTAGATATATTATTTCTCAACAACATAGTATTAATTGCCTATTTATAGAAACATTACCGCAATACCGCAATATAAGTATGAGTTGCCATTTAAGAAAAAGAAATGACTGCAAAATCCCTGCTGGAGAGTAGGGAAACCTTTATAACCTCTGAGTAAAGGTCCGTCTCTGTAAATGCTGGGGCTCCTAAAGTACACTCTAGCCAATTTGATAAGAGAAGAGAGATCACCGTATACTCTTTTTTAAATTGCAAGTTCCTGAAATTTTAGGAGACATGTTTGATTGGCTGCGAAGTTATCTTACAAACACAATAAACCTTACAAACTTACATATTATTAAGGTTAAAACATTTAAATTAAACCCGTTCTCTTTGGAACATCTGGAGTTCCTCAATGGTCCCATATTGGCCTATTACTAGTTTCAATATTTATCAACGAATTTATTCACTACTATCGGATGTAGCATTTTTACTCTATGCTAATGATCTTAGACTTAACTTCAAGATCACCTCCTGTTATAGATACAAACTTCTTCAACTTGCAATAAATAAACTTTCAAACTATTTGGTACGAATTCCTGGGTTCATGATGCCAAATTGTTTTAGAATATTTTTATTTAGTTACGGTAGAACAGGCAACAAGGGAAGGTTATACTGCTGTTATAGTGACTTCAGGATATAATTTGTTTTTATTATCGTATATTTTAAAAGTTTTCGCACTATATTTTGTACTATATTTTATCTTTCTCCACCCTAAAGGTTTACTAAAAATTTGTAGGACAAAATGATGAACAGTTTTTATCCTTAGCCTTCATTGGCTGAAATCTTGAGTACAGAAGTACAGCAGTACCTCTAAAAAAAGTGAGAAAGGTGACAACAGTCAGTGGAGGAATGTGAAGAACAAAAGAAAGAAACTGGAAGAGTTATGGTGGTGGGTTTGTTAATTTGGAACTGGAGTTGTACTGGAGGCTGGTCAGTTGAGTTTTTTATTTGGAAGAAGAGTTAGTGTTTTGGGGGAATGTCTTGAGTTCGAATCCAGCTGAGTCATTTTAGAGGATTGTAACTGTCTTTACAAACTGTTCTTTATCTCTTCAGTTGTACATTAAAGAAGTTGAAGGGAAGAACTACAACTTTATTGAAAGGAACCGCCCTATGTTCAAGTGAACTTTACCGTGTATTGGACTGGAGTATTACTTGTGAATTTTTCTTTTGATTATATTGGTTCTTTTTTTTTTTTTTTACTTGATTTGCCGTTTTTCCTTGCTTCTTGTAATTTATTGAAATTATTATATAAAACTGAATTAAAAACTTGTAATCTATTTCTTGTTTTTTGTAATCCATGAAATTGTTATATAAAACTGAATTAAAAACTTGTAAATCCTTACCAGTCTTTATACATAAAAAGATTTACCAGTCTTGTAAATCTGTAATCTGTTTTTTCCTTTTTTTTTTTTTAAAAGTAGGATATATTAAAGAACTCCAGGCTGTAACAATAGTGGCGTTGTGCCAGTCACAACAATCACCTGATATATTGTTGCACTGGTGTTCTTCTAATAATATCAATCTAAATTTTTCTAATTGTTCCATAATCTCTTGTTCAAAACCACAATAATATGTCCTTTAAATTCATTTAAATGTAACATTCTGATCAGAGTAGACTCTGTAAATGATTTTGTTACTCATGACCTATGCTAGCAGTTATTGTGTGTTATTTATTCATAATAAGAGAGGAAAAGAAATACTATGTCTTCCTAAAATTAACTTTTGTGTGGAAAGGCTTAGCGTTACTTTTGTTACTCTATAGATCTCTCGTTCTTTCAACTTTAGAATATGTTTGGATAACAATCATTATCATAAATTTACTTCAATACGTCTATTCCAAATTTCTTAAGAAGCTTTCTCATAAGTAGAGATATTCTACAGATTCATCTTTCTATCGTTTCTTTTGTGACCAACAAAATATGTCTCCTTTTCCACAGTCACTACGATTGTATCCTATTTATGTATAAATAACTTAATTGACTGTCTATATATTATTTCCTAACTACATGTCCACATTCCACCATAAAATTTAGAAACTCCCAAATTATCCTTTGTTCTATGCCATAAAAATAATTATTTGATTCATTTCTCACTGTCTAGTATGATGATAAAGTGTGATGGTCTGTATAGCAGTTTAGATTGTTTTAAATAAAAAAATTAAAAAAGTAGTAAATTATCTACTATAGTTATCCATCATTATCTTACAGTTTGTTTAATTGCCACTGAATCAATTTTGTTGGATGTAATTATTATTACTATTATGTATAATTGCTTATTAGTGTAATATGAATTATTTTATGTTAAAAAAAGGCCTCGTATTGTAAAGTAACTTTGATCTGTATGCACCAGAATAAAGAAATCAAACATTAAAAGGGCTTCTGTAAAGTGAATACCTTTTTACTTTACTATAAGTAAAGTATAGTGATCGTGAAAAAATTCGATCTCGAGATTTTGACGGAATTACATGTTTTGAGGTCCCAGAAGTCGTATTATGAAGGTTTTTCGATGATGTCTGTATGTGGGTGGGTGAGTGTGTTAGCATTGCTTATTAGCATTGCTGTGTTAGCATTGATATTTTACACAAAAATGGGCCCCATAAAGACGAAGATCCCTATTGTTTGGGAAGAATTATGCATGATGGGAAAGTCACTTTTTTTGCCAAAACCCGTTTTTTTTAAAACATTTATTTCTCCTAAACTGATAACCCTAGAGTTTTGAAATTTTGACATTATCTTTGAGGTTACAAATGGAACAAACGAAAAATATATTCAGAATTTTAAAACAACGGGAAATATTTTTTTTTTCAATAAAATGTAAAAATTTTGATTTATAATTCAATCTCAAATCTTGTGAGAGCGATACAAGCCATACTGTTTGACGGACAAGAATGAAACTATGCCTATAGATAGAACATTATGTGTAAAATGAGTTGAGATATTTTTTTTTCAAAATTACATTCGCTAATGGGGCGTTACAGTACGATTTCTGTTTTCAAAAAATGTTTTTTTGACGCTAAACGGCTCATTAAAAAATAATGAAAATTTGACCAAAAATGGAACAAAAAATTAGCAATTTATAAAAAAAAATTCATGAAGTTTCAATTATGGGAAAGAACAATAACGCTATATAAACTGTTTGTTTATCCTAGACTAAGAGATCACCTGCTATACTTGTCGAATTTTTTATATTTTTTTTCATTGTTTACATTGACTTAGAAATTTTTTGAGCGATTCCACTGAGATAAAATTGATATTTATAAAGGAACAATTTAAATTGTGTATTGGCTTATATGAGATGTAAGAGGAATAATATTGTTACATGTAAAAAAATCACCGCCAATAAACATAAATAAATTACCTTTGTCTTCCTTGGCATGATGGATTTGTCTCATAAAATGCTTTAATAAATCTATATATTGCACTCTTGAGCAAAACTTAATATCAGTTACAATTACATTATAATTGTGAATGTAGTACCTTTCCATGATATTGAAATGTAATGAATGGACTCTTTCCTCAAGAAAAAGGACTTCTGTTTGTTGAGAAATATCCAGTTTTTTCACTATTCTAGTCTGATAGTTCATATTTATTATTTTGAAAAATGAGAAGCTTTCAACTATAAAAGATTTAAATTATATTGAATATATGGCTTCGACTTTTAGTTCAGTATGTAGACTGGCTAATTACTAATGTATTTTTTCTCAATCTACATTCATAGGAAGCTTATAAGACAGTACAGCAGGCAGGAAAAAGATAACACTCACTCAGAAAAAATTTGTATCTATGATTTTTGATAAGGGGGAAGGAAGATTATTTTGTTATATACTAAGAAGCCATGGAATTCCCAGTATAATAATTATTTAAAGGACCAAAAATGTAAAATATAATTCAAAATTGGACTGTTTCGTTTGAAGATTAATAAATGTAATTATTGTACATCCATAATTATAAATTATCTTAAACCGACATTTTTCCTTCGATGTTTATGATGTTAAAATGTTTGTGATGAGAAAATAAGAGTATTTTCCTGTTTTTAATTTGAAAATTAGATTTAAATATTCAATGTTGAAGGAGGTCAAGTAAACGATGTAAGAAATCTACTGGCTATTTGAACAAAAGCCATGTTCCCTGTAGGAGATTTTTCGTATCACGAAATTTTTCCTGTCTTTTCAAAATAGTTATTACTGCTGTAGTTATACTAATGAAATTATTTGCATCAGCTGTGTGATGTACAAAAATAAGCATATATAGTGATATGTCCTTCAATCACTATCTGTACTACTTCAGGAATGAAAGTCTAATAATCATATCCCATTTAGATGTTTACATTATGCTTAATTGGAACGTTATATATTATACACCCAAGAAGTTTGATATTAAGTTTGCTTATAGTAAAGTTGAGTGTAGGTCACTCCTGATTTTTTAATATGTTGTTTAGCGTCTGAAAACATTTTCTGAAAACCGATAATGTACTGTAACTTTACTGAATGAATTTTTAAAAAAATTATATCAACCCATCCTCCTCAGAATGTTCTATCGTTAGGAATAGTTTCATTTTGATCCATTAAACATTATGGCTTGTATCGTTTTCACAAGACGTTATATATTATATACTCAAGAAATTTGATATTAAGTTACTTATAGTAAAGTTGAGTGAAGGCCACTCCAGATTTTTTTATTAAGTGTATTTATTCCATTTCGTTTACTATAATATTAATTTTTTTAAATTATCTACATGTTATTCTGAATCTAAATGATAGATACATTTAACCAATATCATATATCTCTTACTGGAGGTAATACATCTTGTATAATTGCATAAATAGAATATGTTTTATTTATTATTGTTGTTTTGAACTGTTTTTATCAATCTATCAATTACACTAATTCTATTTAGTTTATAATAATTGTATTTCGTTTATTGTTTGCGTATTTGAAACATATTGAAATATATTATTATCTTCATATTTTGTAATGTCTTTTATTAATAGAAATTATTTAACCAGTTACACTGATAGTATAAATAAAAAGCTTGCATGAATAAAATAATTTTTTATTAAAAATATTTCAGTACAATAAATAAATCCATAAGAGTTCTTATTTAATTGGTAACTAATTTGGACGCACTGTTATTATTTAGCGCCTACAGGCCTTAATATCTCACAAATTCAATATGGCTTCTTTAAATATAATCCGTTCACGCTATCGGTTTTCTTTTTCTATTTTTTTCAAAGAATTGATTTATTTATAACGTAAAGAGTGATAAAAATAATGATTTTATGTAGTTAAAACTGAAACAGAAGAAAATAATTTATGTATGAGAATTAGAAGGTCAGTGGTAAATTATTTATTTCTTTAACATTGTATTGCATTTTACTAATTTAAAATTACAATATGATTACAAAACATAATTTAATTGATTCAAAGTACTTATATAACATAAAAAAAAACAAAGTAAACTATATAAATTATTTGAAATGATACATGATATAATTCTATAATGATTTTAATTATAGATATTAAATAACCTATCCTAACATAATATATCAAAAAATTCTAAATTACTGCTTATGTTTGATCAAATTAATGTATGTAAATTAATTGTAACTATTATTATTATTATTATTATTGTAAGGTATTGTTTTCTTGACCACAATTACTAATAAACACTTTTTTCTTCTTCTCGGAATTTGGTCAGGGTTAATATTTAAAATCACCATTTCGCCAACGTTTTATCTTTATTTTAAGACATCCTCAGGGCTATAAACTAACAAAAACTATGGACATTTGTCATATCTACTTTACATTCATTCATTTATATTGAAACTTACTCAAGGCTAGCTGCTAATACCGAACCAACAAAACCGTTTCTGTCATTGCATGTGCTGCTACGAGTATTAGAAGCTAGCCTTGAGTAAGTAAGTTTTTTCAATTTTGTATGATGATTGTAAAGTAGATATGACAAATGTCCATTGTTTTTGTTCGTTTATTGGCCGAGGATGTCTTAAAATAAAAGACGAAGCGTTAGCGAAAAAGTGATTCCAAATATTAACCCTGACCAAATTCCGAGAAGAAGATAAAGTGATTATTATTATAATATTTAGTTTTCAATAAAAAAGCTTATTTACCCAATACCTTTGAAAATCAAATTCAAAATTTTCTTAAGAATGAAAAAACTGCCCAGTATTTAACAACTAGAAACATTTACAATTTTTGTTCATACGAAATTGAATTTGAAAATTTAAACTGATTTACTTTTAAATTTACTGTAACTGAACACATTTACCGTAATATACTCAATCAATTTAATCAATTGATTTATTTTAATAACAATTTTAAATTTTGCCAGTTATGGTGAAATGTAATTGGAGTAATTATTTTAAATTTTAAATATAAATGTAATTCTGTTATTAAATCGAAGAACAGATAATTCTTTTAATTCCTTTAAAATAATTACATAATTCTTTTATTCTTAAATAAAAGAAATTTTATAATGCCTATTTCTGTGTCTGTTCTTATTGAATTAATTCGTCTTTGTGTTTGTTGGTGATCGTTGTTTTTCTTTTGGAGATAAATTTTGTTGGAAAAAGTTTGGTAGCTATGGGAAATTGTCTTTCCCCCATAATGTCTTTCTTAGTAATATTTTGATGGAATGTTTTGAAATGAAATTTCTCCCTAAGATTTCGCCAAGCAATGCTAGATGGTTTCGTTATGTGGATGATGTTTTGTGTGTTTTGCCACACAATGAATGTGTTGCAGATTTTTTAAAACACCTTTAACTAGTGCGTTCCGAGCATTGATTTCACTTTAGAAGTGAAAGGCTTCAGAGCATTTTGTTTTTCTTTTTCATTGTGGTTTTGGACTTTATTGATTGAATCACGTCTTTAATTGTGATTTTTCTGCATATATATGTATATTACAGCTTTATTGTTCTTTGTGGTAATTGAAATGTTATTTATTTCTTAAAAAATTGTTAATTTTTTGTTCACTTTTTACTTTACTATAAGTAAAGTATAGTGATTGTGTAAAAATTCGATCTCGAGGTTTTGACGGAATTACATGTTTGAGGTCTCACAAAGTCGTTTTATGAAGTTTTTTTGATGATGTTTGTGGGTGGGTGGGTGAGTACGTTAGCATTGCTTGTTACCACGCTACGGTCCAGAATCTTTGATGGATCAAGTTGATATTTTGCACAAAACGGGGCCTCATAGGGAAGAAGATCCCTATTGTAAGGGAGCAATTATGTATGATGGGAAAACCACTTTTTTTTGCCAAAAACCTGTTTTAGACTTCATTTTTTCTTCTAAACTACTTATTCTAGAGTCTTAAAATTTTGGCATTATCTTTGAGGCTACAAAGGCAACCAACGAAAAATAGTTTTAGGCTTCTAAAACTACAGAAAATAATTTTTTTTAATAGAAAGTAAAAATTTTGACTTATAATTCAATATGAAGGCTTGTGAAAACGATACAAGCCATAGTGTTTAATGGATCAAAATGAAACTATACCTAACGATAGATCATTCTGAGAAGGATGAGTTGAGATAATTTTTTTAAAAATTCATTCAGTAAAGGGGGCGTTACAGTACATTTACTGTTTTCAGAAAATGTTTTCTGACGCTAAACAACATATTAAAAAATCTGGAGTGGCCTACAATCAACTTTACTACAAGTAAACTTAATATCCAACTTCTTGGGTGTATAATATATAACGTTCCAATTAAGCATAATGTAAACATCTAAATGGGAGATGTTTATTAGTCTTTTTTTCCTGAGGTAGTACAGATAGTGATTGTTCGACTTATCAATATATAAGCTTATTTTTGTACATCACACATCTGATGCAAATAATTTCATTAGTATAACTACAGCAGTAATAACATTTTTGAAAAACCGAAGTGAACATTTCTTGATACCAAATATTCTCCTACAAGAGAACATAGCTTTTGTTCAAATAACCAGTGGATTTCTTACATCGTTTACTTGACCTCCTTCAACATTGAATATTTAAGTCTAATTTTCAAATTAACAACAGGAAAATACTCTTATTTTCTCTGAAAAACATCATAAACATCGAAGGAAAAATGTCGGTTTAAGATAATTTATAATTATGGATGTACAATAATTACATTTATTAATCTTCAAACGAAACAGTCCAATTTTGAATTATGTTTTACATTTTTGGTCCTTTAAAGAATTATTATACTGGGAATTCCATGGCTTCTTAGTATATAACAAAATCATTTTCCTTCCCCTTTATCAAAAATCATAGATACCAATTGTTTCTGAAGGAGTGTTATCTTTTTCCTGCCGTCTGTACTGTCTTATAAGCTTCCTATGAAGGTATATTGAGAAAAAAAATATTAGTAATTAGCCAGTTTACACACTCAAATCGAAGTCAAAGCCAGCTATTCAATATAATTTAAATCTTTTATAGTTGGGAGCTTCTCATTTTTGAAAATAATAAATATGAACTATCAGACTAGAATAGTGAAAAAACTTGATATTTCTCAACAAACATAAATTCTCTTTCTTGAGGAAAGAGTCCATTCGTCACATTTCAATAACATGGAAAGATACTACAATTCACAAAGATAAAGTAATTATAACTGATATAAAGTTTTGCTCAAGAGTGCAATATACAGATTTATTACAGCATTTTATGAGACAAATCCATCATGGCATGGAAGACAAAGGTGATTTATTAATGTTTATTGGCGGTGATTTTTTACATGTAAAAATTTATTCCTCTTATATCTGGTATAAGTCAATAAATTATTTAAAGTTTTATAAATGTTTAAAGTTATAAATAAATTTTATCTCAGTGGATTTGCTCTAAAATTTTTTAAATCAATGTAAACATTCTAAAAAATCTGGAGTGGCCTACACTCAACTTTACTATAAGTAACTTAATATCAAATTTCTTGAGTATATAATATATAAAGTCTCATTTAAGCATAATATAAACATCTAAATGGGATATGATTCTTTGTCTTTCATTCCTGAGGTAGAACAGACAGTGATTGAAGGACATATCAATACATAAGCTTATTTTTGTACATCACACATCTGATGCAAATAATTTCATTAGTATAACTACAGCAGTAATAACATTTTTGAAAAACCAAAGTGAACATTTCTTGATACCAAATATTCTCCTACAAGAGAACATAGCTTTTGTTCAAATAGCCAGTGGATTTCTTACATCGTTTACTTGACATCCTTTTACATTGAATATTAAAGTAAAATTTTTAAATTTAAAACAGGAAAATACTCTTATTTTCTCTGAAAAACATCATAATCATCGAAGAAAAAATATTGTTTTAAGATGTTTTATAATTAAAGATGTACGATAATTACATTTATTAATCTCTAAACGAAAGATTTCAATTTTGAATTATCTTTTACATTTTTGGTCTTTTATAGAATTATTATACTGGGAATTTTGTGTCTTCTTAGTATTTAATAAGATCATTTTCCTTCCCCTTTGTCAAATAACATATGTACGAATTGTTTCTGAGTGAGTGTTATCCTTTTCCTGCCTCCTGTACTCTGTTATAAGTTTGCTATGAATGTATATTGAGAAAAAATATATTAGTAATTAGCCAGTTTACACACTCAAATCGAAGTCAAAGCCAGCTATTCAATATAATTTAAATCTTTTATAGTTGGTAGCTTCTAATTTTTGAAAATAATAAATATGAACCATTAGACTAGAATTGTAAAACAAAAACTGGATATTTCTCAACAAACATAAGTCCTCTTTCTTGAGGAAAGAGTCCATTCGTTACATTTCAATATCATGGAAAGGTACTACATTCACAATGATAATGTGGTTGTAACTGATATTAAGTTTTGCTCAAGAGTGTAATATATAGATTTATTAAAGCATTTTATGAGACAAATCCATCATGCCATGGAAGACAAAGGTAATTTATTTATGTTTATTGGCGGTGATTTTTTTACATGTAACAATATTATTCCTCTTACATCTCATATAAGTCAATAAACTATTTAAATTGTTCCTTTATAAATATCAATTTTATCTCAGTGGATTCGCTCAAAAAATTTCTAAGTCAATGTAAACAATGAAAAAAAATTTAAAAAATTCGACAAGTATAGCAGGTGATCTCTTAGTCTAGGATAAACAAACAGTTTTTATAGCGTTATTGCTCTCTCCCGTAATTGAGACTTCATGCATTTTTTTTTATGAATTGTTAATTTTTTATTCCATTTTTGTCAAATTTTTATTATTTTTTAATGATCCTTTTAACGTTAAAAAAACATTTTCTGAAAACAGATATCTTCTTAATAGGGATCTTCTTCCTTATGAGGCCCATTTTTGTGTAAAATATCAACTTGATCCATCAAAGATTCTGGACCGTAGCGTGGTAACAAGCAATGCTAACACACTCACCCACCCACAGACATGATCGAAAAAACTTCATAATACGACTTCTGGGACCTCAAAACATGTAATTCCGTCAAAATCTCGAGAACGAATTTTTTCAAGATCACTATACTTTTCTTATAGTAAAGTAAAAAACCATGAAAATTTGCAAAAAAATTAAACAAGGAATTAATAATTGAGAAAAAAATTAACAAATAATTAAACGATTATTAAGAATTATTACTTTAACAGATATATTGCTTAAGACTAATTCCATAAGTTTTGAATGATGGATAAAAAATGAAAATCGGAATGAATACAAATTAGATGTTTACACAAGTGCTTATGTATAGTAGATAATATCAAATTTTTACCTTTAATTTTTAGACCAGTTCAGAACTTTTAATGTTTTATGGATAAATGTCACTGCTCACGATGGTGTTTGTATATCTACTAGTACATGGCTCCCGAGTCGTTAATGATTATTTTTAATTAAGGATGGATTATTGGTTTTCATTTAAGAAGGCTAGTTCTCTTGAGAATTGTAGGGTCTGAAACCAGTCTAGCGCAGATTAAAACACACAGTATTTAATAATAATCAAGACTCGAATTATAGTTGTATTTCAAGTTAACTGAGTATATGTAATATTTTAAAGGAAACGTCCATTATTTAGTACATTATGAAATGCTGTTTTCAAACTTTTCTCTTTTTTCATTATGGTAATAAGCACATATTTAGCTTTGCAAGGTGATATAATAATATTGATTATAAATGAAATACTCTTTCGAGATTTTTTACATTAATGCTTGGTTAGGAAAACATCCAAGAAATTGATTGTGTTCGAATTCAATTTGGATGTAATCTGGGTATTTGGATAAAATGAATGGAACTGAGATAATCAGCCAAGTGATTTCTGTATTTATGGATTATATGTCTTAAGATTTATTTGACTTAGTTTGCAACAGAATGTAAAGGATTTAGTTTGTAATACAATAAGTAATGAAGATAGAATATATTACAATAGAAGATATAATAAAGAAAACGAGTAAGTGATGTGAATTTCACTTTTAGGTGAAAAGTAGTAGTTTTTGATACAGTAATGGTGACAGTAACCTGAGAGATCATGTCTTCTACAAATAAAAAAAATTCATTAGTTGTGCAATCCGTAATTGTGTGGTATTTACTCATTCTGAAGTAAAATGGATAAACAAACAAAAGTCTCCACACAAATGAAGTTTTATTCAACAACAAACAACGCGTTTCGAACACTTTGTGTTCATCATCAGGAAGACACCAAAGGATGTGGTACTGAAGGGTTGGCAGTGAAAACAGAGTTGAACCAATCATTCATCAACACATCCTTTGGTGCCTTCCTGATGATGAACACAAGTGTTCGAAACGCGTTGTTGTTGTTGAATAAAACTTCATTTGTGTGGAGACTTTTGTTTGTTTATCTATTTTACCTCAAAATAAACAAAAAACTTTCAACTGTATATACATCGACTAACCTGGAATATACAGAGCGTAATGATACGAAACAAGACGTTATTTACAACATCGATAAGTAATCACACTTGACTCTGCACAGCAGGGACTAGTACATGTTACATCACAGTACTCAAGCCTATTTAGGTACCGTCTTTTTCCGAAAATAAGACACTGTCCTACTTTATTTTTGGGTCAAAAATCCGTGCTAGCGCTTATTCACTGGGGAGGGCTTCAAGTGCATTAAGTAGATTTACATATTTTTGTTTAATATTTACTTTTATACAGAAATTTAAATTTATTTGAATACAGTCACGTCATTTTCTGGAACAACGTCATAAATTATCAAAATTTTAAATTCCGTTCTGATTTTCCTCCAAACCTATTTCCTGTAGAATTATTGGTCTGAATCTCTCACGTTTTGCAATATAGCTGTGGTTAAAATTAATACTTCTTGTCTAAGTAGCATCCTTGAAAAGAAATTTAGAGGTAAACAAGAAATTTCTTGGAATATTTTTTTCCAAAGAATTCTCTGAAATGTTACGACAGCTGGAGATACCTACTGCATTCAACAGGATTTTTTTAACGAATTATATTTCTCACATTATCTTAACTAGAGTCTATTTTCAGTGGAGGGCTTATAGTCCAAAACGTCCCGAAAATCACGCTAGGACTTATTTTCGGAAAAAGATGGTATATGGACTCCAAGTCAGTGGATCAGTCCAACGGTCGACCTCCTTAGAGTCCAAACTATCTTGCCCATAATCATTCACGAAATCAGTTTCTTTTATTTCTCCAACGGTATCATCTGTGATGTGCCTGAGCTCCTACTTATGTATTTATTATGTCGGTTTAAAACCTGCCCCAGGGGGAATGCCCATAAGTCACCGTTACCCCCTATTTCCTAGATTAGCCATAAGTCTGTCCTGGGGGGAATATCCATGTACCCCCAGGAACCCTAGCCTGTAGTTATTGTTACCTATTTATTTATTTAATGTTATTTATCTTTTTCTATTTATTAGTTTTAAGTCTTTGTCTCAGGGGGAATATACAAGTACCCCTTGGATCAATAGCTTTATGTATGTTCTAGTGTTATTTGTCTGTTGTCTTTATCTGTTGTCTGATGTCTGTTATTTGTCCTTAGCGTGATGTCTGTCGTGGTAGCCCGCCTCCGCGAGGTCCACCTTGGGCGCGCTGGGATGAGGCCTCTGTTCCCTTGGGAACAGTTATCTCTGCTCAGCGTGGCTAAAGGGCTCCACGTAAAAAACATCGGCCTGGTCTGCTTTATTGCGTGGTGTGGTCGAAAGACCGAGGTAAATGCCAATAAATCAAACAAGGTATCATCTGTGATGATCTCAATATTCTGTTAGTCCATGAAGTAACCTGATCCCGGTAATCAATGTTCACCTATTCGTATAAACCACTCTAAATGCTTGAATCTCTCAGAGTTCTTACTCATCATACAGGATCATTTCAAGCTAGCAGAACATGTAATTTCAGTCATCAATAATAATTTATATATACTACTACAATGGGTAAATTACTTTACTCGTATTAGCCTTTCATCTATCAGAGAGGACTCCAACTCCCCCCCCCCCCTCCTCCCCGTTAGGGTAGATTTATAAATAATAATAGAAAATGTTAGAGTAAATGTTGCTTGTTTAAAGAAGAAAACAAGCTTTATACTTAGAATACGCTAGTTAGCTATTAAAATGCAAGGACTGATTGTGATGCGAGAGACAGAACAGTTTCAAAGGCTTGTCTTCGTTGTCCCTGCAGTGGCCAGTCGTTGTGCGAAGTGGGTCAGACATTGATTCTAATACACAATGCTCACTCATATTACAAATCTCGTCATTCCTAATAAATTCAACATTACTTTACCCTCATTAGCCTTTTTTTTTTTTTTTTTGGATTATGTTAAAAAATATTGTACCAACAAAAATGTATTTACGTTAATATTTTATTTTGAATCATAAGTTATTAAAATTATTGAATCGTAGAGACTATTTGTTTTCACTCAGCTAATGGTTATGATTTTGTTTTTTGAGACTTCTACTGCAATACTATTCTTTTTTTACTTTACTATAATTAAAGTATAGTGATAGTGAAAAAAAGTGATCCGAGATTTTGACGGAATGACATGTTTTGATGTCCCAGAAGCCGTTTTATGGAATTTTTTCGATGATATCTGTGTGTGTGTGGGTGGGTGAATATGTATCATACCAATTTACTCTGAGAGAATATTATCTAATTCGTGCGTGCTCTACTCTGTTGTAAGGTTGCTGTGAATGTATATTGAGAAAAAATATATTAGTAATTAGTCAGTTTTACATACTCAAATCAAAGTCAAAGCAGGCTATTCAGTACAATTTAAAACTTTTATAGCTGGAACCTTGAAATTTTTAAGAACAATAAATCTGAACTATTAGACTATAATAGTAAAAAAACACTGGATATTTGCCAACAAACATAACTCCTCTTTCCTGAGGAGAGAGTGCATTTCTCATGATTCAATTTTACCCAAAGATATTATGGTTTATGAGCACAAAATTATCTACAACTGATATTAAGTTTTGTTCAACAGTGCAATATATAGATTTATTAAAGCATTTTGTGAGACAAATCAATCATATCATGGAAAGCAACAGAGATTTATGTTCATCGTAATTTTTGACATGTAAAAATATTATTCCTCTTGTATATTACATAAGTCAATAAATTATTTAAATTTTTCCATTATAAACATCAATGATTATTGATGTTTATCAAGAATTTTGTATATACCAACACAAAAATTTCTAAGTTACTGTAAACAGTGTAAATAAATATCAAATAATTCGACAAGTATAGCAGGTGATCCGTTAGTTTAGTTTAACGCGAAAAAAACATTTTTTGGAAATATAAAATGTACTCTATCAGTCCTTTGTTGAATATAAGTTAGAAAAAAATTATCTCAACTCATCTTCCTCAGAATGTTCTATCTTTAGGTATAGTTTCATTCTGATCCGTTAAACGGATCACAATCACAATCTTTCCGATTGAATTATAAGTAAAAATTTTTACTTTTTATAAAAAAATTTCCAGTTCTTATAAAAATCTGAGGTTATTTTTCGTTTGTTGCGTTTGTTGCCTCAAAGATATTGCCGAATGTTCAAGACTAGAATTAGTAGTTTAAGAGAAAAAAAGTGCTCTAAAAACAGGTTTTTGTCAAAAAAAAGTGACTTTCCCATCATGCATAATTGCTTCCAAACAATAGGGTTCATATTCACTATGAGACTCCGTTTTGTGTAAAATATCAAATTGATCTATCAAAGATTCCGGACCATAGCGTGGCCATAAACTTTGGATACAGCTGGGTTAACTTGGAAACGATAAGCTTGAGCTATTGTTTCAATGCAAGGCCATTATGCGTATATAATAGTTGCCAATCACCTGCACGGGGGATCTATTACTTCCACTGTCCAAAGAATACGTCAAAATTTTAACTTTAACTTTCAAAATTATCCCTGAGTAAAATATCTTAAATATCTATTTAAATTTTAAAATTCTATTACTTTACCATAAGCAAAGAATAGTAATCATTAAAAATTTGATTCCCAGATTTTGACGGAGGCCCCCCCCCCCCGGCAAATTTTATGCATTTGAAGCCCCCGAAATCTATATTTTACTTTCTTTATGTATTATATCTCTATTTTCGTCTTCCTCTTAACAATTTATTCAATTTACTTCATATAAATATTACATACCACAATATAACTAATTAGAAATGCAATTACTACAATTCCTTGTTACTTGCTCACATATATCATATTTTGAAGCTATTGTAGGAAATACTTCATTTTAATCCTTATATACAAAGTTCGTGAGTTTGTTTGTTTGTTTGTTCACCCATTTCCCGTGAATATAGAGACGTGTAATTAAATATATATTATTTATTACTTGAATAATGTTATATACAAGAAAATGATCACTATATTTCTAAAATTGAAGCCAGGGTAGCAAGTGTCTTGCGTGCTCGCCGATGACAGAAGTGCAAATGTATTATACATATGTGTTAAAAATTTGTTGTTTAGTTTAATATTTGCGTAATATAAACACTGGCAATAAACTAAAGGCATGAAGCCAGTGTAGCCCAGTGGCTTGCGTGCTTGCCGATGATAGTAGCACAAATATATTAAAAATAAATGTAACAAAAAAAATATTTTTAATTTAAAATTTCCGAAATATAAACACTGGTAATAAAGTAAAGGCATGGAGCCAGAGTAGCCAAGAGGCTTCCGTGCTCGCTGATGACAGTACTGCAAATGTATTTTAAATAAATGTAACAAATATACAATAAACTACTACATTAGAGGTTAAAAATGAATAATTTTACAAAATTGAACACAACAGTCAGATAAAATACGAATGTTAAGGTAATATTATAAAGAAACATTCCTTTCATTAATGTTATTTTATGTTAGGTAAATAAATTGAATATTTCTATTTACAAGTTTTGTTTATTTTAAATATATTTGATTGTGTATATATCATGAGTTGATGTTTAATTTATTTATATGATAAAATAAATGATTTCTTTTTTCTTTAAATTTTTTTTATTTTGCTAAATATACTTACTTTGTAATATACCTTGAATCAAATTAAGAATACTATATCAAAATTTTGGGCCATATAAAAATCTGTTTCCATGCATTAATAACAAGAAACAACAATTAAATTATCCTTGTAATCATGTTCAGTGAATTTATTTTAATAACTATTGTTATAATTTCTGAGTGACGATAGGGTAGTCTGGGTCACGGGTAGTCTGGTACTAAATATTCTTACATTATAGGTGAAAAGTTCTCAAAATAGTTTTGTATTATAATAGTCTACATATATTATCACATTAAATGTTTTACTACAATAACAGATTTTTAAAATATGTTTTATTAATATTTTTTTTTCAAAATAATCAAACATTAACTCAACTTGAGTTGAAACTCAAGAATTTCAAATAACTGTAAAAACTGCAAACTAAACTTGAAATAATTGATAACCACCTGTACTTTTTGGATTTGTTTACATTGACGAAGAAATTTTTTATCAGAATAATGTAATATTGAAAAATTGGGAAAAAAATTTTCCAATAGTCAGTATAGTGTAGTGTAAGTATAGTCAGTATAATGTAGTGTAAGTATAGTCAGGGCTAATGTAGTATACTATACACATTGTTTAAAGATGGCTAAAGGAGAATGGTCTAGATCAGTGGTTCTCAACGTGGTCCACATGGACGCCCAGGGGTCCACAGAGGATTACTGGGGGTCCATGAGGAAAGTAGTGTTCTGAAGGTCCATGACACGTGGTTAGGGCTCTATGTTAAGTTTAAATGAATTCATCAGCAAACCAAAAATAAATCAGAGCGTAGTAAGCTTTGGCCGTACAATATTCAAACATAATTAAAATATAAGGCCTAATATCCTCGTCAGTTTGTTAAAATGTTCCAATGTTTTAAAATTTTCTATTGCTCTTCTCTTTATAGTACATTCAAAATTGATTCTGTTACAATTTATTTCAGGATACTTTATAAAATGTTATTGAAGAAATATTTTGTTATTGTTTTAAAAACATTTTTGTATTTTTGCATGCGTTGTAGATGTAATGAAATTATTTCATAAATAACGATATTCATTTACCTACAAACAAATATTTATTTATAAATTCGTATAATTGTGTTTTTTAAGTATCCGGGGGGAGTGGGGGTCCACAAGTAGCTTTTAGGGAGTCCACAAGTAGCTTTGAGGGTGTCCAAAAATAAAGTAGCTTTTAGGGGGTACACAAGTAGCTTTTAGGGGGTCCACAAGCAAACAAAGGTTGAGAACCCCTGGTCTAGATCAAATCCAATTGAAATAAACCTATTCTTGTGCCATTCTAAAGAAAAAAAGAATGTAAATCTCAAAAACTTCTCCATTCTATCTGAATGTCGGGCAATAGCATGTCATAAGTTAAAGATTTTCAGAAAATCGAACTAAAAGCATTAAAAGAGAGAGGTACTTCTCTAACAATAATTACAAAGTTCATTAAATATGTTAACATAAAATCGAATATTGATTTTAGAAATGACGAAGAGAAGCACAGTACAACAGATATAGTTTAAGCACTAGTTTAATGAAACATGGACCCACAATTTAATAATAATATACCATATCATTCAAAAAACTGTACATGATTCACCTTCTTTCGTACATTTTGTTTAGTAGAACATAGGGTTTTGAAACATAATAAGAAGAATGCAGACTCTGGTCTGGAACAGGAAGAATCATTTGAACACATTTTATGTGAATGCGAGGCAATCTCGTTTATGAAGCTAAATGTGTTTATGAACAATTATAAAGTTCATTAAAGAACTTAAAGTCTAAAATAAAATTTAGAAACGACAAAGGTTTACACATTAATATTGAAATGGCGACCGTGCGCTGGAGTCGAATGGGTCTCAGGCCTTTAGTTATATCTTATATTTTATCTTATATTTATTATATCTTAGATTTTTCTTCACCAATGATTTCAAGTTTTTAAAGTTATAACTTTAAAATTTTCAAGTTCTAGACAAAATAATTATTAAATTGATTTTTTATTATTTATATGATACTTAACAGAGAGTTTGATATCACATCTATACGATAGCCCTATTGAAATAAAACTAAAATTCATTTATTCTCAGTGTTTTTGATATTATGTTTACTTATAGTACAGTTATTGCTTACTACACTGGTAAGTAGTGGTAGGCGAGTGATGCTGAGCCACTGACAGAAATCCAGTGACGAGGAGGCAGAGACGGTAATGAATATTAACGTTTTTTAACTTAGAGGAAGCAATTCTACCAGACTTTGTTTGACGAATTTCAATCGAGGATGTCTGGTGGCTATGAAGTGACTACCATGCGGCCGACAATACTCAATACATAAGTAAATAAATCTTGCTATAAATGGAAGGGAAAGAATAATCTACCTTATTGAAAGATATTAGTTGTTTGGAAGTGCAGAGGAGTTGAGAAATGACTAGCAAGCTTGACTCGTACCCCTCTTGGAAACCACAAAGGGGTTAAGTAGTTCTTTCTCAGATAAGACCCACCTGGCTCTACAGTCCTGCTGACTTAACCTTCCTTTATCTCCCACCCCTCTCATAAATATCATCTTTTCTTCTCCACTTAAGTTAAAAATCGAGAATTATTAATGAAATTCAAAGAAGCTTTTTAGAATGGCATACTCTTAAGAGGAGCGTTCTTTTATATGCTGGTTGTTCTGGTATTCTATTCAGAGAAATGTTCGCAATGTCTCCTGCGCTAGTCGACTTGAAGCATTCATTCCATTTATTCTAGAATATAGCTGAACTAAAGTGCTCTTTCATCCATAAATAACCGTTAATTAGTTTCTCTCAATTAATTTCAAGCTTCCATGTTCTTTATCTCAGATAACCATGTTTGGTTTATTCTAGAAATACAAACGGCCTTCATAATCCCACAACTAATATCAGACCATGACAAAATGGTTTCACTCAATTCAGCACATCTGATCTTTGATCAGGCTTTCAATACCCAGTGCCAGCCATTGAATTGATTACTTCGTGTCTCTCAACTCTCATAATCGAATAATAGAAATACATCATAAAAGTGCAAACGAAAATCGAATTTGATGCTCAGGTATTTAGAAGTTTAGAGATCCAACCTCATTATGTTAGTATAACTTAAGTTCAGGGAATATTCAAACATTTTAACGTGTATATTTAAAAAAATACATGTTTACTATATTATAAATAAAGGAACGGAAAAGTAGTGTTTTATATGTTTCGAGGTGCTCTGAACCGCACGCCTGCTTTATATTTGTAGGAATGAGTGTGTATTTCTCAGATGTTTCTTGTCAGAATACAAACACTTTGGGTGATCTTAAAGAACATCAACCCTCCAGATTGTTCGTCTTTTCATAATGTAAAAACAAAGTTCATCAAATATTATAACTATGTACGTTGATAAAATTTAAGTAACTTTTTTGCATTGATTGAATGAGTATTATTTTATTCATGCGAAGATAAAATTCGTACATTTACTAAAAATCAACCATTTCTTGATATAACTTAGACAGCTTTGTGAATGTTTTGATAATCATTTTCATGTTGGGAAAGATTCTATACTCTTCAGACTAGCTCCTCTTGTAGTATCTGCAACCATATTCAATTGTAGAAATAAACAGAGCTAATAAGCCACTACAATAAAAATTAAAAAATCTGGTGTGGCCTGTACCAGGCCACTGATATAATTTATAGTAAAGTAATTGATATAACTTTACTATAAGTAAACATAAAATCAAACTTCTTAGGTAGATACTATATAATGTCCTATTAGAAATAATATTAATGTCAAAATGGAACATGTTTATTAGTCTTCCATTTCTAGGGGTAGTACAGATAGCAATTGATCCATTGAACTGTGTAATTAAATAATATATATTTAATTACACGTCTCTATCTTCACGGAAAATGGATGAACAAACAAACAAACAAACAAACAAACTCACGAACTTTGTATATAAAGATTAAAATGAATTATTTCCTACAATAGCTTCAAAATATGATATGTGTGAGCAAGTAAGAAGGAATTGTAGTAATTGCATGTGTAATTAGTTATATTGTAGTATGTAATATTTATATGAAGTAAATTAAATAAATTGTTAAGAGGAAGACGAAAATAGAGATATAAGACATAAAAAAAGTCGGGGGCTTCAAATGCATAAAATTTGCCGGGGGGGGGGGGGGGGCTCCGTCAAAATCTGGGAATCGAATTTTTAATGATTACTATTCTTTGCTTATGGTAAAGTAATAGAATTTTAAAATTTAAATAGATATTTAAGATATTTTACTCAGGGATTTGCTAATGCCATAAGATTCAAAATCTGATATTTGAAAAATTAGTGTGGTACAGAGTGTGCTTGTTTTCGTATTTATGGTTGGAAGTGTGCTTATCTGTTACGCGGTGTTTGGTAAAATGTGAATTGAAAATGTGGCTATGAGATGTATATTTGAGTAAATAATAAAATGTGTGTGTGGAAGAGAGGATTACATAGATGTAAGTATTGTTAACATTTTGACGTATTCTTTGGACAGTGGAAGTAATAGATCCCCCGTGCAGGTGATTGGCAACTATTATATACGCATAATGGACTTGCATTGAAACAATAGCTCAAGCTTATCGTTTCCAAGTTAACCCAGCTGAAATATCCGGTTGAACCACTTTCAGCAGTCGCTGCATAAATGTACGAGTATAACAGAATTTGGCTGCAACACGAAAAATCAGTACCCCCCACTGAACCACTCAATAATTGTGACCTTAGGAAGTCACTTCTTTGTCAGCTTGTCATTGAATATTTCAACTGAAATCAGAAATCCCTTTAACTTAGAGTACTTTTTCATACATACTTTAAAAGATGTGTAACATTATTCAAATTCGAATAATATTACACGGAAATATTACCCTATGACCTGCTATTCCTCCACATTCAGATAGAATGAAGAAGTTTTTGAGATTTACATTATTTTTTCTTGAGAATGGCACAAGAATATTTTTATTTTAATTGGATTTGATCTAGGCCAATTTAGATCAAATATAATATATTTCATATATATATTATATTTCTAACGTAGTGCAATCACTTATTATGTGGTATTTACTCATTGTAGGGTAAAAAGCTAATGAAATGGTCTCCAAATATAAAAATTTAATGGTATAAACAACGTGTTTCGAACACTTAGTATTCTTCCTCAGACATTAATTAACTAAGGGTGAGTGTCTGTGGTACAACCTTAGTTAATGCCTGTGGAAGAACACTATTAGCATTTTTTGAAAAAAATTAAAAATCAAAAACATATTTTAGCTATAGGTTTAAGTAATATAATATATAATTAAAAGAAAAAAAACGATAATATTAATTGACAAATATATTTAAAATAAATAAAAAATAAAAAAAACAATATTAATTTAAAATTGAAATTTTAAAAAAGAAAACAATAATTAGCATTCATTCACAGTCATCTTTATAAATAAAATAATGATTTTGTCTGTACATTGCTTAGAACTGACTCATTTCAAGTTTTCTTTACGTTTCATACATTGGAGAAACCGAATCCACCCTTAGAAAAATTTCTGTCGGTTTGTCGGTTTGTCGGTTTGTCGGTTTGTCGGTTTGTCCGCAAAACTTTGTCACAGGTAAACTCAGCTATCATAAGACATATAAAGCTGAAACTTTTACAGTAGATTTGTGTAGGTCTAACTTAAAATATAGGCTATGAATTGATTGGAAATTCAACGTAGAAGTGAAGTTATGGACGTTTAACGCAAAAATGTTTGTCACAAGTAAACTCAGCCACCATATGACATAGCGAGCTGAAACATTGACACTGGATTTGTGTGTGCCTAACTTAAAATATGGGCTCTAAATAGATTATTAATTCAGTACAGAAGCGAAGTTATGGGGCTTTTAGCTGTATTTTCCTAACTTCACAGACAAGTTTGTTTTGAAAATACACAGGTGTGGCAAGTAGGTATTGTTAGTTGATTTTAATTTCAATTGAGCATATGAATATATTGCGTATTTGACATCATTGAAATGGTGTTTCACAGAGTTAAGGATGTACTATCTATTGAGAATAAATGTTTTGTAAACGAGCAATTCTCAACTCTTAATATGGACAGGGAGGAAAAATCAACAAACAAGTTCTTACGCTATATGAAGCCGAGGAAAGAACTTACAAGTCAGTAAAGAGATTGGATTAGTGACGAAGAAGTAGTTCATTATCTAATTGAATTTCTTGACTCTGAATTTATTTCTCCTGGACTGCCTGCTCTTGAGTAAAAACTTAAAGTAGAGCACCAATCATGCTACAATTTAGTAGCAGTAACAAATTTCATGTTACGAAACATGAGTGCCCCAAAACTGTGCAACGGGACACGACTCTGAGTTCGTGCTCTACACAGATATGCCATAGAGGCGGACATAATGACTGGATGTGGTATTGGGGAGTCTGTGTGTATACTTCACATACCATTGATTCCGAGCCACTGTCTGTTTACGTTGAAATGATTGCAAAGTCCGGTCAGAGTCTATTTCGCAATGACGTTAACTAAGTCGCAAAGGGAGACTTCATCTAACGCAGGAATACAAGGTAGCAAAACCAAGTTTTTCTCACATGGTCAAATGTAGTTTACATGCTCAACGGTCAGAGGTTTCAACTCTTTCTTCTACCATGAACCTGAAGGACAGACAGCTAATGTAGTGTATAAGCTGGAGGCATTTGTTTAACACTGTAGTAATAATGGTATTTTCTACTATTCTATAATTTCTAATGACATTTTGAAATACCAAAAATGACGGAACTTCTGATTCCTCCGTGGTATAGCCGAAAGGCAATAGGCACACGGCAATAAACCAAAACGGGAACTTCTGATTCCGTCAAAGACGGGTACGTTTGCTATGTATTATATATAACTGTCAACTTTTTTTTAATTTAATATTTGCTTAATAAATACACTGGTAATAATGTAAGGTATGGGACCAGAGTAGCCCAGTGGCTTGCGTGATCGCCGATGACAGTAGTGCAAATGTATTATAAATAAATGTAACACACAAATATTTTTTTGAATTTAAAATGTGGATAATATAAAAGATGGTAATAAAGTAAAGGGATCTAGCCAGGGTTGCCAGTAGCTTGCTTGCTCGCCGATGACAGTAGTGCAAATGTATTATAAATAAACACAACAAAAATATTTTTTTTTAATTTAATATTTGCGTAATATAAACACTGGTAATAAAGTAAGGTATGGAACCAGAGTAGCCCAGTGGCTTGCGTGCTAGCTTTTGACTGGGAGCACGTTAATTAGAACTAACTCATTTCAAGTTTTCTTTACGTTTCATACTTCAGAGTAGCCACATGTACCCTTAGAATAATTTCTGTCTATCGGTTTGTCCACAAAATATTGCTACCATAAGACATATAAAGCTGAAACATTGATTGTAGATTTGTGTATGTCTAACTTAAAATCTAATCTTTGTATACAGAGGCTTTTTTTTAGCACTGTACTAATAATGGTATTTTCTACTATTCTATAACTTCTAATTGTAGTATTAGTATAATACTATAATTGATATTTTGGAATACCAAGTATAATAGAATTTTTGATTCCGTCAAAGACGGGTACGTTTGCTAGTATTTAATAAATAAAAATTAAAAAACTAATATTAACTAAAAATTGAAAAATTAAAAAAAAATTAAAATTAACATTATTTCACAGTCATATTTAATAAATAAAAATTAAAAAAAAAATCAAAAAGAAAACAAAACTTAATATTAGTTCACAGTCATTATTAAAATAAATAATAAGTAAAAACAACAATATTAATTTAAAATTAGTTGCAAAATAAAATTAATGCGAAGGGTGAGCTTGCATCTCTTTCATTATTTGCTCCATATTTGTTAAAACTTCTGATAAGGCTAATCTCATATCATCTTCAGGATTGAGCCTTGATCGTTGTTTAGTTTTAATAGCCGCTAGCTTTGAAAAGCCAGTTTCACACAAATAAGTAGAGGAAAATGAGAGCAATGTAATTATTCCTTTTTCCGATATTTTTATTCCTTTTTCCGTTACATGTATGTTTCTGTTTTTATTTTACATTGATTTCTAAATAGTGCAACAAATTTAATATGAACGAAAAAATGACAATTCAGTATTAAATTTGTATCGTATTTTACTGTTTTCTGAGGCAATAAACCAAGTTTATTTTCTATCAATAGGCATGGATGAGACGCATGTGAGGTTTTGCAAAAAGTTAAGAGGTTCAATGACTACTTTAATTTGTTTAATGTTAATTATGATATGAATAAACTTATTTTATTCGCAACCCCAATGAAAAATTTGCGACCCCATTTGGGGTCGCGACCCACATTTTGCGGAACACTGGTTTATACCATTCAATTTTTATATGTGGAGACCATTTCATTAGCTTTTTACCCTACAATATATTATATATAAAAAGATTTCATATAAACACGCAAAACAACATATGATCAAACCAAAACAAAACAAATTTGATCAATGATCAAACCACAATATGAAATGGGAAAATAAGACAAAGATCCCTCAACCGCAACAAGCAGTCAGTGTCAAAAACCCAACTGAGATTGTAAACTCAGTTTGAACTGAGATTGTAAACCCAACTCAGTTGGGTTTTTGACTCTGACGAGGACCGCTTGTTGCGGTTGAGGGATCTTGGTCTTGTTTTCTCATTTCATATTGTGGTTTGATCATTGATATTTATTATATATATTTATATTGATTTCCTAAAGATATCTAATTACTTGATATCTCTGTTATATATTGAATCATATAACATTTTATATAACATAGCGTTTTTCAATTATTTTTTTTTGCGAAGCTAAATTTGTTTTGTACAACCTATATAACATGAAGCGTCTAAAATGAAGTCAAGTAGTAAATATCTCACCACCTCATAAACTCTTATTGTGTCTTAGAAACAGTCTCCGTCTAATCTCGTACATACGAGAACATCATTCATTATATTATACGAATATCATTCATTATCGAAAACATTTCTATAATATTATTTTATATTATTGTTTATTGATACCCTTTGACTCAAGAGAATCTAATGAAGAAACACATTGTACCATTCAGTTTTTTCTTTGAAATGGTCGTTCTCAGAAACTGGTTATCAGAAGAATGTACGGTGTTAGACGGTACTTATTCATTTTGATCCGTCAAACAGTCTGGCTTTTATCTTGCCCAAAAGCTTTCAGAAACATAAGAATATGCCAGATTGTTTTATATGAAGGATATCAAGTTTGTTAAAATTCTTACAAAGTATATAACTACAATAAACAAATTAAACTATTATATGAATTATCTGTGAGTTTGAAATTACTTTACCAGGGCTTTCAGATTATGACTATATGATAGATTCATTAAAACAAAAACTAAAACTCAATGTATTGTCAACGACTTTATTAGTGTGTTTACTTATAGTAACGTTGAGTGCAAGCCACCTAGATTCTTTGCTACAATCGAGTTGCTTGTCGAAATGGTCGCCTCTTCATAACGACCTATGCTCTGCTTCTATCATTTTTTGTCAGGCAAATTCTTTTTTTCATTTTTTATAAAACTTGAAAGATGTTTTCTGAAGAAATGAAATTCTATTTTGTTTTTATTAAACTAGACTACCTGTGACCCTTTGTGTCACTCAGAAATTATAGCAATAGGTATTGAAATAAATACACTGAATATGATTAACAGGGATAACGGGGATAACAGGGATAACAGGGATAATGAACATGATTAACAGTTAATTGTTGTTTCTTGTTATTAAAGCATGGAAACAGATTCTTATAGGGCTCAAACTTTTAATATAGTACTCTTAACATGATTCAAAATACACTCTAAGTATATTTAGCAAAATAAAAATCATTTAGAAGTAAAAAAAATCATTTATTTTATCATATAAATAAATTAAACATCATTCATGTTCTATGCACAATGACATATATTTAAAAAAATAAAACTTGTAAATTGAAATATTCAATTTATTTACCTAATATAAAATAACATTAATGAAAGGAATGTGTCTTTATTATATTACCTTAATAATTTATAAGACATTTCTTATAAGACATTCGTATTTTATCTGACTGTTGTGTTCAAGTTTGTAAAATTATTCATTTTTAACCTCTAATGTAGTAGTTTACTATATATTTGTTACATTTATTTATAATACATTTACACTATTCTCATCAGCGCTGCACGGAAACCTCTTAGCTACTCTTGCTCCATGCCTTTACTTTATTACCAGTCTTATATTTCAGAAATTTTAAATTAAAAATATTTTTTCTGTTACATTTATTTTTAATATATTTGTGTTACTATCATCGGCAGGCACGCAAGCCACTGGGCTACCCTGGCTCCATGCCTTTAGTTTATTGCCAGTGTTTATATTACGCAAATATTAAATTAAAAAAAATATGGTTACATTTAAATATAATACATGATCACTACTGTCACCGGCGAGCACGCAAGACGCTTGCTACCCTGGCTCCAATTTTAGGAATATAGTGATAATTTTCTTTTATTTAACATTATTCATGTAATAAATAATATATATTTAAATTCAGGTCTCTATCTCCACGGAAAATGGGTGAACAAACAAACAAACAAACTAACTAACTTTATATATAGAGATATGTTGTTTATCAAGTCTGATTTGCGCATATAATTTGTTAGCGTTGTTTAAACTGTTACATTTTTCTAGGTTGAATGCAAATTGGATCAGTAAGTCTTTCAAGATAGTCGTCTTCAAAGTCCAACCTCCGAGAAACAGTTTAACACAGGTATGCTGCCTTCCTAGTCTAAATAAATTTACAGCATTCACAGCATTTTTTAATTATCTTATTTGCTGAATTATATTGTTTATTTTCTATGCTGTAAAAATCCGTATCATCTCAAGATTTGGCTTTAAAATACAAATAATAAAAAATTAAATAATTTTTGTTAACAGTAGTTGTACGAGCTATTTTAAATATTAAAGGATAGAATTATTTAAATTACTTGATATTTAAAAGGATTTTTTAAAGGAAGCTTCCTTTAGAATTGTAGTTTTTTAATTTTGATTTTGACTGAATTGTTGGATCACTTCTTATGCAATAGACATATTCACTTTCGGCTCTAATACAGTTCCTTTTAGCCTTATCTCCTGCAAGTATCCTTCATGTTCTATATATGTAAAAAGATTTCACACAGACAGTTGGGTTTTTGAATCTGACGAAGACCGCTTGTTACGGTCGAAAGATCTTAGTCTTGTTTTTCCATTTCATATTGTGGTTTGATCATTGATTATTCTATATATGTATAAATATAATTAAAATCATTAATTTTAAGCTCCTCTTGAAATTTTAAATTGAGATTCTGATTTGAATAAGCTTTAACGAATCAATTTACTATTAATTTAAAAAAAAATGATTTTCCTGAAATATTAATGTAAATATAATTAATGGCTTTGTGCCTTAGAATAAAAATTTCAGCAAAGCTGTGAGTTAACAGCAAGAATTGCAAATATCGCTTTGCATGTTAATATAAATGCTTAATCGTTACAGTTCATGAATCATGAATTGATATGTCATTTGAAAAGAACTATGCCTTATTTATAATTACTGGGCTTTGTTTATTACTGGCAAACACGCTTGCAACAAACATAAACCTTCCTTCCATTAAGAAGAAAGGCTTTCATGAATTGAGAACATTAGTCTAGGAGAAAGCAAGCTAATAAATGTCTACTGTAAACAGGTTTACTCAGTTTATTTAAAAAGAATTTATTTGTTCAATCTGATACAAGACACAAGACAAGGTTTTTGTTATTAAAGGGGAGTCTGTGGCTGTCTTTAAGGAGTGACTGGCTCCATTTAGACGGACAAAACTATTGATTCTCTAGGACGTACAGTTTAGTTCAAAGGGCTCATAGGCAACCTTAAGATGGGTTGTACAATTCATGATGTCCTTGCTGTGGGCTTTAAGGACTGGCCGCCTCTATTAGGAGGGATGGACCTACGGTAGGCGTCAATGAGTCTGGGGCTCCATTAGTACGGATAGACCTATGGTAGGCGTCAATGAGTCTGGGGCTCCATTAGTACGGATAGACCTACGGTAGGCGTCAATGAGTCTGGGGCTGCATTAGTACGGATAAACCTCCTGATTGGCAAATGAACCACAGACTGTGATGACCTTTCATCTTTGGCCTGCAGGTGTATGTGAAACAGGACTAATCGAATGCCTTTCTGCATTCAGATAACGACCTGCGTCTCCTAACGTAATGTCCAATGTTTTTAAAAATAACAGTATATTTGAGAAATGTAGCTAGTTGGTGGGAAGGTTGTTCGCAAAGTTATGTAGGCGGCTCAAGGCTTTTGAGAGTCACTGTAGTCTGGAGTTGCTGGCTGACGGGATCAGAAGGTGTCATTCAAGCTTTAACCCCTCGAGGCGGCAGCCAGTCAGCATTAGTTATGCATGCCAGTCGCTAAGGACGTTGTAAACATCAAGTAACGAGATGAAACTTTTAATTAACATCTCGACTTGTTTGATCCTGTGACGTTGAAAGTTTTCTCAGCTAAAGATATTATGCATAATTTAGACATTTTTCACAGGATATTACATGACATTGAGAAAATCAATAATGGCTGCTAAATAAATATGCCTGCAACATAGGTACTCCTTTATTATTAATACTGCTTTAATAAAATTATAATGCTTTTTACTGAAATTTTTAATTAAATACTATTTAGCGAATGAATAGCGAATAGCGAATGAAAAAAGCATAAAAACCCACCTCTGCTTATTTCTAAGCCTGCTTCTATAGGAAAAGAAAAAAAATGAGGTCAGTGTAGCTGGTGGCTTTTTAAATGTGCTGCTCGCACTGACTGCTCTCAAGTGTATTATCTTGGGCTGCTGTTTTGGAATAATTGGGGAAGTAAAGCAGAGGGGGGTGTAGTTGGTTCATTGAGCTCTCCGGCAGCGATTCTCTTTTCACAGTCAACCCTCCGCCATATCCCGCAATCATTTCAATAAGCGCCTGCCTCATAACCAACTTCAAATAACCACTTCTTTTGATTTTACTCAATTCGTCACTAGTAGTTTAAAAAAAAGAAAAGAATTAGATAACTAATGGCGCATTCTGATATGGTAGTAGGTTCACAAATTCTCTTTCAATAGAAAACTCTCTCTCTCTCTCTCTCTCTCTCTCTCTCTCTCTATATATATATATATATATATATATCACTTTAGGTGGGCCCAAGGAACATGCTTTAACTGTCCATGGCATTAAGTTAACTAAAGAAATGCTAATTAACAACACAAGAATCCTGCAACAGGAAAACGACCAAACAAGATTACGCATAATTTAAGCATTACATTCATTACAGAGAAACAACCTGTCTTGAACAAGCAAGGTGAAGTGTTTAGTCAAATTTTAAAATTATATGAAGGACAGATGAAAAGCCAGGAAAGAAAATGTGATGAGATTGCCTGCCCTCTGTGATTTGCACAAGGAACTCTACACTCGGTAACCATTGCCTGTGTATAACCTCTCCTAGTCATCTAACCATTTCCAGTTATCACAAAAATTAGGGCGTTGAATGTAATATGTAGTGTTGATTTAATTATAAATGTTTTTAAGTTATATTTAGTTATGTATATTTTAGTTAAGATTTTGTACAACTGTAATCCTTGATAATGGCCAGTGAGGACCGAAACATGTCGGGCTATGTAAATAAAAACTTTGGTCAACTAATTTATCTTGTACCACAAAAATGGAGAAAGTGTATTAGATAAACCGAGAGATTCAGTAGAAAAGTTGTGAAATTAAAAAATAGGCATACAATTTAACAAGACATATATATATATATATATATATATTACTTCGAATAAAATGAAAGGTCCGTGTGGACAATAAACACTTTAACACATAGAAAAGAACACAGAAAGACACTACAGAACTCACTTCAATATTTCGACATCCGTCGTCATCGGGAAGAAGTGCGAAGTACTCGCGTTGAGAAGCAAACTACTACTGGCCTCCAGAGTAACTCGTGGAACCACCGCAATGCTGCTCTCCAGCGGAGGAGAGGAAAAATAGAAATCCTTCCAATATTTATTTAGAAAACAAGATAAAAAATATATAAAATACGAAATAATAATAATAAAAAATAAATAATAATAATAAAATAATAATAATAATAAAATAATAATAAGAATAATAAAATAAAAAATAATTAACGGTACAGGTTGAGACCAGGAGAACGAGCCCCAAGGAGGCATATGAATGCCTCTTCGGAAGCTCGAAGGGTGACATGGGAATTAGACTCGGGATTTGTTTGAGGATTTGTACCCTGAAACAATCATTGAAAGGGAGGTCATGGGAATTAGCATGGATAGCTATGGGTAGGTAGAGACCTACAAGCGAAGACCGCTTGTTACGGTTGAAAGATCTTAGTCTTGCTTTCCCATTTTCTTATTGTGGTTTGATCATATATATACACAGAGTGTGTTAAAAGTAATTATACACTTTGTGATTCTGATTCTTCAGCAGTTGATAGTTAAAAAGATGTTAATCATAAGATTAACATTGCGTTTTCTGAAGATGAAACGATTTCAGCATTTCAACTAACTCAATTAGTTAGTTATATCTAACTAACGGCTCGCTCAATAGTTCCTTCTTTTACTCTGTGCTTACAAAATTATGTGTTAGATGTTGTCTTATCTAAGATTTTTGTTGAAATATTTCAACTTCTTGAGGTAGACACTTATTTAAGAAGCCAGACATAAATCAAGTTAGTGGATTGTTATTTCACATGTTTATGTGAAATCTTTTTATTTATATATAATAAATATATTTATTTCAAGTAAATTCATTTTACAAAATTACATATTTTAATTTTGGTCTTTTTTAAAAGTTAATAAAAAATTAACATTCAAACTTGTGACTAGAAGTGGAACTTAATGGTAGTCCTGCTTTGTGTTACTTGCAATAAGTACATTCTAATAAAATTTCTAATATTGTGATACAATCTTAGTAGTCCAATGCTATGGAAGTGAGAATAAATTTATATCCATTTGATATTCAGTTCGATAGACACTAATCCTGCTAGATTTTTGTTTAATGATGTGTATGTGTTTATCTATGTGGCTATCAGTCAGTATGTTTCTGCTAAACGTTTTTCTGTCTAATTTACCGCGCTTTCTAATCCACTCAAAATCAAAAAATGAATATTTTAAAATAAATAAGATTCAGAAATTTCATTTTGGAATGGTTATAAAATAAACTATTTGTATACATTTTTAAAGATATTCGTAAATTTTGGTAGCAGTCCTTCTTTGACACACACTTTATTGAAAATGACACCAAATTTAGCTGATACCTGTTTCTTAACAAGTTTCTCAATTTTTCTAAATAACACTCTCGTTATTTCGTCTACACAATAAAGTACATCTCCTATGGTTGACATGTTTCGAATGATCAACATTCATCATCAGGACTTGAATAAGATCTAAGGTGAATTATCTGGTTTATTATATATACATGGAGAAGGAAGGAGGGGTTGTTTTGCATTTTGAAGGATAAATATAAAAAAAACTATATATAAAAAAATGTTTTTATAAATAATATGGTGCCTGGGTTAGTCCATCCTCCTAACGGATACCCTCGATGTCTACTCAGATAATCCAGCAAATCATTTTTGTTTCCGTTATCATATATTAGCACTTGACGCAATTCTGAAGGGTACTCCTTATCTCCTAGGCAATATACAGGGCATTCAAACTACAACACTAACACTGCAAATTACTTACCAAATAATTCAGTCATTCTTGCACAATATAACTTATCGTATGTGATTTTTTAAAATACCAAATAATTCAGTCATTCTTGCACAATATAACTTATCGGATGTGATTTTTTAAAATACCAAATAATTCAGTCATTCTTGCACAATATAACTTATCGGATGTGATTTTTTAAAATACCAAATAATTCAGTCATTTTTGCACAATATAACTTATCGCATGTGATTTTTTAAAACTTGACCAGATTTATTCCTAAAGCATAATTAGTTTTTTCCTTATTTCTAACTGCGATAAAAACTTAGGAAAGTTTTTCCTAATGTTAACTCTAACTTATAAATTAACTAAAACCTTCCTTAGAAAACTAGACTATAGTAGTTATAGTAGTTTTCGTAGTTATAGTAGTTATAAAACTTCGTGTAGGTATTGTCATAAAATGCACATATGCCCGACTAATGAATCGTAAACGGCAGAAAAAATCACTAACTAGAACGATAAATCTAATGTCATGTTTTTGTAAAAATGGATGAGAATTATAATATAACCCAAATGATAATTGTGAAAAAGCAATATTGTTAATAAATATTACGGAGTCATTATCCATGAAGTTTAAAAATCAAATTCTATAATATCACTAATGATGGTGTATTCAAATATGACTCGGTATTAACAAGTCTTGTCTGTAGAGTTTCATCGCATCTAGAAAATATTATCTGGCTTTTTACTGTTTTGCTAATCCTTCCTGTTTACCCTGTTTGTCCAACATTCTCCTTTCCCTTGACTTTTACTACTTTGAAAAGAGTATAAAAATAACTTACTCTTTTATAAAAGAGAAGTGAGGTATTTTTCCTCTTTTGCCTCACACATGTCTGCTTTTTCCTCCTAACTTATCCATTCAACTAGTGACCCTGACGAGACATTCTTTTATTACGTTTTGTACGTTTGTATATAAATTAATAGGTTAGGTTGCAGTGGCAGTTCCACAAGGGAACACACGTAGGCCAAGCATTGGCCCTTTGTGATAGCACACAATGAAGATTGATTCTACAGTGGGAGTCCTAAATTTTGCCTAACTCAAATGTATTTAGAGTAGGGATCTTTAACAAGTACCTGACATCGTACAGGCTCGGGACTGACGGTTTAATACATCGCGTGAATAAATAAATCGCCCTTCCGCGTGAGGATCGAACCCCGGTCCTATCAGTTCAGAGGCGAGCACGTAACCACTGAGCTAGCCTAATAAACGGTGGTATAATTTTGAATTTTTTATATTTATATGGGTTTTAGGCAACGATAGTTTGATTTTGAACCTAAAAAATGACCGAATCCCGATTCCATTAATACACACACATATATATATTCTCGATATGTTCTTGACGTCTTCATTTGACACATTATTTAGTAAGTTTGTTTTTTAAGAGCTAAGTCTTTAAATTTAAATATACATTTTTTATCAACGTTTCGATATATTTTTACGGTATCTTCAGAGCTTCAAAAACAACATTAGGCTACAATATTTTTAAAATCAATGTAAATAAGGCCTGTGTAGGCATGCAGGGAAGAGCACTGAACCCAACTACCTTCTCATCCCTACACCTACATCGTTTACTAACTTATAGTTTGTATCACAATATTTTTAAACTAGGTATTACATTAAGGTCACTGTTTTAAATATTTAAACAAGGGTTATAATCTTTGATGTAAAGGGCTTCGAGGATATGTAATCGGATGTCGTCTCGGAAGCTTTGTAAGATAGTTGTCCCCTCGGTCAGGATCTCTCACGTTAGTTTCTTTTTGTGCACCTCTTTGGTGCCCAAATGGAGGTCTTCTTGAGCGAAGATCATACACCAATATATATATAAAGAGAGGGAGAGAGAAACTTGACCTATTGTTCTGAATTAGTTATAAACAAAATGTCTGTTACATTTTTTATGAGATTTGGTTAAATGTAATAATGGAATTAAAATTAATGAATTAACTAAAAGTGAGTAGACAGATCCGAATAGTTGATATGTAATAGGATTGATAACAGAGATAAGATAAGTGTGCCAAATATTTCATACACTTCAATGGGTGTTATGTGTAATAGAGTACAGCTGCTAGCGTACTTATACTGAGGTACTGTTTAAACCAGAAAGTTCAAAAGGTTATCAACCGTATTGTAAACAATAGATTTGCTTTCCTTTTAAGGGCTCCTTACAAGTACCTGACTATTCTACTTGCCTACCGTCCGTTCGTTCTTCAATCTCACATAGGGACACTGTACTCGATATCTCTCCCAAGTAAATATTTCCTGGGTCCTAGATACGAGTATTAACTTGACATTTCCGAAAGTAGAGGGAATCAGGCTAACCATAAGACCTCTCTGAGAAGATTTCTATCGTCATTACCATAGAAGACGATCAATAGTATATGCAAATATCAACATAACCTATTGAATAGTCGACTTTAGGATCAGGTAACCTATTGAATAGTCAACTTTAGGATCAGGTAACCTATTGAATAGTCAACTTTAGGATCATAACTATTGAATAGTTGACTTTAGGATTAGGTAACTATTGAATAATCGACTTTAGGATCAGGTAACCTATTGAATAGTCGACTTTAGGATCAGGTAACCTATTGAATAGTCAACTTTAGAATCAGGTAACTATTGAATAGTCAACTTTAGGATCAGGTAACCTATTGAATAGTCAACTTTAGGATCATAACTATTGAATAGTTGACTTTAGGATTAGGTAACTATTGAATAGTCGACTTTAGGATCAGGTAACCTATTGAATAGTCGACTTTAGGATCAGGTAACCTATTGAATAGTCAACTTTAGAATCAGGTAACTATTGAATAGTCAACTTTAGGATCAGGTAACCTATTGAATAGTCAACTTTAGGATCATAACTATTGAATAGTTGACTTTAGGATTAGGTAACTATTGAATAGTCGACTTTAGGATCAGGTAACCTATTGAATAGTCGACTTTAGGATCAGGTAACCTATTGAATAGTCAACTTTAGGATCAGGTAATTATTGAATAGTCGACTTTAGGATTAGGTAACCTATTGAATAGTCGACTTTAGGATCAGGTAATTATTGAATAGTCGACTTTAGGATTAGGCAACCTATTGAATAGTCGACTTTAGAATCAGGTAACTATTGAATAGTCGACTTTAGGATCAGGTAACTATTAAATAGTTGACTTTAGGATCAGGTAACTATTGAATAGTTGACTTTAGGATCAGGTAAACTAATTGTTTGATTATTCAGGAAAAATAATTGTTTGATTGCGCTTGATATATTTTTGAAAAATATGCAAAGACTGTTTTAAAATGGAATGAAAAATCTGATACCAGTCAATTAGCACTGACTATGTAAAGCAAGGAAGGTAATGTCACGGTATTTCAGGACACATTTACTCATTTTTTACACACAAACAAAATTCACAGGATTTTTTCTTCTTTCATTCTGTAAAAATAACGCATTACTTCGTTTTTATTCATGCTTTATGCCTAAAGTAACTGAACCATCGTCTTTAGAAATATATTAAAAATTTTAGTAATTATATCTGTTTAAAATGGCTTTAACAAAGTATTGAACTTCTAGTATGAAACAACTTTAGATGTAAAGCGTTAAGGAACTGAGGATCTTTGATATGCAGTGGTCTACTTTGATTTGTCAAGTAGGAGAAAAATCCCTTTAAGCACGTGCTTATGTCTCATTAAACACATCAGGTGTGACGTGGTCTGTTCTTTAAACAGACACTTCAATCTCTTGAACATATGCGCGCATCGCTTTAAACACATGCGTGTGTTTCTTTAGACAGACACTTCAATCTCTTGAACATATGCGCGCATCGCTTTAAACTCATACGTGTGTTTCTTTAAACAGACACTTCAATCTCTTTAACATATGCGCGCATCGCTTTAAACTCATACGTGTGTTTCTTTAAACAGACACTTCAATCTCTTTAACATATGCGCGCATCGCTTTAAACACATACGTGTGTTTCTTTAAACAGACACTTCAATCTCTTGAACATATACGTGTATCGCTTTAAACACATATGGTGTCTCTTTAAACATATGTAAAAATATTCCTTTAAAAGCATACGTACGACTTTTTTTTTTAAAAAAAAATTATGTATCCTTTTAAAGACAACAGTAGACCAACCGTAATCTCAGAATGTTGGAAGTAAATAGTACCAGCCAGACGAGGTCGTGGAGATGGTTAGAGGTGGTTAGAGACGCTTCCATTACATAATCAAATCAGTACTATCCTTGGTGGTACCAAAAATACTAGAACAGAAAATCATGGGTGAGAAATAAAGAAGGAAGATAAGAAATTAGTTGAAAAGAAAAAAAGGAAACAAATAATAAAAAGAGAGAATCTACAAGTAGACAACCCTGGGAATTCATTCTCAGTGGGCGTCAACCCAAGGAATACTATATGAGTTTCACGAGGCAGATAAAGCTGTCACCATGGCCTTCTTTGTTGATGCCATAGGAGAATGACACAGGTAGGCTACGTTGAAGTGCATCAGAGAAATAAACTCTTCAACATGTCAGCCTTTACCAGCATACAACGAGGACACGACAAGGTCGATGTCATTTTAGTGTACCATTTAAAAGGAAATGGAACATTGAACAACCTACTTTAAGTGGAGTTGAAAACAACTGGGGGAACTCCAAGGGTTCCTCATTTGCAGTTTATTGAAATTAGTTTATGGATATAATAAACATGTAACAGACAATGGGTAGAATAAGTTTCAAATATAAATCTACGAGTAAATGTTTAAATAAGAGTCTACGAAAGTTCGAAAAAAAAATTTTTTTTTCGTTTGTAAAAAATGGAAGATCAAGTTAGTCTGGTTAATTTAGAAGTATATTTGAGAATGCCTGCTGGAGGTTTGAGGGTGGTAGTTTTACACTTGCTCGATGAGTCAAGGGATTGGTCTGACAAATGGTGCCACTCAAAGTGATCAATAAAACACTTGGCAATGCATTGGGCCAAGTCTCAGGATGACATCCTCAATCGTCTTCAAGATCCTTCGGAAAAACTTGAGTTCACACGGAGGCTATATCCAGCAAGCCTTGTCCACATCTCTCACCCACTTCGCTTTTAGAGAAGCTCAAATATAGAAACCAGTAAACAGTTAAAAAATGTATACTTCCTCATCATTATACATTATACGTATCACTATACATTATATATTGACCAAACCATAATAAGAAATGGAAAAACAAGACTAAGATCTTTCAACCGTAACAAGCGGCCTTCGTCAGAGTCAAAAACCCAACTAAACTTATTTGACTCTGACGAAGACCGTTTGTTACGGTTGAAAGATCTTAGTCTTGTTTTCCCATTTCTTATTGTGGTTTGGTCATTGATTGTTGTTTCACGTGTTTATGTGAAATCTTTTTAACATTATATATTATACACTATACATCACTATACATTATAACCCAACGAGAAAAATAATCATGATTATATTAACAAGTGGTCTGAAAAATCATCCTTTAAATGTATTACTATAGAAAATATAATTATTCTCCGCGTATTTTATAAAAATTGTTTAAAACCTAAACATAGACGATGTTAGGTTACTTCTAATTAAATTGAAGTCCAGGCGAAGAAATTCTTTTACAATCTTTAGACTTGTGGAAACACAAATAGAAGTGTAATATAATTTGAGATGCCACCTGTTAATATGACATAATAATACAGAATGCTTCATTAACTGCTTTATCATTAAAATTTCATTACACATCTCAAACCGTAATATAACCTTTGTTACAGTATCGATTCAGCACATAAAAGTGATACCTTTAAGGTGCAAAGGTTACATTTTTTATATATATTTAAAATTACATATGGATAGATATGAAATGTATATGGATAGTTGGCTCTAGGTTTAAACACCTGGACCTCTAAAATCACACTTAGTGTCTCTAAGTGGCCTTCTTTGTTGATACCATAGGAGACTGACACAGGTAGGCTACGTTGAAGTGCATCAGAGAAATAAATTCAACATGTCAGCCTTTACCAGCATACAACGAGGACATACAGCGAGGACCCTTGAACACACCATGATCCCTGGCTAAGGGTTATGACCTTATGTCAGGGGTCACGGAATCCTAGTATTTATACATCACGTGCAATCACTAAAATTGCTACAAACTGTTAAAAAAAATCGTGCAGAAGAACAAAAGTATACCTGTATTTGTAACTTGAGAGCACAATAATATGATCTATTTCTTCAGAGACTCCTTCTCATAACAATTAACTTGTTCAATCTATCTACTCAACTATCCATCCTCAACCCATCAATGAAGTTTAAGAGGGTAAAGCTGTGCACTGTCACTTGATAAAGGGCCTCTGCACACTTATAGAAACCCTACTAAAAGCTATGCACAAACAACCTTCATCCAATACTTTTTTAGAGTAAATAAAAACAAGGATATCAGTAAGTAACGAAAAAAAGTTTACGATTCGATTAAGAAATGATATGTTACTATTCTATAAAACAATTTATAAACATTGTTATAAATTATTAGTGGAAAAATAATAACAATAATTTTCTTTATAAATTTATTTATGAACTATATTTTGTTTAAAAGAATGATACATGTGAAAATAAGAAAGCAGAGTTTTTTTTTGAAGAAAGGAGGTAGTAACAAGGATGAATAGCGAGTGATTTATGTGTGGGAGACGTTAATGAACAAAGTTTCAGATTGAGCTGTAATATTTCAGATTTATTGTTTCACCGTGAGGAGAAAAATAAAAACTTAGCCTAGTTTCGGCCAAGGTTGAACTGACGGCTAGAATCTATGATGAATCGAGCTTTCAGTTTTATTAATATGGGAGGATTATGTTTGCGGATGCTTGAATAATTTGATTGAAGAGGTCTTCTTATAGTCGTCCTGGAGGCAAACATCACAACAAATTGTACTTTTGCTAACGAGAGAGTTAAAGGTCAGGCATGATTGATCAGTGCCCTACAAGACTAAAGACATCTAATTAGATGACGGCTATTGGATTGCACATCTAGTATTAATGCCGAGCCAAGTGACAAAAAGAGCAGTTCTGTCTCAAATCGAAGAAAACCTTAACTTCTACTTTATGGAAAGGTAAAAGTGATAAAGATACCATTATATATATACTCTCTCACTCTCTCACTCACTCTCTCTCACACACACACACATACACACACACACACATATATATATATATATATATATGTATATATACTGAATTCTGCATGAGTGGTCCAGATCTGAAATATGAAATATATTATGCTGGTGGAAGTGACTTCATGGAAGAGATGCACGGAGTGAGTGACTTCTATTAGAGCCGGAAGCGTTAAGAAAACCGAGGAGGAAAAGAAAAAAACAAATTGGTCAAAATAGCCAATCATATACATATATCAAGATATACATCATAAACCCAACAGTCAGTTGGGTTTTTGACTCTTATGAAGACCGCCTGTTGTGGTTGAAAGATCTTAGTCTTTTTTTCCCATTTAATATTGTGGTTTGATTATATATATACTAGTAATAATGTATAGATATAGTTAATGTATTTGGTAATGTACCAAATATTGCATTTTATAATATGGAGGCAAGTTTTTTATACAGTATATGTACAAATCCTGTATGACTATATATACATAGAAATATATGTGTACGCATAAATGCACTATGTAGTAGCAATTGTTTGAAATAACATATACATACAGACGAACACACACACACACACACACACACACACACACACACACACACACTAAAGTAATTATTGCAATCGGTTGAAAGGAACTAAATAAATTTGCTATAGAAGAAAATACAGAGAAGAAACAACAAAAGTCAGTTTGATATTTAGATGTCCAAGATGACCATTAGAAGAACCTATTGAAAGACAAGCTAATACTGGGGTGTATTACGTCACTCGAACCGTGCATCATTGTCATATCAAATGAGTGGTGAAAATAAAGGACAAATAAGTGAATAAAGAAAATGATGTTATCAAAATAAGAAAAAAAAACATTTAAAGAAGAAATATTGAAATGATATTAGAAACACAAAAGAGAAAATATTATGAATGATAAAGATTGAGTTTATGAGGGCATCAACCTCGAAAAGGCGACTTCTTTTCACGTCTCTTCATATTATACTCCCTAATGCACAGCTGTCTCGAATTTTATTCTTTTTTATGTTAATATCTATTTTAAACAATATCACGCATTATATATAATAATAATAATATAATAATAATAATTATTATTATATCAAATTATTATGACTGCCTATATTAGAGTATAGTGAGACATCTTGTAAGAATAAGACTTAGGATTAAGTTATTAGTTTACCAAATACATTGTACTATAGGGGAAAAGCCCGATGGGGGACACTTAGTGTCCATCCACAGAAACTTGTAAATTCGGAATACTCCCTTAATAAAGAATTTTCCATTCCATAGTTGACAGACTTGTAGAAAAGAACACTGTTGTTTGTGCACCCAAACATTTTGTCTACTCTTATTCTAAACTTAAGAGCAATAATACCATAACATTGCTAAAGCTGATAAATCAAAAGTAACCGTAATTTTAAATTAAAAGCACTACTTAGGAAATATCTTGCCAAGCTAAGAAAATGTCTATTCTTAGTTAAAGTGTAATCATTTGGAAAGGGTCAACAGTTTGTTTAATAAAAAAAAAACTCTATTTTGAAAAATCCAGTCGAATTAATGGCTAGAGTTCTATAAGAATTCCCTTACATATAGAAAAGGTTTATCTGATTGACGTCTATACGTTCGTTTTCATTTCACGTGTTTACTATAAAATATTGTTATAAATAGGAATAGATTGCAATGTAAATATTAATACGGAAAACTTCTAGGATCATGCGAATGATTGTAAGAACTGGCAATGATCTCGAATGAGAACTGACTATAAAGAATTATCATTCTTTGATAATGAGCCTCACGACCTTTTGAACTTGCTGTAAATATTGTGGTGATCTCTGTGACTGCAGAGTGACTTGCGTTCTCTGCTCCAGATTATCACCATTACATTCTATATCCTCTGCATACTCCTGATTGCAATCCTCTTCCAGTTGAATATACCTTGTCTTACGGTTTTGTTTAGTTTTTATTTGATTAATATTTCTTTAATGAATTATGATTTTTGCGTTCTTCAAAGTACATCAATTTATAGAATCTCTGCTAAACGTCTTAAGATGTTTATATCAGTGACGTGCAGTGAGGTTCATGGCAGGTGAGGCACTGACTTCATCACAGTCAAATTTAAATCCTGTGGTGACACGCGCCTCTTACCATGAGGCAGGAGAACTGCGTGCCTCACTTAGTAACTCTTCGCAGCAGTTTTATGATCGCTCAACACAAGAAAGTACTAACACACGTACCATTGCAAACAAAAAGATACTGTACATTGGAAGTTTAGTTAATATAGTAAAATAGTTTAAACATCTTAATATCGACATTCAGAGAGACAGAAATACGGTATCACTGCAGAGCATGACAGTCACTACGCGATCTATCGAGAGGCACAGCAGGCGGCTTCTGGTGAAAATCCAGCGATTTTGAATTAAAAGCAATCTAAAACCCGTGAAGTGAACGCAATCCAGTACAATGCATTGGATAAATATAAACGTCCAACTCATTTTTAACTATTGATTACTAACTATTGAACTATTTTACATTTTTTGTTTTCCAAGATTGCCAGGTGAGGCCGTGCCTTCCCTAACTGCACGTCCCTGGTGTATATCAACATAGATCTGCAGAGACCCATGCTTGTGGATGGCTATGAATACTGCTACTGATACTATTTAGATTGGTCCTGCTAAACCACACAAGGCTGTTGTACTTTTACATAACACACAGTCAAAGTCCTCCTGTTATTATTTAACTTTTAGGTAAAGTTAGTTGGACCGAGATTTTATTTATTTATTTTTTTTGTTGTTGAATATTCCAGAAAGCTTAAGCCGTCTTTCCCTAAATATAACGTAGAGCCATCTTTTAAAAATCTAGTGTTTTTGTAACTTAGGGTAAAAAGGCAAATTTAAGGCCTCTGGGATATTAGGAATCTGGTTGTGTGAGACTCTAATGAAAATATGGGAAATAAATAATAAGGAAGCTACACTTTGCTCTCCTTGAAGATTACAGAAGTCGTATATCTTGTTAGGGTGTGCTTGGGATAAACAATCTCAAATAAGCTCGATCACAGTCAATATATATATATATATATTGAAATTCGAATATTTAGGAAACAGTCCTTATACCAAAACGAGTTGGCGAGTTGATGTACCTAGTTCCTCGTGAAGTTAAAAAACTCTTAAGGGCTTTGGAAAAGTTATCCAAAAAATTAATTAAAAAAACAATAGGCCGTAAATTCAATCTCTCTCTCTCTCTCTCTCTCTCTCTCTCACACACACACACACACACACACACACACACACATATATATATATATATATATATATATATGCTTTTAAAAACTGGATGTCTGTTTCCACTTGATTTAATTTTGTCTTATATTTTTCCAAAATGCTCCCAACTTTTACAAATATTAGAATATATATATATAAAGTTCACACAAGAAAGAGAAATACAAATAAAAACACACACAGAAAAGACTCACAACGAAATTTTAACATTCGTCGTCATCGGGCAGAAGTAGTCCCTTTGAGTAGCTGAAGGTAACTCATATATATATATATATGTAAAAAAAGATTTCACATAAACACGTGAAACAATCAATGATCAAACCACAATAAGAAAATGGGAAAACAAGACTAAGATCTTTCAACCGTAACAAGCGGTCTTCGTCACAGTCAAAAACCCAACTGAAACACTAGATGCAGAGAACTCTTCCCTCACACTCTTCTCAACCTCCCACCAGATATTCTCTGCATGTTTAAAAATCAACTGAAACACAGTTTCTGGACATTAGTCCTTTCCTGCTTTTTCACCCGTTTAAAATACCACTTTTCCCTCTCACTCTTCTCAACCACTCACCAGATGTGTCCTGCATCTAGTGTTTCAGTTGGGTTTTTGACTCTGACGAAGACCGCTTGTTACGGTTGAAAGATCTTAGTCTTGTTTTCCCATTTTCTTATTGTGGTTTGATCATTGATATATATATATATATATATATATATATATATATATATAGCTTTCACATAAACACGTGAAATAACAATCAATGATCAAACCACAATAAGAAATGGGAAAACAAGACTAAGATCTTTCTACCGAAACAAGCGGTCTTCGTCAGAGTCAAAAACCCAACTGAACACTAGATGCAGAACACATCTGGTGAGGAGTTGAGAAGAGTGGGAGGGAAGAGTGGTATTTTAAAAGGGTGAAAGCACAGGAAAGGGCTAATGTCCAGAAAGGGATGTTTGGGGAAACAAAGGAGTACAATAAGAAAAAGTAAAAGTCTTAGTCTTGTTTTCCCATTTCTTATTGTGGTTTGATCATTGATATATATATATATATATATATATATATATATATATATATAGTATGTGTGTGCATGTACATTCAATATGTATATATGTGTATGTACATGAGCGTATATATATATATATATATATATATATTAGATACTTGTACAAGATATTAGGACATGATATATAGCTGCATATATATGAATACCTAACATTTATATTTTTAAATAAACTTAAATTATTATGTAATAGTATTCGAAGAACTGTACAGGAAATTTAAGCTAATAACTGTATTATCATCTCTTAGTTCATTTTATAAATGATTAATATAATTCATTTAGCAGATACTAGCAATGTCATATATTGAGTCTAAATTTATATAATATTATTATAAAAATAGTATAACATATAATACCTTGTTTGGAGCATGTTTAAATAAAAAAATTAAAAAACAAAAAAAACAGTCAATAATAAATCCGATATTTTCAACAGAAACTACATTCAAAATAATTACTCCGTCTGTCAGTAGTGACTGATTTACATTAAAGTGAAAATAATTTCATATGTGTAATGCAGATATATATCGTAATCATTAAAGTTAATATAAAAATTTAATCGTATTATTCGTTATTCGTTTTAATCGTTATTCGTTCAAAACAACGCGTTTCGAACACGTAGTGTTCTTCTTCAGACATTAACTACGAGTGAGTGTCTGTGGTACATCAATGAGTAAATACCACATAATAAGTGATTGCACTAGGTTAGAATTAAAAACGGCTAGTCACGCGCTTGCAATCAACCGATTTTACAAACAGTTGTACTAGAGACACTCACCAGTAGTTAATGCCTGAAGAAGAACACTATGTGTTCGAAACGCGTTGTTTATACGATTAAATTTTTATATGTGGTTACATTTTAATAGCTTTTTACCCTACAATGAGTAAATACCACATAATAACTGATTGCACTATGTTAGAGTCGTTATTATTTTTTTAAAAAAAATACATTTTGTCAGTTTATTAATTGAATAAAACACAATTGAATTAATTAGTTTGCTCTAAAGTTAGGGTAGCGTGTTTAAATCTACGTGTGAAAGAGATGGTGATGCCATTAGTAAATAACTACATCTTAGAGCCTTGACTGCATTGAACATGTGTGCGCTATACTCTATACTAGTGTTTCCCAAAGTGGGCTGTACCGCCCCCCTGGGGGCGATGCTTTGATATCGGGGGGCGGTAATGCAAAAAGTAACGGGGATTCTATTTCCATAAATTGAAAATGCTCATGCAATATAATTTCTAAATTTAAGTGGAAACACGAAATGTAAACTTCTAGGAAACGGTTTCTTAAAATTATTTGTTTTGATAATTCATTTTTATGTTAAAATTATATTCTCACCTAAGTTTCTTTTATTGCGTATTAATTCCTTTGCATAATTATGCTATGAAACAATACAACTATTGGATTCTAAATAAATATTCGATTAGGTATTATTTTAATTTAATTATTAAAATTTTACTTATTTGGTTATTTAGTCTAGGAATCTGATAATTATTCAAGGGTGTTGAGTTATAGGTTTATGGACCCAAGGGGGCGGTTACTCGAAAAAGGGGGGCGGTCACTCGAAAAAGTTTGGGAAACACTGCTCTGTACTATACTCTGTCCCAGACACAGTGTTTAGTGTAACACTACCTGATGTCTCACTGCCAGCTGTCACCCATTCCTTAATGGTCTTGTAACGATGAAATAAATTGCCTACTGGAAATATCTTTATGTTTGAATGTAAAGCACTCAACCTTGAGAATGCCTGCCCTCTCTATGCTAATACAGCTCTCTTCCTAATTAACGCCTTTTTTTTTAACGTTGCCACGCACTTGACCATTTTTTCCCTTAACTTGCCTTCCATTTATTATTCTTTTTTAATGTTTATTTTACTTTGAACCAGTTTATTTTTAAATTTTAATGAAGGACATTAGTTTATTTCCAGTTTCCAAGTTTACATTTAAAAGATTACTAATGAGTGATATGGCTTTTTAAATAAACATTACATTTCAAAATATTTTATTTCTAAAGTAAACTTTACTTGTTTAGATCTCATAACCATTTATTTTTTGCAAAAAATGGGTCTCTTAGTGTAGATGAGCCCTATTGTTTAGTTAGTAGCAATTGAGCATGATGAAAAAGTCACTTTTTTTTGGCCAAAATGTGTTTTTTCCAACACTTTTTTTCTTAAACTACTAAGTCTGGAATTATCATGGAATCGACAAAAGCAGTAACTGAAGAATTCTTAGATTTTTAAAACAACTGAAAATAAATGACGTTGTCGTCACGTAGGTGGCTGGTATTCATTTTAAATAAGTAATATTAAAAAAAATTTAACATTTATAAAATTTAAACATTAGTAATAACACGTTCTTTCGTGACAGCAACTACAATATCAAACAAACAATTTCTTGGGTATTTATTTAGGTTAGGCTAGGTTAGGTTGCAGTGGCAGTTCCACAAGGGAACACAATTAGGCCGAGTATTGGCCCTTTGTGATACCACACAATGAAGATTGATTCTACAGTGGGAGTCCTAAATTTTGCCTAACTCAAGTGTATTTAGAGTAGGGATCTTAAACGAGTACCTGACATCGTACAGGCTCAGGACCGACGTGCTCAGATTTATAAATCTGAGCGGACCTCCCGCATGAATAAATCGAGGGCCAGGTGGGGATCGAACCCCGGTCCTATCAGATCAGAGGCGAGCACGTAATCACTGAGCTAGCCTGACCCCCTGGGTATTTATTTAAGTCAATATAAGTTATATGCATTACTAGAAACTGAGTTAGTAAAAAACTAATAGAAGTTGAACAGAATTAAAAACAAGTTAGTACACTGTAATGATACATTTGTGCTAATCTGATGATGATGTTAGTGGTTTCTGAGGTATGACATTAAATAAACACACAATGATAAAAACTACAAAGTATCAAGTAGGGTTTGTCGGTTTTTAAAAACCGGTTTTTTGGAGAAAATTATGAAATTCAAAAACCGGTTTTTTAGAGAAAATTATGAAATTTGAAAACCGGTTTTTTAGTAGAAAATATCGGTTTTCAATGTATGAATAACACTTAAAAAAAAATTTGAAAATGACAAATGTAGCCAAATGTACCAGATTGATGAAAACACTGTTGCAAGCGGTTTGGTTCTTGGAATCATATCAGTCCGATTTAAATATGGTTATTATAAATATAATATGGTTATTATAAAAATATTAAAATATATTGTTTTTATTTATTCGACCCTTTGTCGAATAAATAACTCGTTTCACTATTATAAAAATATTTACATCCTTATGTGTAAAAATTATGCATAAACAACGAATTAATATTGTTTTTATTTATTCGACCCTTTGTCGAATAAATAACTCGTTTTACTATTATAAAAATATTTACATCCTTATATGTAAAAATTATGCATAAACAACGAATAATTGTTTGTAAAGTTATTTAAACCTGGTCAACTATTATTTCTTTGTTCTACTAAATTGCATAAAAAAATTTTACTATGAACTAAATTGAACATAAATAATTTCACTCAAAAGCAGCTTTTAATCACTCTACATTTTCTGTTAAAATTTTTTGTTCAAATTACAGAATATTCGAGCAAAAAAAAATTTTTTTATAAAAATTCGAACCGGTTAAACTGGTTTTCTGAAAAAATTACTATTCGAAAACAGGTTTTCTCAAAATGTCGGTTTTTGTATAAACCCTAGTATCAACTTAGAAGAACGTTGTGAAGGAAATACAGAGAAAGGAACTATTTATAACATTGTTTTTTTATATATTGGAGTGCGTTACTTCAGAAAAGGCACAATCACTGGGGAACTGAATCTAAAAAAAAAATGATATTGGATTTGATTGGATTGTAAAGAATCCAGGAAAAGCATTAATATATCCCTCCTGGATTTCCTAAGAGACAAGGGCTTTGTTGACAAAGAACAGAACACAACAAATGTAATATTCCCTTGACGAATCAGTATTGGAGTGCTTAGACTGCCAGAATCTGTTTTTTTTTTTTTAAGTATTATGGAGAATGACAAGTTTTTATCCTAACAGAATTCTGGTAACACAGTAAATCAACTGTGTTACTTATACCACAACAGCCACTTAAAAAATATAAGCCTTAATTTACAACAGGGTCAGCAGGTTTAGTGAAACGGAGAAATTTATAATACGACATATGGCATAATAAAGATTTTTCAAAATCTTGAAGAGTAAACCAAGCATGTAGTGGGTTTGGTCTTATAATATATCGTCCTACTCGCTTGAATTTCGGAACTCAAGTAGAATTGATATTTTTGAAGATGTGATATCTATTTATGAAGAGCACTTATTATTCCTTATTTCAAAAAGATACAAATATTTCTAAATCGGAAAAGTTGATTAATTAGCTTGGATTCAGTGTTAACCTGGTAATATTTTGCCTCATTTAATTTCACTGCTAAAGTCTTTATTACTTATGATTTGAAAGGGAAGGGAAGACTAAGTCTGCAAACAAAACTATCTTCTTGCATAGCTTTATTACGTTTTATTGAGATAATAGGCTAAAAACATAATTTGTTCTCTGATGTTGGTATCCAATACTCACCCCTTTGGACTGTCGACTCAGTCTTCTTCGGTGAATGTGAGTCAATTGTTCTTTCGTTTTGAAAAGCCATTTTAATTTAGTGAACGCTAAGAGGTTTCGTGCTGTCCTTTATTACTAAAGACTGTAAATTCCAATTTCGGTCATGCATTTCCATGCGGGAGATAAATATTGTGTGCCCTGTCCCTTGGAAGTGACGAAAACTGTCAGCCTTGAGCTAGTTCTCGTAAACTTTTTGAGCGGGATATCCCTACTTCCTGCCATCAGAGCACTCTATAGATATTTTCTCCTAAACTACTTAATCTAGAGTGTTGAATTTTTAGCATTATCTTCAAAATTAGAAAAACAATAACTGAAAAAATTCTCAAATTTTTACGAACAAGAAATTATTTTTTTCAATAAAATGTAAAAATTGTGACTTATGATTCATTTTGATAGCTCCTGAGGACTATGGAAGCCATAGTGTTTGACGGATGAAAATTAAATTATACCTCAAAATAAAGCATTAATCGGGTAATGAGTTGAGATAATATTTTTAAAAATTACATTACCAAAGAGGCGTTATAGTATATATTTTCTGTTTTCAGAAAATGTTTTTTTGACACTACACTGCTCAATGAAGGACATTAAAATTTTTTCAGAAAATTGAACAACAAATTAACAATTTTAAAAAAAAATGAAATTCCAATTACTGCAAATAGGAATAGGTTAGGTTGCAGTGGCAGTTCCACAAGGGAACACACGTAGGCCGAGCATTGGCCCTTTGTGATACCACACAATGAAGATTGATTCTACAGTGGGAGTCCTAAATTTTGCCTAACTCAAATGTATTTAGAGTAGGGATCTTTAACGAGTACCTGATATCGTACAGGCTCGGGACCGACGGTTTAACGTCCTTCTCCGAGGGACGACGTGCTCAGATTTATTCACCTCCCGCATGAATAAATCGAGGGCCAGGTGAGGATCGAACCCCGGTCCTATCAGTTCAGAGGCGAGCACGTAACCACTGAGCTAGCCTGGCCCCCGCAAATAGGAATAATGCAATAAAAATTGAATTTTCATGCTAAACTAATGGATCACCTGCTATACTTGTCAGATATAGTCACATTTATTAAGTTGTTTACATTGAAATAGACATTTTGTAACTAAATCGACTGAAATTAAATTATGTTTAAAGGTTGAATGAAGAAATTGGAAATGATTTAATAACTTAATATGAGATGTAATAAGAAAAAAATGTAACATGTAAAAAAATCAACTCCAATCAAACATATAATTTCTTATGCTTTCCCTGGTATGTTGTTATCAATCTATGTGTTGCACTCTTGGACAAAACTTAATATCAGATGTAGATTTTCCTGTTTTCTATAAAGTATATTAACTTTAGGTAATATTGAAGTCTGTGGAATGGACCCAGTTTTATATTACAACACGAATGCTAATTTTAAGCATCGAATGTGATTCGATGTCACTGAATTATTCTTATATGTTTTATCAAAATAAGAATATTTCGAAGTGTTAAAGGTAAAACTTTACTTAAATCTTCAATGTAGAAGGAGGCCAGATAACATTAAATGTGACAGATATATTGGTCATGTAGTGTTACCGATGGCTATGTATGAGATCCACTAGCTATGGGAACAGAAGCCATGTTCTCCGGTAAGAGATTATTTCATAAGACTTTTTTTTCTTTGGCTTTACAAAAGTGTTATTATATGCATCAGTTGTACGATATATAAACATATTCGTTTATATTGATAACTGGTTCAACTGTGGCCTCACCACCAATCCACTACTGCTTTCTTTATAGAGGTGACAATGTATTTAACACTGTTATTTAGTTTACACTTGTCTTAATTTCTTTCACCCATTGAAGGATATATAGGGATTATTGGACAGGGGAGACTGTCTTTGCTCGGAATGGTGGCGTTTAGTGGACACGGTGAGGGAAGGTCTAGCTAGGGTGGTGGAAGCGAATACTGACTGGTGAGGTACTTGTGGGACTTAGGCTTATGCAGAGGACAGTGGTTGAGGCAGACTTGTTGGGCCAGCACGCTTGACAGGTGGTCGCTCGGGTAGGGGGAGACTCAGGTAGAGGGTGGCGACCAGTCGCTCTCGGGGGCAGACGGGCGAGTGCGAGGAGGGGCGGGGCAGTGTGTATTGATTGCGAACGACCTGCGCGCTGCCTGGGTGCCGTGCCAGCCCCAGTCGCTGCCAGATCTCCCAGGAGGCACCTGCTCACAGCTCCGACATGTCATCTGGTCCCCAGCCTTGTACGCGCTTTAGCGACAACTACGATCTCAAAGAGGAACTCGGCAAGTGAGTAGACCCTCTCTGTATACTTGGCCGGCGGTGGCATGTCGTTGACCTCCGGACCTATATTTGACTGGCACCCCTCTCCCGACGTCCTCCGCCCCACCTATCTCGCATTATCCACCTACCACATCTTATTGCTCCATTCTAGGCCGCCTTCCTGTACCACAACCTTCACTTACCACTATAATCGAGAAGTTCAAGTGTACCTTCCTTATGTCTACTTCATTAATTACATCTGCAATATCGATCTATCTTTAGATCGATACACCTCTTTCAAATTCACCAACCTCACTTGCTTTCAAATTACTTCTCACATTAAATCAAAATCAACCAACACCTCGTTCCATATTTTATCAAGACATCAAAAGATTACATTTGAAAGTGATAACTTTTTCTAATCAAGTGTCTCTTCCATAAAATATTCTATCGTGGCGTAGTTTTGATTTAACTGGTACATTTTGACAAGCCCAGGTCAAATAAGCCAGCCTTGTGACGTGGATTCAAAGAGATGAAACAGTGCCCTAGGCTGTTGACAGCATAGAGGCATATTCTACACTCCCCGGCCTTCCTCGCAGTCACTTGCAAAGCTGCCGCCCCCACCGCTTTCCACCTGTACGTCTCTTCATCTTTTATCTTTTCACCTTTCCAAACTTTCCTTTCAAAGATTAGCTTTAACCCTGTAGGTGACTCAAGTTTCTTGAGTGATCACAAAGCATGCTTTACTTCAAGCAGACATTAAATAAATTCTTGTTATTTAATTGAGTTCGTTAAACCTAGGAGACATTCCCTGTTTTATATCTTGTCCAAATATTCCATGCGCCTAAGAAAAAAACAACCCCTGAACATTTAGAATGACACACTGTAGAATAAAAAGCAACTAAGTAGAATGAAAAGCAGTGTGCAATTCAAATTACCTTTCTTCTTTTGCACATTAGGGCTCAAATCATTAAATTTAGTTTAACCACCTCTACTCTACTACTAAGAGATTAGAAAACAAAACATAAAAGTCTAAAATTAAAATTGAAACTTAAAATGAAATGTTTTATTTTTCCAAAAAACAAAAATATGTGACTTGTATTCAAAGCTTCTTGTAAAGGTTCCAATTCTGGAATTCTAACACACCGACTTCTGGTGAATTTATTTAGTGTGCTAAACATAAAACGAAAATAAATTCCTATTTTTAAAGGAGATAATTGACAAGCATGCAATATATTTGGTTCATGTGTATTTTCTCCAGTACATAGAATGAAGCCCATTCTCTTGTTACACTGAGTTAGTTATCCGAATGCCTGCTAGGGTTAATGCCCATATGACGAGAAATATAAACAAATTAATTAATTCCAATTTATTGAAGCTTTAAATTTATTTAAAAGTAAATTTGTTTTCATTGATTTTTTAGTAATAATTTTTTTTTACATTAGGAGGCAGGTTAGGCTTGTTCAGAAAACAAGGGGTGACATTTCTTTAAGCTCAATTCTGCTTCCAACATATTAATTTGCTTTAGTGATTGTATTAAATGTTTAAGTGTCTACAAACTACAAACTTTTTTTATCCTGGAAAATTGACCGAACCCCGATTAGAGAACACACCTATATATATATATATATATATATGACTGTTTCCGTGTACAAGTCCTGAGGCAGATTGATGAGACGAATTCGAAAGTTACTCTGAGAGCTTCAGAAGAAGCACTTATTTTCTTCTGTCTTATTGTCTTCTGAGCGGTAGATCTCCTCCTGGGCTTAATCTCAATCGTTGATTGTTCCTTTATTTATTTTTTAATTTTATTTATTTATTTATTTTGTCTAGAAGTTGCTATTAGCTTTTAATTTTATTTTAATGAAATGTTTTCATTTATTTAATTTTTATTTGGTTTTTATTTCTTTATCTTCCTTGCCTCCCTTTACTCTGAAAGTTGGCTACACTGTTTGAGTGCTTCAGTTTGAATGCCAAGCCAGTCGTTATTAGGCTTTGGAGCGACTCACATATATTCCTGACGACGAGGACATCGAAATACTGTTCTTTTGAAATTTCTATTTTATATATATATATATACGTTTCAAACGTTTGTTGTCCTTTTGGATCGTTTTCCTGTTTACAATATTTATATACGATTTATATACTCGTATATATATAAAGATTTCACATCAACACGTGACATAACAATCAATGATCAAACCACAATAAGAAATGGGAAAACAAGACTAAGATCTATCAACCGTAACAAGCGGTTTTCGTCAGAGTCAAAAACCCAACCCTCATTTGGGTCTTTGACTCTGACGAAGACCGCTTGTTACGGTTGAAAGATCGTAGTCTTCTTTTCCCATTTCTTATTGTGGTTTAATATATATATGTATATAGTATACATACATTAGTAGGCTTCAGCTACTCAAGGGACTCCTTCTGCCCGACGACGACGAATGTCGAAATATCTTAGTGAGTCTTTAGTGAGTGTTTTTATCTGTTTATCTCTTTTCTTTGTGAACTATATATTTATGCATGCTTTGTTGAACACAACAGAGTTAGTTCCCGTATATAAGATTCTATTCAAGAACTTCAACTTGCCTAAAAACTACTTTTTCGTTGTTAGAACAACGGTTGAGATGGTCAGCGATTGTAGTCGACGCGTTTCGATCACTTTCCGTAATCATCTTCAGGTCATCAATCAGGGGGATGATGTGGGTCTTATAGTACGTTGTAGATATATATATATATATATATATATATATATATATATAGTTCAATGTACATAAAGAAACATAGAGAAAACCGTCTTCAGGAGAGATAAGAGAGGGAAACCAAACGCACTGGTACAGAGACGGTTGGAGACCAACAATGTTGGTAATTGTGTTGTAAATCTCTAAGTAATTAGACTGTAAGTGTGTGTTTTTAATTTCTCTATGTTTATTTATGTACATTGAACTGTATTTGTCCATTTCGGATCGTATTTTCAACGAAAAAGTGTATATATATACATATTATATTCGGCACTCCTTACGTTTTCATCTCATAGCGGTTCAGAAGAATCAAAATAAACACATATTTTCTTAAAAGCAGCAGAAGCTCCTGCATTGACTACTTTCTTTCTGATATTCCACTCTGGTTAGGTATGTCTGATATGGAAGGATAAGAGCAATCTGATTCTACTTGTAATATCCAAGGTCAACCAGTAATAAAACAAGCTGAGGATAACATTACTGTATTCATACAATGTATACACAAAAACTAAATAACGAGCTTAATTATGGTTTTAAAGAGGTATTTTTAAATATTCTGGAGACCTTGATATGTGATATTATTATTCATAGTATATACAGTTAAAACAATTTAGACATTAGCACAGGACATGGGACTGTCGGAAAGACGCTTTCTTTCTCTCTCTCTCTCTCTGTTAATATATTCATATACACATTTATATATATATATACAGTTATATATTCAATATTACATTCATATATATTTATATGTTCAATTAACATATTCAATATATACATTTATATTTATATATATCAATGATCAAACCACAATAAGAAATGGGAAAACAAGACTAAGATCTTTCAACCGTAACAAGCGGTCTTCGTCAGAGTCAAAAACCTAACTGGAGTTTTATATATATATTCGTAAATTTTGGTAGCAGTCCTTCTTTGACACACACATTATTGAAAATGACACCAAATTTAGCTGATACCTGTTTTTTAACAAGTTTCTCAATTTTTCTAAATAACACATGTAACTTCATGGAAAACAACCCCTTCTACATTCTCCATGTATATATAAACCAGATATTTCACCTTAGATCTTATTCACGTCCTGATGATGAATGTTGATCATTCGAAACATGTCGACCATAGGAGATGTACTTTATTGTGTAGACGAAATAACGAGAGCGTTATTTAGAAAAATTGAGAAACTTGTTAAGAAACAGGTATCAGCTAAATTTGGTGTCATTTTCAATAATATATATATATATATATATATATATATATATATATATATATATATATGTATATATTTATATATAAATATTTCACATAAACATGTGAAATAACAATCGGACTCTTCTCAACCCCTCACCAAGATGTTTTCTGCATCTAGTGTTTCAGTTGGGTTTTTGACTCTGACGAAGACCGCTTGTTACGGTTGAAAGATCTTAGTCTTGTTTTCCCATTTCTTATTGTGGTTTGATCATTGATTGTTATTTCACGTGTTTATGTGAAATATTTTTTTCGATATATATATCTATATGTAGAAAACTAAAGTTTATCGGGACTCGGTCAGTTCTTCAGGTTCAAATCAAACTCACATTGCCAACGTTTCGGTCTTTATTTAAAACCTTTTTCTTAGGCAGCAATATAAATTTTGAAACAGAAATACTAAGTATTACATTATAAATTATTTTACAAAGAAAAATAGTGAGTGGATTTTAACAACAACTGTAGTCTGTTGGCAATGAGAGTTGGATTTGAACCTGAAGAACTGACCGAGTCTCGATAAACTTCAGTTTTGTTTCTATTCCACGGTCGATACTTTTTTCAATATATATATATATATAAAACTAAAGTTTATCGGGACTCGATTACTTCTTGAGGTTCAAATTAAACTCTCATTCCTAACGTTTTGATTTTTATTTAAAACATTTTTCATAGGCAGAAGTATACTTTTTGAAACAGAAAAACTAAGTACTACATTACAAATTATTTTACAAAGAAAAATAGTCTGTGGATTTCAACAACATCATATATATACGATTCTAATCGTGAGTGAGTCAGTTTATGTATAGAAGGTGGATCCACTCTGTTGGACTGCATTTAATTTATCACTTAACATTTATATCAAAAACAAAAAGAAAAGACAGAAAAGAGTTGGAAGTGTTATTGCTGGTTTCACGAGGAGGGGAGATGTAATTGGTATGAGGTGTAAAGCCACTCTGAAGTACGTTTGCCTTGTTGTTGAAGTGCGAGTGTTGCCAACATAAGAAGGGCGGGGAAGGGTTAAAAACAAAGTGACTACACTAAAAAAAAAATTAAATTAAAACAAGTAGTAAAAATAAAACGTTTAAAAGATAAAAATAACAAAAAAATAGAGAATGTATTAAAAAAGATAAATAATAATTTAAAATAAAATTTAATCAATGGTTTAGACAATTAAATGTAATGTAATGTAATATGTCAATAAATGTAATGTAATGTAAGTGCTATTGGCGTAATGTAACGCCTATATATATAATGTTGGCGTAGAGAATTTAGTTTGATGACTGACCGAGCCTTGATTTATTTTAGTCCTATTCTGTTAGTCGCAAGATAAATCAATCAAATAGATTATCCATTATACTATTATTATAAAATCAAGGTAATAATGACAGGAGTATACAAAGTAACTAAGTGGCACAGAGGTAACGTTGATATGATGTATGATGACGATGAAGCTGCCAAGGTCTCTCCCCACAAGCAGGGTCAGTTACCCGCATGAGTCGTGATAGTTTTCAGGCGAGAGTTAACGTTGATACGATGTATGATGATGATGAAGCTGCCAAAGTAAGTTGATGAAGCTCTTCCCACAAGCAGGGTCGGTTATCCGTATGAGTCGTGATAGTTTGCAGGTGAGAGGTAACGTTGATACGATGTATGATGAATGTATGATGATGATGAAGCTGCCAAAGTCAGTTGATGAAGCTCTTCCCACAAGCAGGGTCAGTTACCCGCATGAGTCGTGATAGTTTGCAGGCGAGAGGTAACGTTGATACGTTGTATGATGATTGTATGATGATGATGAAGCTGCCAAAGTCACTTGATGAAGCTCTTCCCACAAGCAGTCAGTTCCCACAAGTCAGTTACTTGCATGAGTCGTGATAGTTTGCAGGCGAGAGGTAACGTTGATACGATGTATGATGATTGTATGATGATGATGAAGCTGCCAAAGTCACTTGATGAAGCTCTTCCCACAAGCAGTCAGTTCCCACAAGTCAGTTACCCGCATGAGTCGTGATAGTTTGCAGGCGAGAGGTAACGTTGATACGATGTATGATGATTGTATGATGATGATGAAGCTGCCAAAGTCAGTTGATGAAGCTCTCCCCGGACCAAGGTCATTTGCCCACATGAGTCGTGATAGTTTGCAGGCGAGAGGTAACGTTGATACGATGTATGAAGATGATGAAGCTGCCAAGGTTTCTCCCCACAAGCAGGGTTAGTTACCCGCATGAGTCGTGATAATTTGCAGGCAAGAGGTAACGTTGATACGATGTATGAAGATGATGAAGCTGCCAAGGTTTCTCCCCACAAGCAGGGTCAGTTACCCGCATAAGTCGTGATAGTTTGAAGGCAGGAGGTAACGTTGATAAGATGTATGATGAATGTATGATGATGAATCCACCAAAGTCAGTTGATGAAGCTCTCCTCACAAGCAAGGTCAGTTACCCGCATAAGTCGTGGTAGTTTGCAGGCGAGAGGTAACGTTGATACGATGTATGATGAATGTATGATTATGATGAAGCTGCCAAGGTTTCTCCTCACAAGCAAGGTCAGTTACTCGCATAAGTCGTGATAGCTTGCAGGCGACTCTGTATGATCCTCACTGACGCAGACTGCCCCATGATATTTCAAAATGATTCCCAATGTCACCACGAATTATAGTATCTTCAATACTGGGTCGTCATATTATCCCTGCTACGTTTGTCTCGCATCTTTAACAGACTGCACAAGTTTGCAAGAAGAACAATCACAAGTCAAATATCCTAAAGATAACAAAACACTCTTTAGAGCTATGGGGTAACAGGAAAACATATTTGTCTTATGTTCCACCCAAATTTCTATTGGATATCTTCAAAAGATATATTCAACTATCTGGAACCATGAGAAATAACTAGTTTTATCATAAACTAAGCAGGCAAAATAACAGCGTAAAACCTTTAATCTGGTATGGAATAGTAAATAAACAAGCAATATTATAAATAAAATAATATTAAACATTATTATACTTGATAACAATTAAATTCTGTTATAAATATAGTTTACTATAGCTGAATCATTTAGTTTTGCAGCAAAAAATTGATTTTTTCGTATCTTTAGTTATTTTAAAAATTAAAATGCATTTAAGTTGAAAGCAAATTAAAAACTTTCCCGACTATATCGTATACAAATTACTTGGTTAGGGTAGCATTATTTCAGTTGAACAATAATAAAATACACTTCACTTCCATAAGTTTTTACCACAAAAGAAATGTTTATCAGATATCTACGTCGTTTCTTTTTTTCAAATACGCCAGCAGTGTCAGGTTTCCGCCATTAGCTTCCTTGCAGCCAAGTGTAATTTACGGCCTGTCTATCGATTGTAACCGATTTGTCGTAATGATTCGCGGACAATGTGGGTATAACGATGTGACATCACGAGTGTGTGTGTGTGTGTGTGTGTGTGTGTGTGTGTGTGTGTGTGTGTGTATGTGCGTTTCTGTATGTATGTATGTGTGTTTGGATGGACGTGTGTACAAGTGTCGAGTATATCTCAACTCTTCCAGCCTATGTTGATGTTTCGTCCTTGTGTGCAATTCTTCTGTTTATAATACTATAAAATAAATCCATCATTTACTCATTTGTTTCATATATCCAAAGAAACTTTTAAATAATTAATATAAGGAAATAATAATAATATTTTTATTATTACATTTAATAATTTGTTTTATTACGATTTTATAAACCCTTCATATGATAACCATATGAAATTGAAAAAATAACAACTGCATTTATTCGGCGGCACCTAATTGATAGAGAATCACATTTAATCTTTTATCCCTTCCATTTCTGTTCACGATTTTATAATTATATATTAGATGATGTAATATATTTTATAATTATATATTACATGAGTAATATATGGTAAATATATGGTAAAAGTAATATATGGTAAAAGCACTTTGTATGTGTGCTTTAAGTATAATTGTGTCTTACTGTTATTGGCGAAATAAAGCTTGCTACATTAAAATAAATAAATCAATTTAATTGATTTTTACCGAGTTGATAATATTTACTTAAGGTAACGCTGCGTGTAGACTGCTACAGATTTTTTCAATAGTGGCGGAACTGGATGTACATGCAGTTGATGGAACTCTCGTGTTTTGTGTATATTCCATTATATTTGTAAAGGATGCAAGCTGTCAATTAGAAATAGCCCTTGGGTCGCAGTTTGAATGGCCCTCTTTTGTAGACATATCTGCAGCATTTCATTCTTTTAAAACTGATTAAAACGCTCATTTTACTAAAAGCTTTCAAACTCTAATTACAACTATTTGTTTTGCAATGATGAAGGCAGTGAACTAAAGGCATTAGCTAGCGACGAAAGGCATTTTATCGCAAGTTAGATCGCCTGTCATTGTTGCAAAGCTATTCACTGTAGCTAGACAACTTTGATTGTGTCTTCCCTAATTCCCTTGCTGAAACTCAATCAAGCTGTAAAAGTTCAAATGGAGTTTGCATCCATTTACAGACTTGATACCTTTCAATCTCACAATATCCAAACCAAGTGGCATTTTTTATTTAACTTTCTGCAAGACTGAAAGCTCTACTTAACTATTTTCATTCCTGGTCTATTTTAATTAGTAGACCAACGACCAACGACCAACGAATATAACCGTGCACTATAGTGCACGTCGTAACTAGCAGTTCCAGACCAGAGGTCTTCTACTGCTTGATTACTGTGCTACTATAACTTGGAATGTCAGTAATTCATGTCAGTAGAAGACCATTTCAATATCATGGTGTTTAGATTTGATGGTGCTATCTGTTAGTAGTTTATCAGTAATTCACTGCACTTCAGTATAGTTAGTCAATTAATAACCTCAGTCATTCTACAAAGTCCATGTTTTTGTATATTCAGCCTTTTTCAGATAAGTAAGACTGGTGAAATATTAACATTTGACAAACTGTTCAAAGATCCTAACATTGACTGAACATTGCTGACTGAATTACATTTTTGTGGTATAACGCCATTTAAGGCTCAAGTAAAAAAAAAAAAAGAACAGCAGAGCTTTGAATGGTTCTGCTGCAGCAATAAGAGCTGATCGAAGAGCGTTGGCGCCATGGAAACGCCAAGTGGGATGATGGTGACGTAATCGTGAGCAACGTGTGTACGCGTCATCACGAGGTCTATTTAAGAAGCGCCCTTTGTAAGTGCGCCCTTTACCTCAAAAAATCATTTAAACAATATCCATAAAAAATCATAATGATCACATCTTGTATTTTTATTCACTGTTTTATTCTTATGGAGTTTTTCAGCCGATTGTGTGCTACACAGTTTTAATTTTGAATCTAATAATTAATAATGAGAAGTAATTTACCAACATTTGATTGGTTTTGTTTCTTCTAATTACTGAGGTTAGGCGGAAGGTCTGGTATATTTGACTGTATGTGACACTCGGAGAAGGAGGTTGTGCTATCAAACAATATCGATGGCTTTCAGAAATGTATAGAACTATAAAGAACATAGTTCTTTGAAAGAGACAGGCTTAATAACCACTTATCCAATTCATGTTTTTAACTTTTTAAAATTTAGGAAATATGATTTTGAATACAAAAATATGTTTTATTCAAAGGTTTCGTTGAGAACTTGATGCTTTGAGTGTTGTTGTCAGCCAGCAAGTGTAGCTCATTTTAATTTCATAATAGGCGCATTTTCAGATAGACTGAGTCATTCTGTGGGGATTATTCTATTTAATGAGGAACAGCAGGTGGGTGTCCTACTTCAGCCTTCTGCCACAGACATCTTAAACAAGTTTGACATGGTACAGACTTCGGTCTGACTATATGACCGTCTTCTTTACTAAGATACCGGGCGAATAAGACCTGTATATCCCAGGAAGACAGATTGCCGTCTCGGGAGGGTCGGCAATTTGGATAGCATCCTGGAAGCATGTGCAATGACACTACCAACCCGTGTTCGTCTGAATTAGCCATACTCTCAAGACAATTTTCAACAGTTAGTGATATTTCATTATGTTAAGCATCTTTAAAATTAAAGGCGGTTCATGTTTAAATTCAACTTAACAAACTTGTCAATTCTTTGATATGCAGAATGTATAGTAATACTGTAAGAAGGAGTGAACTTTATGAAGCTAATATTGGGTCGCCCTGATATTATCGCGCCAAGCTTGCAGACCTTACCCCTATGAGTAAGTGATAGGGTGATGAATCAACTAGAAGGCAACAATGCACAGACATCAGAAGCCTTTGAAAAGCTCTCACCAGCAAAACAGAATTAGTCAAGTAAATAACCATGTTTCCTTTATCTTTAAGGAAACTGTGAAGTAAATATCTACTTCACAACTGTTTTACTTTGTATGGTTAAGTAAAAAATTGTTATTTTAAAATCGAAGATACTGTTAAAAAAGTAATGTCTAATTACTTAAAAGTGATTATGGAGTGACTAGACGGTCGCTTTGACCTTCCATTCCGTCCACGATTACGTCACCAATGTGCTCCTTCATAACTACAGTCTTCCTTTCAAATACAAACTATCCATTGCTTTTCATTGAACAGAGGCTGCCGCCGACTTTCTGAATATTCCGTCCTATACTTCATGTTATTATCCAGACCAACTTATAACAAACAAGACAATAACCTTTAAAATTGATAGCCTTTTTGTTTATATAGATCTCTTGGTTAATATTTATCTTCTTCTTCTTCTTCACTACCTTACAAGTATCTCTCTCCTTTATATAGAAACAAATGCAATTAATTAATGTATTCAGTTGGTCGTTGATATCTCCATCTATTTTCGGTTCATTTATACTTTACTATAAGTAAAATATAGTGAGGAGTGAAAAAATTCGATCTCGAGATATTGACGGAATTATATGTTTTGAGGTCCCAGAAGTCGTTTTATGATGTTTTTTCGATGATGTCTGTGTGTTTGAGTATGTTAGCATTGCGTGTTACCACGCTACGGTACAGAATCTTTGATCTTGGTCAGTAATCAAAAATCTACTGGCTATTTAAACAAAAGCTATGTTCTCTTGTAGGAGATTATTTCGTATCAAGAAATTTTCACTTTTACTTTTCAAAAATGTTATTACTAATGTAGTTATACTAATGAGATTGTTCGCATCAATGGTGTGATATACAAAAATGAGCTTATATATTGATAAGTCGATCATATCTATCTGATTGAAAGATTAATAAACATTTCCCATTTAGATATTTAGATTATGCTTAAATGAGACATTATGTATTCTATACGCAAGAAGATTTGATATTTCGTTTACTTATAGTAAAGTTGAGTGTAGGCCACTCCAGATTTTTTTTTATTATATTATTATTACTATTAGGGTTAGTAGGGGTCAGAAGTAATAGTGATTTGGGAAAGTACAACAAAAACGATTGGTGAAACCACCCATTGGTAGTAATAGATATAAATTTGTAAAGTTGTTTTATTAGTCATTATACTTCTTATATTATAGGTCATTGAACCTATTCAGCTTTGAGGAGTCATGCAGTAGGATGCTGGTTGCTGGATAAAAGAATTGATGGAACCTTTTCCCAACTTATTGAAATCTTCATGCATTCTACCCTTTAATTTTTGAGAAAGCATCAAAGTCACAATTTTAATCTAGGTTAAGTTAGGTTGCAGTGGCAGTCCCACAAGGGAACACACTTAGGCCGAACATTAGCCCTTTGTGATACCACACAATGAAGATTGATTCTACAGTGAGAGTCCTAAATTTTGCCTAACTCAAGTGTATTTAGAGTAGCGATCTTTAACGAGTAACTAACATCCTACAGGCTCGGGACCGACGGTTTAACGTCCTTCTCCGAGGGACGACTGCTCAGATTTATTCACCTACCACATGAATAAATCGAGGGCCAGGTGGGGATTGAACCCCGGTCCTATCAGTTCAGAGGCGAGTACGTTAACCACTGAGCTAACCTGGCCCCTACAATTTTAATGTAAATTATTATTATTTTTAGAATATTTTGTAACTAATTCAAAAAGAGAAGTCTAATCGAAAAAAAAATATTTCGGTTGCTTTGGTTGTTACAGTATTAGGAGTGATTGTTATCAGAAATGCCCAGTCATTTCTTTTTTGATTAGCTGTATTTACAATTATTAATAGTTGATTAAATAGCTACTAGGAAGATGTCGTTCTGTTGTAGCGATTTACAATATAAAAGCTAATGTTAACAAGTACGGAGATCTTGAGAAATAACAATCAAGCAAAGCTATACAGCAGTACTTCAACATTCAGTCACGCATGAACATTGTTTTGCTAGCACAAAGTAAGAAAATATTTCAAAAACACCAAGCCTAAGTTTGTTGTTGATTGCGGGTATTATTTATATGTTTGTGACTACAAGACACGCGAGTATGAATGTTTAAGCAGTGGACAGGGTGGTTTTAATGCAGCAGTCGCAGCGGGATGGAGCGGGGAATGCCTGCGGCTCGCTTCCCTCGTAAACTTGTTTGTCTTATCAAAATTAGATTTAACTTTATTAATTCCCCTAAGAATCCTAATGAATCACTCGTCACTTGCCTCAAAACCAGAATTAACTTTAATTAGTCGTCCTTTCTGGTTAGGTTATTTATTTCCCTGCAAATTCGTCATTTGTTTTTTGAATGCGACGCCAAACTGATACCATTTCTCGTCCCAATGAAATCAAACTATTTTTTTTTTAAAATAAGCACATTAGTGAGACATATACTTATTACCAAGGACTTATTAAATCTAATTCCAGAACTATTACCCTCAAGAACCCTTCACATACATAGAGGTTTGACCTGCGTTACTCCCATCTTTATTATAAGAGTCAATGATCAAACCACAATAAGAAATGGGAAAACAAGACTAAGATCTTTCAACCGTAACAAGCGGTCTTCGTCAGTCAAAAACCCAACTCAGTTGTATTTGTTATTTCACGTGTTTATGTGAAATCTTTTTATTATATGGGACATATCTCCACATTATTATTTAATTATATTTATAAAATTAATATTTATTATTAATTAACTTGCTATTAAATGTTTTATTTAGTGTTTTTTTATTTTCATTTCTTAATTTATTTTATTCTGTTTTATTTTAATAAACAATAATCTCCTTCCTTTGTCTCTAAGTGGCAGCAGTGCATGAAGCGTTCTTTGCTCTCTATTTCAGTTTAAGTCATCTCCTGAAGATGACAGCTCCTGTTAGTGACACTACCATCACTAATCATGTTGCTGCCAAACATCGTCTTCACTCATGTTAGAAACACTAACATTGAGCAATCTTAGTATTTCTCTAAATTGTTTCCCTAATAATTCTTCAATATATGTATATATATACAGCTTAAAAAATAAGGAAATATTTACTCTAAGATTTTTAAAATTTTTGGTTTTAATCGTGATCAGGTGAATAAATAGAGGGACACGTTTCGCACAGATGCGTAGACATTTTATGAATATATGTTTAAATTTCCTGTATTTATACTCTTAATGACAGTTGATTAGTCCTGAGGGAGTGTATCTGTTTTAAATGCAGTTGTATTTATATATATTTCACTTGATTAAACGAAACATGATCCAAACTGGACACAATATGAGTTCAAAATTCAAGAAGAGTAACACACAAAGTAAGGAAATACTCTTACAGACTCAAATTTTCGGGTAATCCGTCTTCAGGAGAAAAGAGAAAGGGAGTCCAAGCACGTTGTAGACGCAACGGCAAGTAACCCCGGGGGTTACATGCTAGGAGACGATTTAAATGAACACAAGCCATTGGGGTCAGGTGCTTCGGAGGACAGACAGGGTCTTGAAGGTGGTCAAGCGATACGATTAAGCTCCTTTTACAAGAGTCAACGATGAATCAACTACCTTCTTATTACCACTTTAATATAATTCAAATATTTCTTGTTATTCAAATAACATCCTCCAAAATCCTTTTAATGGATCCCTTCTTTTGATATTCGATTCACTTTAATCATGTAACACACGAAAACCTCTTTGTCATGTTCGTTTATTGAAATGAAGTACTTTAGATTTTTTCTTTCATAGTTTTCAGCATTGATAGTTGCCTTGTGTTCTGTCGTTTTGCATCAAAGGACTTTGTCCAGTCCCAGTATGTTTACAAACAAAGAGCGTATTTGCATAACCTCAAGTGGGGTTGCAAAGCCTCAGCATATCCTTAGCTCTTTTTCTTGTAAATCTCACAAACTAATAACGGATTATTTTATTCTTTCAACCATCATATCAGTTCATATAAAACATTTTTTTTATAAGTACCATTTTATGTTAATAATAAACTATATTTATAACAAACTTATTTGTAAGTCTACAATTCAGCAAAAAGATAAAAAGTTTATAAAACATTCACAATTAATAATACATAAGCGACGTTAAACGGTAACAAGTACAAAATTGACAAATTTAAATGTTTCATAAAGAGTCAGATATTGCGAAATAGGAACATTGAACAATTTCATTGTAAATACCACTTACATAGTTAAGCGAGGACTCATTCTATTTAATATATCCCGTATCTAATATTTTTCTTTTTGATCCAGCTTCACGTTTAGCTGTAATATTTATTACATTGAAAACAGAAGTATAATCAATCATTATTAACTTGACTTGGTAGAGCAGTGGTGGGTCTTTTATTTGCTCTTATACGGCATATGTGCAGATAAATCCAGTTTGTCTTTCAAAGTAAACTTTGTCTAATATTTACAATTAATTGTATAAATAAGATAACTTTGCAAATTGGTTTCCCTCGTTAAATTTCAAACCAGAGATTCCATTTTTTTTGTTATAAACGAATAAGGATTCTATTTATTCTTATTTTGTTTGTTTTTATTTTTATCTTTATCAAACAAACAGATATATATATATATAAATTTGTCAAAAATTTGTGTTAGTTCTCTATGTGAGTTGTAGATTGTTTTGGTAAATGTATTATAGTTCTTACTCTAATTTTAGCCCTGAAGATGATGTACAAATACATCGAAACGTCGGCCTAGGAAGGAGTTTATTTTCTTTTATTTGACTTAGCCCTCAATAACAAAACATAAAAAAGAAATCACTGAATTCACTACTATATTTCGATGTCCTCGTCGTCAGAATAGATGTGAATCGCTCCAAAGGCTGATAACGACTCAGCCTTTGTCATTATCAGCCTTTGGAGCGATTCACATCTATTCCTGACGACGAGGACATCGAAATATAGTAGTGAGCTCAGTGATTTCTTTTCTGTCTGTTCTTTTGAAAATTCTAGTTTATTCAGTTTGAAAAATCATTTCATCTAATTGGTATATATATATATCATGGTATATGTATATGTATATATATTGATAAAAGTATCGACCGAGGAATAGAAAGAAAACTGAAGTTTATCGGGACTCGGTCAGTTCTTCAGGTTCAAATTAAACTCTCATTCCCAACGTTCCAATCTTTATTTAAAACCTTTTTCATAGACCTACAAAACAGAGGAAATAGTAAGAAATAATTCAATCATTCAAAAATCAAACATACATATAAAGTGCAGTTAGTTACAATTAGAAAATTACAATAGAAATTTTGACAATAGGTTAGTGAGAGAACTTAGAGAAGTATTTATTTTGAAACAGAATAACTAAGTATTACATTACAAATTATTTTACAAAGAAAAATAGTCTGTGGATTTCAGAACTGTAGTTTGAATGAGCACGTGACACTGAAATTTATATATATATATATATATATATATAACCCAGTTAGCTTCAGCTACTCAAAGGGACTACTTCTGCCCGATGACGACGACTGTTGAAATATGGTTGTGAGCCTTTTGTGTGTGTCTTTATTTGTTTTTCTCTTTCCTGTGTGAACTATATATATAATATATATATATATATATATATATATATATTAGTAAAAGTTGAGAGTAGTCTTTCTTGAATAAATCCATTTAACAACTTTATGTCTGATTCCACTTGATTTAACTTCGTCGAATATTTTTCCAAATTTCGAAATCTTTTAAGTTTTAAGTTGAACCCAGAAATGAAGAAAAGATTTCAAAATTTGGAAAAATATTCAACGAAGTTAAATCAAGTGGAATCAGACGTAAAGTTTTTAAATGTATATATATATATATAAAGATTTCACAATAAACATGTGAAATAACAATGAAGTCAAAACCACAATAAGAAATCAGAAAAAAGACTGATTTTTCATTTCTTATTGTGGTTTGAACGTTGATTATATGCATCAGTTGTGTGATATACAAAATTTTTTTTTAATTTTTATTTATGTAAGATATAATTAACATAATAGGAATGATGCTGACTGTCTGGAAGTTACGGATTCCTTTGATCGCATTCAATCTGAAGGGAAGGCCATCGTCTTGAACAGGAAAAGGTTTTTGCAAACCATATCCACAGAGGTGTAAGATAAATCTTGAAGAGAATCCTTTGAAAAGAAATCAAAGTCCAAAGCTTATATTAAAATGGAAATAGGGAACTAGAAAGATGTCATACGATAGCGCTGCTCAAGAGTTAAGTTAGTCTCAGGCCTTCTCATCCCAGTAGACCCTTACTTAATATACATAATAACGACTTGTCGAATAGTTCTATGTCAATAATTATTTGTTATAACTGACTAAATGGTTATTGTTACAATAAAACAAATGGAGTCATTAAATTGATTATCTTAATCAATCATAACGTGTAATATTATAATTTTTAGTCATAACTATGTAGTTAGACAGTTATGAACGATAGTTAGAACTATCGTTCATAACGATAGTTAGAACTATCGTTCATAACGATAGTTAGATAAAATAAAACAAAAAATGTATTGGTTCTGATATTATGTTTACTTATATCAGAACATAATATAATATTCTATTATATTATGGAGTCACCTACACTCAACTAGTAAAGTTGAGTGTAGGTGACTCCACATTTTTTTTACTTCTTTGCAGTTCTGTATCTATCAAAGTAAATATAGATGTAGACTAGTTAACGATCTAAAGCTAATACGGTTTTTGAAATGTGGGAAGTCGATACATGGTGAACGGTGCTTTGCGGCGTAGTGTTTTGTTAATGCTGCTTTTTGGTTCCAAAGACTGTCCCCTCCCTCGTGAGCTCTCTAATTAATTGGAATTCTAAATTGATGCGAAGATCAAAGGTTCGTTTGGTGCGGATTTAATGATTCTCGTTTTGGTATATTTCGTGATAACGAGAGCTGATTCCTTCTTGTCAGATCAATGGTTCGTTTTCAAGTAAATGCTGAAGCCTCTTTCAGTATCACTCAACTGTTCATTTTGTTATGTTACAATCTTATAAAACTGAAACATTTATGTTAGTAAAGGGATTACTGCTTCAGTACTGTGACAGTTTTTCAACCTACCCTATGAACCTTTATCTAGGTCATCCTTGGGTTTTTATTTTTCATTAAGAATTATCAGCATAATTGTTATGCTACATTATTCTTAATGAATAATAATTCACTAAATGGATTTAGGTTAGGTTGCAGTGGCAGTCCCACAAGGGAACACACGTAGGCCAAGCATTGGCCCTTGTGATACCACACAATAAAGATTGATTCTACAATGGGAGTCCTAAATTTTGCCTAACTCAAATGTATTTAGAGTAGGGATCTTTAACGAGTACCTGACATCGTACAGGCTCGGGACCAACGGTTTAACGTCCTTCTCCGAGGGACGACGTGCTCAGATTTATTCACCTCCCGCGTGAATAAATCGAGGGCCAGGTGAGGATTGAACCCCGGTCCTACCAGTTCAGAGGTGAGCACGTAACCACTGAGCTAGCCTGGCCCCTTAAATGGATTTTTATGTGCTGTAATTTGGAGTTAGGAAAGAATACCAGAATGTGACAATACCTAGTGTTTTAATGGACTTGGACGTTAACTATTAGTGGCAACACTGAAGCTGATGCCCTTACTTCTTCAGGGGAATGAATGTTGAAGAGCATGGTGGTTAGAGGTGGTTAGGGGTGGTTAGAGGTGGTTAGAGCTGGATAGAGCTGGTGGAGGAAGCACGTACATTTCCATGGAGCATGTTATTTATTGCAAGTCTCTGGCAGGGATCAATACTTTCTATACAATCAGGTAAAAGGCCCTCGGTAATTGCTCCTACTACTTATGAAGCAAGGATAGAAACCATTGCACCACACTCACTATAGGCTAATTTAACTAAAGCAGTGCTTCAACTTGAACCAGCCAACAAATGCGTGACTGATTTCCTTATAAACAAAAAGCGTTTTCAAATCTATCCCACGACACCATTATTATGCCAAGGCAGTATTCAATTTACTGTAATGCAAAGCAGAAAGTATATCATAATTAAACTAATACACATAAAGTAAAACCATTCCAAATTAATGACCCAATTAGCGTATCCTTTATGGTTAATGCTTTAATGCTTAATGCTTTATGGTTGATAAACCTAAGCAGGTCATTATGTATACTACTGAAATATAAGCCCATTGTTCCTCAGGCATTTGTCAATATGTCAGTCAGTGTTACATAGTACTTTTTATTGTTTTCAATTAGCAAGTCCGTCTTTTTGTTGTTTGTTAATTTTTTTATTTTTATGTGCGGTTTAAAGTATTTGTTCATTGTGTAGTTGGTTTGTTGTTCACGATTTTTCAGCCTGTACGTCGATGTCAGGCAGTCCCTATTGTTTCATTCACTTTCCGTCCTTTTTTTTCCTGTACAAAGTATGTAACTGTATGCACTGGTTAACGTCTTTTAGTTTGTGACCTACTGTTTGTAGCTGCTTACATAGCTAAGGTTAATTATATTCCTCTTATCTTAGGTTTAATGTCCTTTCTATTTGCACTTTATATTGATGATCACAGTTATTGCGTATAAGGTTTCATATACTATATTCGTAGTGTTTTTTTACTCGAGTTTACATGTTGGTATGCAGTTTTTGTTAAGAATTGTATTCTTAAATGCTATTTTTCTCGTTTTTTTTCTGTAAACTCAGCTCTTACCTATCTTTTTTGACATCTGCATTAGCAGTTGTATAGCGTTCAAATTTTTTTATTCTGTTTTCTCATAAGTAAGCTATTTATTAATTTGTCTTTGAAACAGTTTTTATCTAGAATAGAATATTTTATTATTGACGATGTGTTTGTATTCGAATGAGCTGGCGCCATGTTGTATTCGAGACACAAAGCATTGCGGCGTCAAGTGAGCACGAGCGTCGTATCGCAACTTTGCACTGCAGTGACTGGCAGATCGATTTTTAGGTTGTAATCGATTTGTCCGTTCAGTCAACCGCCGCAGTCATCAGTGTTAGCAGGTGTGCTTCTACCCTAATTTAAAACATAGATTAACCTGTACTTTATTTATACTTGTACTTTTGTTTCATAGTACAAAATTCAAACGAAACATATAAATTCCTACAAGAACAAACTCTTAAAATCAATAATCCAAGTGGTGAGCTCTCAACTTACTATAAGTAAACGTAATATGAAATTCGTAACAATCTACTGATTTTCCTTTATTTAATCTATAATCATTTTATTAACTATAAGGAAAGTGAAAATTGTTCAATCTCGTATGTTATTAAAATTGTTATACTGAGGGCGTGAATCCTATCGGACTAGTAACCTCCGCTTTCATACTTATCATATTGTAAATCCGATAGTTGCAACAAATTCCACTTCAGACTTTAGGTTCTTTAATCACCTTCATGAATGTACATGGAGAAGATCTCTCATTTTTATAGATTTGGGGATGATTTTAGTCGCTCACATTCAGATATAAAGCGATCCAACCAAGGTTTTTACCTCTTCTAGACAGAGAGTCTAAATTCTAAGGTATAATGTAAAATACAGCTTCCATTCATAGTTGTTGAGTAAAGAAATTTCTCATACGTGTTCTACATATACTTTTAAATACTCCATTTGAAAATATAGTGGACTTTACATATGTAAGTAGTAAATTGGGATGAACTTTGTAAATTATATTGGACCCGGCTCTTGTTGACTCCTTTTTCTACTTTCTTCTTGATTTGTCAATTCTACTCCTGTGAAAAGCGAGGCAGTAGTGCAAAAATACATGAGGATGCAGGACATTGAAGTCAAATAATAACATTAGAAAAAAAAATCTGTAGTGGCTTACACTCAACTTTACTATAAGTAAACTTAATATCAAAGTTCTTTGATATTGAAGTGGTTAATGATAGTGGTCATAAGCAACAGTGAGATCAGGAGTTGATTGATTGCCAAGGAGACAGTTTCGTGCCTCCTATGGTCTTCTAAAAGTAATATGGTGTTTGGAATCTGAAAACTTTAGGATTTGGACACGAAAGCAGCCATTTATGCTTTGGAATTAGCATAGATGTCAATGGTAGGTTACTGTACTCACCGGCGGAAACGCTGTGACTTCATACAGATGTGTGAGTGGAACACTCATATATATCTAGAAGTGTCATAATAAAGACACGTGACTCTGTAATCAAGGGCATGATTAGCAGTATTAATAAAGAGGGCCAGGGTAGCCTGCGCCTTGCGTGCTCCTCTCTGAATCAGCAGATCCAGTGTTTGATACCCACTCTGGCCCGCGATTTATTCAAGCAGGGGACGACTATCGAGTTGTCGGTCCCGAGCCTGTACGAGGTCAGCAACTACTCGTTAAAGATGTATATTCAAATACACTTGAATTAGGCAAGACTTAGGTTCCCCAATATGGAAGGTCATTTTGTGGTAACACAATGGCCAATAAGGCCTATGTGTGTTCCCTCAAGGGATGTCATGACAACCTAACTTCATCAGACCTAACATTAAACAGTAAACAAAAATAAAAACCGAAGTAAGAAGCTCTTCAAAAAGGAGATAACACTTTAAAGCGCTTACTTTCTCCAAGGGAAGTTTTTTCATTTGTATTTATATTCTTAATGGTAAGTTTCTAGATATATATAAAATAAACTATTAGTTGACTGAATTAATTATTTTTGTGTGTTGATTGCGAAGTACTAACAAAACAAAACGTATAAGTAGCTCAACAAGGCTCATTTAATTATATTAAAGTAAATATTGAAAAACAACTTTGTAGATTGTTTAGTTTTACGATTAATTAATCAATGAATGGTTTTGTTAAAATAAACATTTGGTGCTAATAAATGTTTAATGATTCGATGACCTGCAGTTCGCATCAGTCTCTAGACGCCCACTCCAATTTTAAATTTAAAACCATCCTAAAATACTCCATCCCCAAGCTAATTATAGCTCTTCATGCAGCCTAGACTTCAGTTACTCCTTTTAATTGTGCTTCGGTCAAACATCAAACGACATTTTTTTTAAACTTTCTTTTCTTTTGTACTATAAAGTTCTTTTGGATACACATATTTTAAATTTGTGTTCACTGCTGTTTGAGAGGCTAATAAGTATAATATGTTCATAGAGGCAGCACTTTAATACTCTTTCATAATATCATTTTATTATATATATATAAAATTTATATTTATATGTATAATATCCAATTAAACAAATAATTTTGGATTCAAAAAAATATTTTCAAACTAGTGAGATTTCAATGTAGTTTTGTATAACTATAAGAAGCTTTTCTAGCACTGTGTTGAGACTGTCTCACAATATCTGAGGTACTCTTTACACCATTTAAAGATCATTGGACTTTGGACTGTGACTTGGTTAATTTATTTTTTAGTTACTCGTAATCATAGGTTTCTTTGAGTGCCCTCTTGTTTTAAAATGAAAACGTTTGTTCCTAGAAGTAACTGGTGAGTTAGACTAGTATTGTGATTGCTTACATTGATCAACATCATCGTATATGATATGTGTACCCGGGAAGTAACTGGTGAGGTAGACTACGATTGTGATTGTTTACATTGATCAACACCATCGTATATGATGTGTATATCCGGCAAGTAACTGGTGAGCTAGACTAGTATTGTGATTGCTTACATTGATCATCATTATCGTATATGATGTGTATACCCGGGAAGTAACTGGTGAGGTAGACTAGGATTGTGATTGTTTACATTGATCAACACCATCGTATATGATGTGTATATCCGGCAAGTAACTGGTGAGCTAGACTATTATTGTGATTGCTTACAATGATCAACATCATCGTATATGATGTGTATTCCCGGGAAGTAACTGGTGAGCTAGACTAGTATTATGATTGCTTACAATGATCAACATCATCGTATATGATGTGTATACTCGGGAAGTAACTGGTGACAGACTAGGGTTGTGATCGCTTACATTGATCAACATCATCGTATATGATGCGTATACCCGGGAAGTAACTGGTGACAGAATAGGGTTGTGATTGCTTACATTGATCAACATCATCGTATATGATGTGCATTCCCGGGAAGTAACTGGTGAGCTAGACTAGTATTGAGATTGCTTACATTGATCATCATCATCGTATATGATGTGTAAACACGGGAAGTAACTGGAGACAGACTAGGGTTGTGATTGCTTACATTGATCAACATCATCGTATATGATGTGTATACCCAAGAAGTAACTGGTGAGCTAGACTAGTATTGTGATTACTTACATCGACCATCATTATCGTATATGATGTGTATACCCAAGAAGTAACTGGTGAGCTAGACTAGGATTGTGATTGCTTACAAAAGAAGACTTGTGAATATCTGACCCTAATAATCTGGGTTTTTCTGTAAAATTGTTCCAAATATTGATAGATTGATGGGCATAGCTACAGGGTTGTGGGAAGCGGTTGGCCGAGATGATTTTATTAGGCTATTCTTAAATTCCTGCAATATTCGTGTTGAATCAGAAAGATCAGACAGGCTAGTGCTGACAGCTGTTAAGCTTGATACTAACTAATGTAAAGCTTACTCATGACAGGTCCATCTCTTACATCTTTTAACATGAAATGTTAAAGAAATGGGTTTGATCAAAGTAAGTAAGAACAGCGATTGCGCAGATTCTCAGAACAGTAAAGGTCAGAGACTTTACATAAGAGTCAGTTATATGAGCTTTGCTTTTCGATTTGTGATAATGAAGTAAGAACCTGAGAAGAATGCGTATATCTTCTACACTCAATGTCAATGCTACGAATTCGAAATTAACGGACACGCTCATCATAAAGTGATCAGTTTGTGCTATAAATAGTACAAACGGTCTACATACACCTCCAGGTGACATTAAACATCCAAGAATAGAGCAGTGTTGCGAAGATATATATATTTTTCTGCAAAATATAATTTATACTCATAACGAAATATTTCACGGCCATGTTTTATTTATTGCTTGGATTATATATTTTTGAAATTATTTAATGCGATTTGTAGATTATCAAGCCATAAATATAAAAGAAGTTTTCATTAGTTGCTACATTTTTATGTAGAAAAAGTAGAGCAATGAATCAAGATAGCATTGGAACAAAAAACGGCTTTAAAAGGGGAAACAAATGACGTAAGACACTTTAATCTCTCAAATGTTTTGGAAATAATTTTAATTAATGTAATTCTTTATGGGCCATTTAAAAGTCGCCTGTAAGTCCTTTTTTGTAACTATTATTATGTAATATTTCGTTTTTTTTTTCCTATTATGAAGGTGATGCCAGTTACTGCAATAAATAAAGATTTAATATCCAAGTATAATATATGCATATAATATTGCTGTATTTTAGATTTATTTGTTTGATTGATACAGATTATTTTAATTGCGTCGTTATGAAATTATTACCTTAAATTGACATAGTTTGAAAAATGATTCGCATGAATTTTGCAGAAACGATTAATCTTCCATATGTCGTTCAAAGGTGTGATGTATGTGTGTGTGTTTTTTTTCTTCGTGAAAGTACACTCTTACTTATATATTTATAGGAATTTATTGATACATACTCGATTATTATATTGCATGTATCTCATACAGATTTCTTTATATATTACAATATACGTATATAATATATTTAACAAACTTAATAATAAGAAATAAAAGACAAAAGAAAAACATAGGGAAAGCAAAAGAAAACAAAAATAAGAGAAAAATAAAGATAGAAATGATTAATGTGTATGATAGAAATTCATACATATATTATATTATACATATAATGAATGTAATAAATATAATATATTATTCATATATTATAAATGGTAGAAATGTATGTGTGTGTGTGCGTGTGCGCTTGTGAGTGTGTGTATGTGTGTGTGAGTGAGTGTGTGTGTGTGTGTGTGTGTGTGTGTGTGCGTGAGTGAGTGAGTGAGTGTGTGTGTGTGTGAGTGAGTGTGTTTGTGTGTGCGTGTTTTGTGTGTGTGTGTGTGTGTGTGTGTGTGTGTGTGTGTGTGTGTGTGTGTATGTGTGCATATATGTGTGTGTGCGTGAGTGAGTGAGTGTGTTTACATACATACATACCACTTTACTACTGTGCTACTATACTCAGTCAATTGTCATCCAAATTTCACGAAATGCCAGGCATAAATCTTATACAAAACCTACTTTAACTGGAAGATATATTTGTTATATATTCAATTGAATTCGTTTATTCTACAACGTGAAAGAAATCTCCATGTACAAATGTTTTTTAAATCCGCTTCCAGACTTGCATGTTTTGATGACACCCGTTTTGTAGTGTTCTTCTTCAAAGAAACTTCTTCTACCTTTATGCTTATGAACAATACCTCTATTATCTATAAATAAGTGATTTAAAAGGATATTTAATTAGATTGAGCATTAATTAGTAAAGGCAATTAAAATTAGTAGCATTGTTAGTTCTATTATATTACTAGACAACCCGTAACCAGTTGATTCATCCAACACCTTCCTTTTTATAATGCAATCATGTTCTTATATATGCAGATCAACTCTAAATTAATTAAATTTTAATAAAGAGGATCATCGCACATATTTTTAAGAGATATAAAACACATACATTTAATTTAAGAAAATTAAGGCACATATTTTCGTTAAATGAAACTATATAGAATTTTCTGTGAACAATATTTGTGGGTTGGCGAATGAAGAGTAAATGTATTTAATACACTAATCAACATTATGTGCACGGATAAACATGTCTTCGGGCAATAATAATTTGTTTATTTTCATTCTTTTCAACTCTTTCTTCATCAATATTTATCATAACATTAGAGTATTCCTCATCTTCTTCTTGAACTCTCATATTGCGAGTTACATGGAATTTAGTAAAGTTGCGCCACAAGTAAGACTGATTCAAGCATTATAGATATCAGCATCAGTTCCTGTCTTGACAAGTGAAAGAAGTTGGAAATTCCTGAGATGCTACAGCCAATGCAATTAGTCCTTAATTTAGAGAGAATTAGTTTTTATTAAGAACTTTTCAATACTTTCCGATGTATTAGGAGCCCTACTCTACCATTTTTATTGAAATAGTTATCAAAAGAATAAAACATAGGCATTATGACAGTGTTTATTGATTACGCAGATAATTGTGGACTGTTAGTATTGTACTTATATTAATTTGAAAATTTCGAAAATTCTGTTAACTATAATAAATAACATTTATTGATATATTGCATAATTATTTCATATTATCGTACATTATTCATTAAATTTTCTTTTTCTAAATTTATTATAATTAAATCATTATAATTTATGCCAAAAAACTATTATTTAATGCATTGACCTCATTTATATATGGTTTTGTAAGTCGTTATTACGGACGCGCGCTGGATCTGAAATACCAAAGACTTGGGTTCGATGCCCATCAAATTTCAAACATATTATTCAATTCTGATCGCGTGCAAACGTTTAAATGTGGGTTATCAGAGTTTCGTAAGCATATAGATAATAATAAACATTAATATTCGTGTCACATATTTTTCGTAAGCAGAATGACATCTTTATATATTTTTAGTATAAACTATATTTGTTTTATTTTGATAGCTTTATATCTATAATTATCTATGGACTACATATTTTGTAAATTGATATTGATACCTATTTTCATTGATGATGCTAATGACATGATACTAAACCCTTATTAATTAATTAATATGAATATATTAATTAATACTTCCACTTTTAATTAATTAACAGTTCATTAATATGAATATGTTATTTTAATGTGTATGTAATATTTTGAATGTTTAATTTCTATTAGTATTTTCCAAATATTTTTATTTTTTTACATACTTTAATTATCAAAAATGTGTAAGCAAGCAGGCGTTCTTGCCTGTACACTATTGAATGTTTTTATTTACCACTAGGTCATCTTCTTTTGACCTGCTGTTTGGTAATTAAGTTGTATTTTAATAGTTTTGATATATAGTCTACTGAAGTAACTTTCACTTCAGACTAAAGGAGGTCAACTATATGGTGACGGTAGTAACTATATATATATATATATATATATATATATATATATATATATATATATATATAAAGATTTCACATAAACACGTGAAATAACAATCAATGATCAAACAAGCGGTCTTCGTCAGAGTCAAAAACCCAACAGTTGGGTTTTTGACTCTGTCGAAGACCTCTTGTTACGGTTGAAAGATCTTAGTCTTGCTTTCCCATTTTCTTATTGTGGTTTGATCATTGATATATATATATATTTCACTCAAAATTCGAAAAAACGATCCAAAGGGGACACAAATCAACTCAAAAACAAAGAAAAGCAACACACAGAGAAAGAGACACACTTACAAACTCAAATTATCTCCTGAAGACGGATCATCCGAAAATTTGAGTTTGTAAGTGTGCCTCTTTCTTTGTGTGTTGCTTTTCTTCGTTTTTGTGTTTATATATATATATATATAATGTAAACAGTAAAAAGGACAACAAACGTTTCACGGTAAACCACAAACACAGAACAAAGGAACAAACACACTTACTCTCTCTAATTTTCGGTTGATTCGTCATCAGGAGAGTTGAGATAAGGACACCAAGCCCACTAGTGAATCGACGGTTGGAGACCTAACCTATATATATATATATATATATATATATATATATATATATATATATATAGGTGCTATATCTTTTGTTGCCTGTAATTGGTCTCTTTTGGCTAGGATTGGTGGTTATAGGGAATACATCGAGACGTCTCCATTTCTTCATCGCAGAAGTCATAAGAACATCGCACCGGCTTGAAGAATTCCTCTGCTTCCTAGAATAGAGGGACAACAAATATAATGGAAATGTATTTCTTTATCTCAACTTGTGCAAGTGGAACAGTCTAGTCAACTGTTGTAGATGACCATTAATAATTTTATGATTATTTTATGTTATCAAACATTTCGTGGTAACAAATATGCTCTCTGTTGTTAGATTATCGGCTAAATGTAATAAAATATACACTCACAGTGTGACACGAAAAGGAGCTAATGACCCTGTAGGAGATGTGTGCACAACAAAAAAATACATGACTTGTAAAGTGATCTGCTGTGAACAAGTTATTCACAGTGTATATAAATGAATGGTATGTTAAAAATACATGACTTGTAAACTGTATCTTCTGTGAAGAAGTTATTCACAGTGTATATAAATGAATGGTATGTTAAAAATACATGACTTGTAAAGTGTATCTGCTGTGAAGAAGTTATTCACAGTGTATATAAATGAATGGTATGTTAAAAATACATGACTTGTAAAGTGATCTGCTGTGAACAAGTTATTCACAGTGTATATAAATGAATGGTATGTTAAAAATACATGACTTGTAAAGTGTATCTGCTGTGAAGAAGTTATTTACAGTGTATATACATGAATGGTATGTTAAAAATACATGACTTGTAAAGTGATCTGCTGTGAAGAAGTTATTTACAGTGTATATAAATGAATGGTACGTTAAAAATACATGACTTGTAAAGTGTATCTGCTGTGAAGAAGTTATTCACAGTGTATATAAATGAATGGTATGTTAAAAATACATGACTTGTAAAGTGATCTGCTGTGAAGAAGTTATTCACAGTGTATATAAATGAATGGTATGTTAAAAATACATGACTTGTAAAGTGTATCTGCTGTGAAGAAGTTATTCATAGTGTATATAAATGAATGGTATGTTAAAAATACCAAAAGTGTGTAAGTGAGTGGAAAGGATTACATGGGTGTTTATTGCAACATTAAGAGCAGTAATTACTTCTCTCCGGCTGACATAGCGTCGGGGCTTCTGTGCGCAGTCTGATGACGTCACAAGCTACAACTTTCTTTGCATGACTCGTCGTCCTTCCAGATATCCGTACCGCAGGTAAACACTTTGTAATAATAACACCAATTTTGAGGGAAACCCGTTATAAGGCCTAAGCTGGTATTATACAGAGCACATTAGCACAAATACCGACTTTCGTGCACACCATACTGACACCTGTAATGCGAATTAATTTACAAAGGTCATAGCTGATTAAAAATAACTTGATATTTCAACATTAAAATCTAATTAAAACATCCTTGTAACTTTATTATTAGCATCAAGGATCAATTAGAGAAATCCGTTTTATGAGGTTAGAGAACTAGACTTAAGTTTTTTAAATATACCCTGATTACTTAATATTGTAGGGTAAAAAGCTAATGAAATGGTCTCCATATATAAACATTTAATGGTATAAACATCGCGTTTTGTACACATAGTGTTCTTCCTCAGGCATTAACTAAAAAATACAATGTCATTAGAGAGTTATCTATAGTACAAAGTAAATATAGTACAAAATAAAAATAAAATAAGGAATAGAGTACGAACCTAAGGGTGAGTGTCTGTGGTACAACTGACTGGGAATAGCTTTTCAACATTGGTTTCAGTATCTTTTTACCCAACAATGAGTAAACACCACATAATAACTGATTGCACTACTTTAGAATTACTTATTTTGTTTTTCTTCTACTTTTTCAACATTTTGTACTTTGTTGATCACAACATTAAATTTTCCATATTATTTGTAATTTATTGTAGAACTTAAAGTAATTTTTCAACCGTTATAGAAAGAAAGTTTGAAAATGTATTGCTTTTTTTTTTTTTATTTAAGAAACATAAAAACATTGATTAGATAAATAATATGTGAAATAAGAAAACATTCTAAGATCAGTTAGATGCCAGTAATCAAAGGAAAGAAAATCATTTCTCAAACAATAATTCTTCCAAAGACCTTATAACCTTTTTTCTCATTTTTGTTGGTACATTTCTTCCTGATGGATTTACCCTGAAGGTGAATACAACATCTTCAAAATCATAGTTTTCATGAAATTCTTTTATAACATATTTTTAAAACATTAAAAATGATTGGCATAAATTTAAATTTTAAATGTTGAGAATACGCTAATTTCAGAACGTATTTCATTTTTGACTTTCAAAATAGGAAGTACCTAGAAATGGAAGTGCGAAATGAAAATGGAAGTGTGAGGTGACGCCTGGGCTATATTGATGTCTCTACAGAGATACTTCTATGTCGCAAACAGATTGCCATCTGGCAGAAAGCACCTTTTCCATGCAAACTTAACATTGGCCGGCAGACATAGCACCGTCGTGACAGTTTAGCATTCTAAAAACCCTCCAACACGCCATCCTCTTCTCTTCCTGCCACACGCTAGTCATTCCTTTCCTGGCATACATTTCAATATATTTACAACAATATCGAAATGAATATTTGTTTTGAAAACAAAAAAAAATAGCATTCTTATCAATACTAGAAGTAAATGGTTAGGTTAAGTTGCAGTGGCAGTTCCTCAAGAAAATAATCATATTCTACAGATTGCCTCTTTGTGATGCCGTACAACCTTCTAGATGGGGAGTCCTCTATTTTACCTAACTCAAGTGTATTTAGAGTAGATGTCTTTGCAAGTACCTGTACCTGTAATAGGGATTATGTCTTCCGATTTTGTTCAGCTCGCAATACATTGAGGGCAAGGCTGAGTATGGAACCACACATTTGCCAGTCGTGATTCGAGCCCCCCATAGCACGGTAAGCTACGGCCTGCCGTGGTGTCACTAGGAATATGATCCCAGATATATTACACTGGGATATACAGTATTATACTGGATTCCTGACTTTGACCCTACTTTGACCCTGCCCCACACCTCTCTAGACTCAAATGACTCTACCCCTCCTGTCATCGTATAACACCATCTCTGGTATTGTACTGGGTTCCTGATATATCATACTACAAACTCCCTGCTTTGACCCTGCCCCACACCTCTGTAGACTCTAATTACTCTACCCCCCTGTCATCGTATAACACCATCTCTGTTAGTCTCCTGGGTTCCTGATATATCGTACTACAAACTCCTTGCCTTGACCCTGCCCCACACCTCTCTGGACTTTAATGACTCTACCCCTGGTGTCATCGTATAACACCATCTCTGTTAGTGTACTGGGTTCCTGACATATCGTACTACAAACTCCTTGCCTTGACCCTGCCCCACACCTCTCTGGACTTTAATGACTCTACCCCTGGTGTCATCGTATAACACCATCTCTGTTAGTGTACTGGGTTCCTGACATATCGTACTACAAACTCCTTGCCTTGACCCTGCCCCACACATCTCTAGACTCTAATGACTCACCCCTCCTGTCATCGTATAACACCATCTCTGTTAGTGTACTGGGTTCCTGATATATCGTACTACAAACTCCTTGCCTTGACCCTGGCCCACACCTCTCTAGACTCTAATGACTCACCCCTCCTGTCATCGTATAACACCATTCTGTTAGTATACTGGGTCCTGATATATCGTCCTACAAACTCCTTGCCTTGACCCTGGCCCACACCTCTCAAGACTCTAATGACTCACCCCTCCTGTCATCGTATAATACCATCTCTGTTAGTGTACTGGGTTCCTGATATATCGTACTACAGACTCCTTGCTTTGACCCTGCCCACACATCTCTAGACTCTAATGACTCTACCCCTCCTGTCATCGTAGAACACCATCTCTGTTAGTGTACTGGGTTCCTGATATATCGTACTACAAACTCCTTGCCTTGACCCTGGCCCACACCTCTCAAGACTCTAATGACTCACCCCTCCTGTCATCGTATAACACCATCTCTGTTAGTGTACTGGGTTCCTGATATATCGTACTACAGACTCCTTGCTTTGACCCTGCCCACACATCTCTAGACTCTAATGACTCTACCCCTCCTGTCATCGTATAACACCATCTCTGTTAGTGTACTGGGTTCCTGATATATCGTACTACAAACTCCTTGCCTTGACCCTGGCCCACACCTCTCTAGACTCTAATGACTCACCCCTCCTGTCATCGTATAACACCATCTCTGTTAGTGTACTGGGTTCCTGACATATCGTACTACAAACTCCTTGCTTTGACCCTGCCCACACATCTCTAGACTCTAATGACTCACCCCTCCTGTCATCGTATAACACCATCTCTGTTAGTGTACTGGGTTCCTGATATATCGTACTACAAACTCCTTGCCTTGACCCTGGCCCACACCTCTCTAGACTCTAATGACTCACCCCTCCTGTCATCGTATAACACCATCTCTGTTAGTGTACTGGGTTCCTGATATATCGTACTACAGACTCCTTGCTTTGACCCTGCCCACACATCTCTAGACTCTAATGACTCTACCCCTCCTGTCATCGTATAACACCATCTCTGTTAGTGTACGGGTTCCTGATATATCGTACTACAGACTCCTTGCTTTGACCCTGCCCACACCTCTCTAGACTCTAATGACTCTACCCCTCCTGTCATCGTATAACACCATCTCTGTTAGTGTACGGGTTCCTGATATATCGTACTACAGACTCCTTGCTTTGACCCTGCCCACACATCTCTAGACTCTAATGACTCTACCCCTCCTGTCATCGTATAACACCATCTCTGTTAGTGTACGGGTTCCTGATATATCGTACTACAGACTCCTTGCTTTGACCCTGCCCACACATCTCTAGACTCTAATGACTCTACCCTCCTGTCATCGTATAACACCATCTCTGTTAGTGTACGGGTTCCTGATATATCGTACTACAAACTCCTTGCTTTGACCCTGCCCACACATCTCTAGACTCTAATGACTCTACCCCTCCTGTCATCGTATAACACCATCTCTGTTAGTGTACTGGGTTCCTGATATATCGTACTACAAACTCCTTGCCTTTGACCCTGCCCACACATCTCTAGACTCTAATGACTCTACCCCTCCTGTCATCGTATAACACCATCTCTGTTAGTGTACTGGGTTCCTGATATATCGTACTACAAACTCCTTGCCTTGACCCTGGCCCACACCTCTCTAGACTCTAATGACTCACCCCTCCTGTCATCGTATAACACCATCTCTGTTAGTGTACTGGGTTCCTGATATATCGTACTACAAACTCCTTGCCTTGACCCTGGCCCACACCTCTCTAGACTCTAATGACTCTACCCCTTCTGTCATCGTATAACACCATCTCTGTTAGTGTACTGGGTTCCTGATATATCGTCCTACAAACTCCTTGCCTTGACCCTGGCCCACACCTCTCTAGACTCTAATGACTCACCCCTCCTGTCATCGTATAATACCATCTCTGTTAGTGTACTGGGTTCCTGATATATCGTACTACAGACTCCTTGCTTTGACCCTGCCCACACATCTCGAGACTCTAATGACTCACCCCTCCTGTCATCGTATAACACCATCTCTGTTAGTGTACTGGGTTCCTGATATATCGTACTACAGACTCCTTGCTTTGACCCTGCCCACACATCTCGAGACTCTAATGACTCACCCCTCCTGTCATCGTATAACACCATCTCTGTTAGTGTACTGGGTTCCTGAATATCGTCTACAAGACTCCTTGCCTTGACCCTGGCCCACACCTCTCTAGACTCTAATGACTCACCCCTCCTGTCATCGTATAACACCATCCATGTTAGTAGTACTGGGTTACCTGATATATCGTCTACAACTCCTTGCTTGACCCTGGCCCACACCTCTCTAGACTCTAATGACTCACCCTCTGTCATCGTATAACACCATCTCATGTTAGTTACGAGTTCCTGATATATGTTATACAGACTCTTATTTAAAAGACCCTGCCACACTCTCTAACTCTAATGACTCACCCCTCTGTCATCGTAGTAACACCATCTCTGTTAGTGTACTGGGTTCCTGATATATCGTACTACAAACTCCTTGCCTTGACTCTGGCTCACACCTCTCTAGACTCTAATGACTCACCCCTCCTGTCATCGTATAACACCATCTCTGTTAGTGTACTGGGTTCCTGATATATCGTACTACAAACTCCTTGCCTTGACTCTGGCTCACACCTCTCTAGACTCTAATGACTCACCCCTCCTGTCATCGTATAACGTATATTCCTCAGATATAGTACTATAACCTCCCTGCCTTGACCCTACATCTCTTTCTTGGACTTGAACAAACCTTCTATTTCACTTTATGGGAATATATTACATAGTCCGATTTGATCGTTTTTTTACAACTGGAAAGAAGTTAACTGGGTCTTATTTAAAAGAATGCACAGCTCTTTCCAATTTGTAATCTTAGTAAAATTCCCTATTACTAATGCAATTAGTAATAGGATATTAGTAGTTAGTAATAGTAATTAGTAATGGGATGCTAAAAATCAGATATTGGAAGGCTAACGATATGTCATATTAACAGGAAGTGTATAAGCAGTGTTAGCAACATTTCAAAGTAAAAAGAGTAAACATTTCAAACTGGTTGGTTTAAATGGAGATATAATAAGGTTATTATTTTCACTAATTTATTGTCAATGTGTTAACCAGTGTTTATTCGGAATTTAAATGATACATAAACAAAAATCTGATATTGTAGGAACTGTTGATAGAATTAATGAGCTGAAGATTGACCTTTAATAATTCAATACCTGTTGATTAGTCGGGACCACCACTGGACAGTCACACATCATGTCATAACATTAACCATATCTAAATCTCTGACTTCTTGATTGGAGAATTGTTGATTGATAGTTGCCACGCAACTATCCAGCGAGATCCAAGACGCAGAGCAGAAACAAGAAAAACTATTTCTCAGAAAAATGGAATTTTCAAATTAGCAAACTAGTTTTATCATTATCATCAATCATGTGTGAGAATTCGGTGCAAATTCCTTTGGTATCATCCAATTAAATCGCATAACACAAATCACAGTGGCTAATATCATTGTAATAAATTATTCATATACTCGGTAGAAGTCATGTTTAAAACAAGTTACCACAACGCTTAAACAAATATGATAAACATCTACAAATTTTCAAGGTAGCTTCTTTTCAAAGAATAAGAAGGCAAAAATAAAATCACAAGCTCTGAATTATGAAATCATTTATGACAAATTTCTAAAAATAAACAAAATGTTGAAATGAGGGAGCAAAAGAAAAAGAATGGAAAATCACCTGAGAGTTACGTATTGAAACAAGTGATAAGTGATGAATTCCTTTACATTGAAAAAAATTAATTAAAATATTTAAGCAGTGGTTTTGACGGAAGCTCAATCATGGCCTGAATGAGAGACCATACTTGTGCCGTAAAATCTATGGTCAACTGTATAAGAAATCCTTTCAAATGATAACTCTAGTGACCTATGAAAAATATTGTTACCATACGTGAATATGCCTCCAAATCTATGGTGGTAAAATGATGAGAAAAGCGTTTTAAAAATTAAATCTATTAATCGGTGAAGATTATGGATAGAAGATAGTCTTTTAATTCATAAAGCCTTTTGAGCTAGCTTGTTGTCAACGTGCTTGGTCTCCCTTTCTCTTTTCTCCTGAAGACGGATTGCCCGAAAATTTGAGTTTGTAAGTGTGTTTCTTTACTTTGTGTGCTACCTATCTTCAATTTTAAACTGTTATATATATGTATATTATATATATATATATATTATATATATATATATATGATCGAACCACAATAAGATTATGTGAAATCTTTTTATATATATATATATATATATATACGTGGGGAGATCTCTCTTACTTCGTCCTCTCTTCTAGTCTACTCTCCTGATGACGAACAAAAGTTCGAAATATTGAATTCTGTAAGTGTTCTTTTTATTCTCTTCTCTGTGTCGTGCTTTGTGTAATTTAAAATTACATATATATATATATATATATATATATATATATATAACAGGAGTTATACGCAGGAAGGAACGGAGTGTACGCATTTACGTCTCCGTTCCTTCATTCTTTCTCCTTTTTATTTTCTTTTTTTTTTCTTCCTGAAGACGGCAAGACGCCGAAATTATCGAGATTCGTGAGTGTTAGTCCTTTTTCTTGTGTTCTCTAGCTGTAACTTTAATTATATATATATAATTCAAAACATGAAACATTCTGCTTGCACTTTTTGATGGTCTGTACATCAGTACAGTACCAGTATCATGGTGTCCATGATAATATTCATGGACTTTTAATGACCGTTTCTGTGTTGACATCCTTAATGAGATCAGTTATTTGAAAACAAATATTAATGATGTGTTTCATGAAAGAACATGTTTTTGTCAAGGTTGCCCGAACTCTTGAACCAATTAATATGTTTTAATTAATTTATTGATGGTCTAGTTAGATATCTTTTTCTCTGCTTTTGTTTATCTTTATTTATAATTTTTTTTTGTATGGTTGGTATAAGTTAGATGATAGGGATACAATTATTTATGTAATTAAAGATGTCATTGTAACATTAGTCGTGTGAAATGTGGAGTAATAATAGAAAATATTACTTCTGAAATAGTTATGTAGCAGTATAATGACTTTTAATGCCACTCATATTGAGAAAAACAATGTTTAAGTTAAAAAAAGTCACTAGATTAATAAATTTTTAATGTAGTTGGTTTTTATCGCCTTGTTGCTCGTTACATCTCTTCCTTTCTTCGATAGAAAGTATAATGTAAGACACAATAGTAGTTATACAATACTATGGCGTTGTTTTTTTTTATTTCTCTTTAGTTGTGACAATGGTTTCTGAGTGGAGGGGTTGAAGTTGTTTAGCTACCCGCGAGTAACTCTTACGGTGTCATGGCAGTGCGGCAGAGCGTTGTCATGGACTATCCCAATGGACGTTCATGACGCATGATCAATGTCATATGGCAGGTCAGAATGATCAATAGTACAAGCTTGCATTTTCATTTAATCGTCAGTTCCTTGCGATGCTGCCGGAGAGCCTGGTTTATATCTTACTACCTACCGTCTTTTTCCGAAAATAAGACAACGTCTTACTTTCTTTTTTAGGTACAAAATACGTGCTAGGCCTTATTTTTCAAGGGGAGGGCTTCAACTAGATAAGTAGAAGTATTTAATTTTGTTTAATAATAATTTATATACATAAATTTAAATTTATGACAGTCATGTCATCTTCATCTGGAACATGTGAATAAATAATTAAATTTGTAATATCGTTCTGATTTTCCTACTGAAATTCATTTCCTGTATAATCATTGGTCCGAATCTTTCATGCTTGCCATATAGCTATAATTTTTAACGAATTATATTTTTCACATTATTTTAAGTAGGGCTTATTTTCGGGGGATGTCTTATTTTCTGAAAAAGATGGTAGCACATAAAACCAACTTTACACTAGCTTCTTGTAAAATAAAATCCTTCAACATCCTACTATGGATGCTGGCTATCTCATTTTTTCTTACAACATCTGCAGGATCCGTTATAATGCTTGTTTCGGGAAACTGAAGTGTGCGTTTCGAGTACTGGTTATAACCAAAGATTTATGGGAGTGGTGAAACATCCTGTACCCACCTCCATCTAATGCTGTCCTTCAACAACTTTCCAATGCCAAGGTTCATTCGTGAATTGTTGATCCCTTTAGCATAGTTAAACTCAACTACTCCTAATTCGTAAATTAGAAAGAAATGGATGGCTGAAGTTTAGTTGAGTCGTACGAGTGTGCCTGCAGTTATTACTAGTTTTTATATGTAGACTCTAAATAAATCTTGTGGTAAAATCCCTCGAAAGGCCCTTAACTTGTTGCCTTCAAACTTTGATGATATGTAGTCCTTGTCAAGATCACTATTTCAGAAACTTAAATAATGCAAAACTTAGGACTCTCTGTGTAGAAAAAATCAGTGACGTGCTTGTCTATAACGGAAATTGGAGGGAATTAATAAATGAAAACCCTTAATTTCAATAAAAGAATACTAAAGGAAAAGCGGAATAGTGTATTGGAAACAAAGAAACTGGAACTACATTGACCAGCAAGACCAGCTTTTCTACCCACAGTACTTTTCTAACAACTAAAATATACCTCAGTTGAAGCTCTTGATCGTAATACCTGCAAGGTGGGAACTCCATACCAGAGTGGAATATTTGAAAGTTCAATGTACGTAAATAAATAATTGGAGACATTCAAGGGTTATTATGAATTACAGAGTTTGAAAAACAATCTTAAACAATGACAGGATTGAAAGTGGTAAACACTACAGAGGTTTTTAAATGAATTTTTGATAAACAAAATCATCTTTCCTGTAATATGTTTCTTTCTAATATTTCATTATACTGCTTGACTGTTTCTAAACATAATTATTGAAAAATGAGTTAGTTGATAGTTGCTCGTCATAATTATACTACTATGTTAACTGCAATCTGTTTTAAAAATGCTTCCTAGCTTAATTTTTACAATAAAATGGATTATATATCATTTTTTAAAAAAAGAAATGTAGTGACGTCACTACATATTTGCAAAGAGTAACTTTTTTTTGTCATTATTTCTGGCTTAATAATAATATAATGTCCAGCACTACCTATGCTGACAGTTTATGGACTGCCATACGACTCTTAGGAGTTGGGTCGTCTCCCTGCGAAGGAGGGAATTCCCGTTACCCTGGGATCAGGGGATGCAATGATTGTTCATTTGGCCCATCAGGGCGTCATGGTACATAGTGAGACTGAAAATGAAGAGATTAAAAATGTCTCGTTGGCTAAAAGCCACCTGGACGGTATAAGTTCCAGACAGAGTAGATACATAGGTCTCTCTTTCGAATATAAGAGATAGGGTTGTATCCATTCTTCCCCACTCTGAGTAGCCCAAAGCCAAAGCGTCTATTAAAACAACTATCAGTATTCCAACCCACTTAGCTTAGATCGTGGTCCGTTCCTACTGGGCCCCCACCGCCAGTAGTACCGACTTATTTTAAGAGTTTCGGATCAAACTCCGGAGCAATGGTCCTACGGAACCTGCTCAACTGTAGGTAAGGTCAGTGGCCCTTATAGCCCCCGGTTCGAAGAACCACGTGGAAAATAAAGCCGATGCAACCTGTGGTTTAGCTGCATAACCCCTCTAGGGCGGATGATTTCTGACTTTGGCAATGGCTAGCAAGGCGAAGTGATGTGGACATTGATTCTGCTAATGCGTGAGCGCGCACAGACCCGCCAAACTAGTGCAACCTCATAACATTTACTAACTCGTTTCTTTTCCTATACTAGTCTTGATATGACATTGAAAAAAATTTGCTTTTATCTCAAAAATAATTAAAATCAACAAAAATAGACTCATATGAGTTTGCTTTCCTTTATTATCTTGTATTTACTAATGATTAGAATGGGAGAAAGAAAAATCAAGTTTCCGCACAAAAGATAAAAAAGTCTTTTGTTTGATTCTTCCTTCCCTCACTCTAATCACAAACAAAACCTAATTTCCTGAACAGTAGAAATAGTATTTAAATTGCGGTGGTCCAGACCACCTAAACGATGGACTATACTGTTATATTCATGCCCTATATTAAACCTACTACAAGCACGCTGTTTGCACCAATTTTATGTTAATTGGAATAGGTATATTTTTTACTTCTTATAGTATCTAGCAGTTCCAGATCAAAGGCCTTCTACTGCTTGATTACTGTGCTACTATAACTTGGACCGTCAGTAGTTCATGTCAAATATTAAGTTCGTCTTTATAGTAATGATGTCGTATTCGCGGTCATTTGGTCTTGTTAGTCATAGTTTTCAATGTTTTTGGTTATGAGTTGGAAAAATAGTCAATAGATGAAGTATTTGTTCAGTGAGGTTGAGGAAGGTTGGTGGCAGGATTTAGAGTTTGTACAAGGAAGTTTGGATGAGTAGATAGTTTGTTGTCTTCATTGGTAGTAAGTTGGGTGATGTAACTATCTATGGAATCTATTTTCAAATCATGGTGAATATCCATATTTCGGTCGTCCAAGGAGCCCTGGCTATAAGGCGGGCACACTTATTTTGAACAATTTGGATACAAGCCTTGTGCAACTCTAAACCAGACGGAGCATCCATAAGTCATGGTTGAACGAACGACTTCCTTATAGACAAAGTCCTATGGAATTCCTATTCCAAAGTCCCGACGGAATCGGGAGAATTCGTTGATTTGAAAAGAGAATACAGATTTTACATTAAGAAAATTCCAAGCTTTGTGCTATGAGTAAGACATGGATGAAGAACAGTGATATAATGTATCAAAGAATAAAAGAATATTTTATATTTTGTCTATATACACAATATATTTCGTTTTTATCTTGATAAATTGGATCGTTCTTGTATAAGCACTGTCACATTATCATATTCCTTTACAATTTCCAGGTATCTTGCTTAAAGTAATAGTTTTACTTGTATTCTAGTTAATGATAAGAGGAGTTGCGCAATGCTGCATACATAAATAGATAATACATTCTGTTAGGACTTGTTTTATTTCATAGAAAAGGGGTTTGGTTTGTTGAGTGTATTTAAGCAAATGAGGCATTTCTACGGCGGCAGGGGAAGGCGGTGCAGAGTGGTTTAGGTGGAATGAAAGGCACGAAGTGGCGGTGACGTCTGAGGCGCTGGTCACGATTGATCACCATCGATTACCTTCAGCCAAGACTCCATTTACTTAGGCTTGAGCCTAACAGAATTACTCCTTATAAGAGAACCATTGGCTTTACCGCCGTGCTCCATATAATGGGAAAACTCACCCGCAGACCTTCAACCTCCCTTCATCTCAAGTCATTCCTATCTTCAATTTAACTATTAACTTTCTTTTGTCGTTTACCATTCAGCTTTTTTCTAAAACAAGGCGTGGCTTACGTCTTAAAAAGAATCCATTTACTTACGATTCACATTTCTCGGTTGATAATTTATTGGGAGTCCTGAATTATAAGTTGTTCATGTTTATTTGAGAAGTGTTCTTTCTTTATTCATTGACAGGTGTGTTAATCTACTCCTGCCAATTATTTTTTCATTAATAACGTTATGGAAAGTTATGGTAATAGACTATATCTTGAGAAAGAGCTTCTGATAATCTCAAATCGTAAAAACAGAAATTCAGTTATTACTCTCATACATATACATATATATATATATATCTAAAGATTTCATATAAACACGTGAAATAACAATCAATGATCAAACCACAATATGAATTGGGAAAACAAGACTACGATCTTTCAACCGTAACAGGCGGTCTTCGTCAGAGTCAAAAACCCAACGAAAACCCATAGTTGGGTTTTTGACTCTGACGAAGACCGCTTGTTACGGTTGAAAGATCTTAGTCTTGTTTTCCCATTTCATATTGTGGTTTGCTCATTTATATATATATATATATATATATATATTGCTTTAACTTACAAAAAGTGTTTACTGCCATAAACCCATTTCTTTCTTAAAGTTAAAACGTTTGTGAACTACCAATGATTGTATTCTTTAAGTTATAGGATATATCAATGCAGTATTGATACTTATTTTAGTAAGTTCTGAAACAAATGACCACCTATGATAGTGTAGATGATGTCTTGTATATTTTCTAGTATAACTGTTGTAATGCTAAGAACCTAAAAACTCTTGATATTGTCCTTAGGCCAAAGGGAATTGACCGACCATGCTCACAAAACAGCATTGCATTGTAAAACCTCTCTACCATTATCACAGTTTATTGAAAATATGACTACAGGAGAGCTCGTTTTTGCCATACTACCAATATATTCCATACATTTCATGAAAATTAGATACAAAACTTTGGAGTGGGCTACACCCATATTTCCTATAAGTTAGGGGTTCTTAACCGAGGGTATCCATACTCCTTGGGAGTATGGGACACAAATGCTGGGGGTATGGGACTCAATCTCTCGTAATCAGGTATTTTTTTAGTATCTCTCGTTATTTTCTTCTATTTTGTATCTATTATTGTTCACAGGTTATTTTTTTTTAGTTATGCTTAGGTTCTTGTTCACTGTCGTTATGCTTGAAAGTAGTTAAAATCTAAATGGACTGTAACTTTAATTTTGTTTTCACTAGAAATGTAAAAAATGATCAATGCTTATGATTTTTTCATGTTCTATTCCTGGCAATCCGTATCTAAAGTACAGGATATTCAAGGCATTGACATATTTGGAAGACATACTGGCAAATAATAGGATTGGTAATAATTATTTCAACAGTCAAGTGAAGGGGGTATGGCACCATAGTGGACAATCCATTGGGGGTCTGGAATCATTCGAAGGTTAAGAACCCCTGTTATAAGTAAACATATTACCAAACTGTTGACAATCAGTTTAATTTTAGATTTATTTTAATTGGGATATATATGTATATTGTTAATAACACAGAAGTGAGTAAAGATTATAATTCTATTTTAGTATGGCTAACTTGTATTGTGTACTATCAAACTTGGTGGTAATGAAATAATATTACCACCGTATTATTTACCGTATAAGGAAATCCACATGAAATAAACATCATGAATTATACAAATAATGACAAAATAGAAGGAAAAAAGTCATTAGGAAATTGAAATATAAGATATCGAATTCATTAATAGTAAAATAAAATATATAATTAAATTAACATAAATAAATACAATGATGATAACTATAATAAGCCTAAAGTAAAGCATATTATTTGAAAACATAAACACTTAATGTTTTATGAATGCATGGTTAATAATCAGTGGAGAGGGAATATTTAAATGTGCAAGTTGGTTATGGCTTGAAAAAATCCTATAAACATGCATTAATAACAACATAAGAAATCTCTAAATATATATTTGCTCAGGTGAAAAGAATAGGATCTAATAATGGGCAATAAAGTGGATTACCACATGGTAATATCATCCAGGAATTATGGATATTATTTATACTATAAGGGCTATTTTGGGGTATCATAGCAACGTAATTCATCAAGCGCTGTGACCTGTAGCGTGTCTCCAAACTTCCAAATACAAAATACATAAGGAGATAGATAAACAAAAAAAATGGAATAATGGATTCGTGGATCTGTAGCCAGTAAATGCGTAAAAGTAGTGAAAACCTGTCTCATTATTATTATTACTAACGTACAGTTAACGTAATATAGTTAGAAACAAATATTACTTCCATAAATAAAATTATTTGTTGAAATATGAAGTTTTAAATTAAAATGAATTGAAAATAAATCTATATAAGGTGAACTGTGAGGGAATGAAGGACGTGTTTTTTGTTGTTTCCGATAATATTTAAAGTATATTTGGTTTGAAAGCAAGAGATATTGGATTAATATAGGCTGTGTTTGTAATATTAACGAAGTGTTTGTGAAAACACTGACAGGAGGCAGTGTGTCAAGGGGGCGCTTTATTAGGTGACTGGGGCAGGTGGAGCCCGACTGCAAGCCGGCTATTGACCCGTCTGCGGCTCAATACTTGCTACCCACACGACAAGCTACTGCTCACCACGCAGGTGACGGCGTAGTGCTGCTCCTGTTATTGCCGCAATAGCAGCCCGGCCTTCTTCTGCTAACAAAGATAAATCTGCTGCTCACGAATTAAGTTTCCGGGATAGGTTCAGGTAGCTCTGCAAACCAGTTATCACATTCAGCTTGAATGAATGAAACACGGTTTTGCAATATCGTGTTTGCTCTTTCCTGCTAACAACATATAATATGCTTCTCTCGAAGCTGGTTTCTAAGACAGGTATTGGCAACTTTTCAAACCGGATGTTGACCCACTCCAGCTGCCACTGCATTCACTTTCATATCTGCCTTCTCCTGTTACTCAGACATAAATCTACTGCTCACGATATATTTGACTGGGTAACATCTCTTCAAAGTTGATATTGACCTATCTCCGTGTCTACCACCCACTGCATTCAATTTCATATCTACCTTCGCCTGTTACTCACACATAAATCTACTGCTCACGATATATGTGACTGGGAAAACATCTCTTCAAAGCTGATATTGACTTATCTGCCGGTCTACATCCCTCTGAATTCAAATTTCATATCTGCCTTCTGTTACTCACACATAAATCTACTGCTCATAATATATGTGTGCAGTTAAGTACTGGATTTTTTTTTATCTCCCTGTATAATGCCCGGCGTTCTGTCTATTACTAAGACTGGCAAAGGTTATTTAGCCTCAAATAAACTCACTGAAGATATAACAACAAGAAATTTAATTTTTTGGATAGCCATTATTGAATAAGTTTAATGATTTTTTTGTAAGTTGATTTTCCATTTTCAGTAATATTTCTCCTATTTTTCCAAACTTTCTGTTCCCAGTATAGGTTTTAAATAAAAGAGGGATATTTATTCTAAGCATCGTTCAACTTGTGACCCATGGCTTCTTTTCTTGCTTTATTTTCAGCCGTTTTAATCCTGGAAGTAACTATATGGACTTTGTATTCAGTACATTTACCTCACATCTCTCGTGACTCCAATGTTCATTTTTACTAAATAATGATAAGTGTGTATAGAAGGATAGTAAAAAAATATTGTTAAAAAAATTATTTTAAACGAAGTGAAAGAATGCTGTTTAATGACCAATTATGCCAAATTGCAACAATGCAGGATTTAGAGTTTGTACAAGGAGGTTTGGATGAGTAGATGGTTTGTTGTCTTCATTGGTAGTAAGTCGGGTGATGTAACTATCTATGGATTCCATTTTCAAATCATGGTGAATATCAACATTACGGGCGTACCAAGGAGCCCTGGCTATAAGGCGGGCACACTTATTTTGAACAATCTGGATACACGCCTTGTTCGTTGGTGAGCTGGGAGTGGGAAGGCGTTGAGCGCAGTGTGCTGGCAGGAACAAAAGCGACTTTCTAGGACACCCACTCTCGGCAAGACCACCTATCCATCGCTGAAAATTAAAATTTAGGTTATCTACATATTATATATAAAGAACTCTTACGTATTTTTATTGTCTCAGTAATTGCAATGTTATAAATTATCTTCCTGACATTTTGCTCATAATGTTTGTAACCAGTATTCAAATAGACTCAATGTGTAGGCGAATAGATGGCCAGAAACTTTTTTGTCGTCTGCGATCTTCTTTGAATGATCGTTTCCACTCATTTTATATAAGTCGAACTACCTAAAAAGCAATGGAAAATGTTTCAAATTACTAATTTACATTTCCCTCTGTACGATATCATCTGCTTCCTGTGAGGATCGAACTCACGACCCCTGGTTTACAAGACCATTTGTACGATAAAGATTTGTGTATTTGTAAATAAAGATGATAAAAAAGATTTCCCTCTTCATTAAGGAATATCTTAGTATATAATATTACTTATTTTTATAGAAAATGATGTTTTATGAATTTGCATTTTCACACATCATGATGACATGATTACAAGGTTATATGCGAAATGTAATTGTCAAAAGTTTGAATATTTTTGGATTTATTTTTAGAGGTTAAACTTAATTATCTGTATTGCGTAGTCTTTGGTAATCCTGCTTTGACTAGCAAGCATGTCTTAATTATGGAGTCAGGTTTATAAAGTGCTGGCTGACTGTTTGATACCCAGTCATGAGCGAGCCCCAGTACATACTCGTATCTAGTCCTCAAGTCTGTGATTACCACAGTAAGCATCTTCAAAGAGAAAGAGAACCTGTCATATAAAATGCTCCATACTGATGGATTCGCATTTTCACTAAAGGAGAGTGGATGCACATTGTCAATGTTAAACATAGCTATTACGATCTCATAAACCGCGAGTATTCCGTTCTAATGGTAATAAATCTATCATCAGACCACTGTTTGGAACTTTGCTTCATAATTACTGGTTCGTGAATCGGTTACAGCAGAAACTTTAAAATCAAACCATATTAAAATAAAAGCTTCTATGAATTTAAATAAACCTCATGAAACATTAAAACTGTTGAATTTTTCCAAAACACTCTTTCATTATGATTTTAATTAGTTTTTTTTCAGTCATTTCTATCTTAAATTCTGAAGACACTAAAATTAAGTTTAATATATTGTTTTAATTTTAAAGCGTAGGATACCCAAAATGTATACTGGATGTAGGACAATCAAGATGAAAGAGGTTGACAGTCTGTACTGTTGCTACTTAGTTATAGCGAATGTTTTCCTGTGTCCTGACAGACGTCCAAGAGATAAGACGTCTCCGCTATCGTCCTCCTTATCCAAGTCATTAACAAGAAGAATAGTTTATTATCTATGTGTAACGAGGTTGTTTTGAAAGTAAATCACTAATCGGGCTTTATAGCCTCAGCGTTCAGGAAAGTTTTAAAATTAAAAATAAAAACAAAACTACCAGAGACTTGTCGCTATGTTGCATCTACTTATTTTTAAAGATTCCTTCTTATAACAGGCATGGGCAACCTTTAGTCAACTGGGGGCCGCATTACATCATTTCTAAGTGACCGCGGGCCGCATTATATCATTTCTAAGTGACCGCGGGCCGCATTATATCATTTCTAAGTGACCGCGGGCCGCATTATATCATTTCTAAGTGACCGCGGGCCGCATTATATCATTTCTAAGTAACCTTGGGCCGCATTATATCATTTCTAAGTAAGGCGGGCCGCAACGTAATTTCTGTGGTATTTGGATACATAAAGCATATACATATAATGCATATATTTCGAAATACATACTACGAGATATATTAATGTATCAATAATTATTCAACTTTTTATTATTCTTATAATGAAACTAACTATTAATTTATTATTATGTCATAATGATAATGAAGCAGTCATCACAACGCAATCCCCACAAGCTTAGTAGCGTCATATAAAAAAGACAATTTTTGGTTTTGAGCTCTCTCTTCCTAATGTAATTTGCTTACGAAAGTCTCTGTGAGCTTTTGTTAGTAAGCAAAAAGCAAAGGACTTTTTAAATATTAAGATGGAATTCCAGATTACCTCCGAGGGCCGCAGGTTGCCCATGCCTCTCTTATAATGAAAGTATATGGATGATGTCCTCGTCAGACTCATTGATCAGAACAAGTTGTTGAGATGTATTTGGATGATTTTGACTTTGCCGTGATAAGCGCGTACCCTCAGTCCTTGACCTTGGACCGCCGTGTGATTATACAAGCGTTCCTCTCACTCTACAGCTGAAGTTGACAGGCTTGCCTCAGAGGACCGCATGCTTCAAATATTATTCTATGTATTATTTCTATTGAGAGCCATTACTTGATCATCATTAAATAAAAATCAATGGTTCTTTAGAATCTAATAGTTACCCGACTTTATTCTTACTAATAACATTAGGCCATAGCTAACCAGTGTGAATGCCATTCATGGCTCAAGATGACTAATGGAACTTGTGCATGGCTTTGTGGTCTCGTTGCTTCATTAGTTACAGCTCGAGTTTCATCATTAGCATGGCTTTCACTTGACGTTTTCCAGACATCAGAATCAATATTGACATGCACATGTTGAGCCAAATATACCAATGCTGGCGACGAGTTCAATACAAACCCAAGTACGCATTATATTTCATGTTTTAATTGATTGGACTGCAGTACCTGGAATTTTTACAAAGACAATACATCTAAACATACGTTTTACAGTGTGTAGTTATAATGTTAAGTTTCGTTAAGGGTCTGATGCAAGTTAGGTACTGTCACGAAAGTAAAGCCAGGATTCAGACCTGGCTAGACACTGAAAAGACTACTTCTAGTGGTAATTTCCTAGGTTATAGTTACCAACTGACCATATATACCAAACTCACAGAAAGAACACACATAAAAGTGATCATGAAAACTCATTACTATATTTGACTGCCTCGTTTCTACCTTATGACGAGACAGTCGAAAAATACGAGTACTAGCGGGTTTTTATAATCTCTTTTATTTGTTAGTATTGCTTTTAGTTCCTGGAATTATTTAATTTAATTTATATTACTATATATTTATATTATATTTATTATTTATATTTATAAATATAATATAAATTATATTTATATTGTTTATATATTACATTAATAAATAATTCCTAGGACATATTAACCGTAGATTTCCATTCAGTGTTCAGGACTAATAATTTCATTTGAGAGTTATTTTGAAAGTAAATTGTCTAAATTGGTCTCCGATTAACTTAGGAAAACAGTGGATCATGAAAATTATTTTTTACTTCAGAAAAACAATTTAATTTAAATCACGTTATGTAATTAAGAGTTATATCGATTTACTTATTTTAAAGCGTTTTACATGCAGTTTCAAACCTAAAGAGTTTAGCGTAACAGTTATTGATTCATTATGTTTAACAAGATTTCACAGTAAGCAAGAGCAATAAAATCAATGGAACTAAGGTCTTTCAACTTTGAACAACTTGTCCTTCTCAGAGTTGTAGAAAGATCAGTTCTATTGCATGAAAGATGTTCGTCCCATCCTGAATATTTTACTGTTGTATATATAACGGAAAAGAAAAGGGCCGCGATAACAACCAGTTTATTACATAGAAAGAAAACATACAAGTGAAACATCTGACTTTGAAGCGCGTCGTAATCGGGGTAGAATTGAACCTTGTCTAACGGTAGGGTTTCTAACTTTTCATCCTTTCATACTAGATTTCCAAGTCTAGTCAAAAACTTTGACCACTTATGATTGTTAGTTCGTATAAATAATGTAAATTTCATTCTTCTTTTCAAATAATTCTTATTTCTGCCTATGAAAAAGGTTTTAAAATAAAACCGAAGCTCCGGCAACGAGGGCTTGTTGATGAACCTACCAAATTGACCGAATCCCGATTACATAATATACTTATTCTATCAAACAATTGATATATTATTGAATTTGTTACATATTTATACTAACCTTCAGTTACATTTTTTTTGACCTATCATTCAGATATACTATATAATTTTTACAAAGTTTTGTTCTTTTATGTGAAATCTTTATATATATATATATATATATATATATATATATATATATACTCTGATAAAGGCTGTTCTACTTCAAAAGTTCATTCCTAGTTTCAATGTTGATACATACATACATTTTTGTTATTGTTATAGCTATTAAGCTCTTATTCAGATTTTCCATCATTTTTGTTAACTAAATTTTCTTATGTCTTTAAATACGTTAATTGTTAAGAAAAAATTACTTGGATTAATTATCAGTGGTTGTTTTATTTAGACTTCGATGAGTTTGTAGAAGTTGATGAACTGCTCAGTCTAAGAAAAGTTTGCCTCCCTTGCTTTCGATATAAACTGTATTCTTTGGACATTGAAGACTTCAATCCCAATTTGATTAGAAAACAAGGCGACGTCTTCAACAACAAGTTAACCGAAGAGGCTTTTAATTTATAAAATGTTGGATGCAAAGCATTGGATTTTGTTTGAAGTATGTCCCTTTAGTGTTGAAAACTTGGGATATTACTGCCCGTACTCTTCCTGTCCGTAAACATTCTACTTTTATTATTAACTTTTTACTTTGTTCTTCTTCTATCTCAATTTTAAATTAAACTTGCAAAAACTGATTATCAATAAAGAAAAAAAGCCATTGGAATTAACCTTTCGATGCTATCAATTGATTCGAAAACTATTCAGCTGTATTTATTTGAGTGAAGATTTAAAACAATTCTAATATATTATTACTTTTTCTAATAAATTACAAAGACATGAGTCTGCATGATAACTTTGTGTTGTTTCAGTATGTTTATTAATTATAACCTTTTTTTTTGAAACGATGTTAACTGACTGAGGAGGGTATAGCAGTGTTGCCACACTTACAATTGCACAGTTCAACTTATGTCTTACAGTCAACCCTGATGAACTGGAGAAGTTCATGAAGGATTTACTAAACTGATTAATAATTTTGAGCATACACTATGCTTCTTAAACAAATAATTGAAAAGTTTTGTATATAAACTTCCTCTCACATTTTTAGTTATGCGAGGTATTTCTGTGGGAAATTTATTTTCATTCTCGACTAAGTACTTGTGAGATTATCAATAAAGGGATAAAGATTTTAAACGTGAATATGATTTTGTAGACTAAAAATAAATTGGTTTTCCTTAAGCATGCAATACTAGGTGTGTCTAGAGTGTGTTAAAAATGATAAAAAAAGTGATGATGAAAGTGCAATTGAAATAACTTTCAACTGGAGTGAGTATTAATACTTATTATAAACGTCCCAACGAACTAATTACTTGTGTATGCTTAAAATAAATAAATAGGAGCTGTGTATTCTCTTCCCTACTCAATATGGGCCAAAGATATTCTCAATGTTTAAAAGTCAGTCGTCATTGCTGTAGGGTAGGCAGGAGCCGTGTTCGCTGCAGTTCGAACTTTCAGGCTGTAGTCGTTCAACCTTCATAAAGGATTCATTTTGTGAATGGGAGGAAGAACTTTCAAGCCGGTACACGTGACTTGTAAAATATCGTATACATCATCCTTCTTTGATATCAACAAGTGCTTATTAGTAGTATCATTGACTAATCCTTGAACTAATTCTGATGTTTAATCGTTCAACGAGTATTATAAACCATGATTTTGTTGCAGACAATTCCCTTCTACCATTTATTGTTAAGCCACACTGCTGTACAGACGAGAGTTGCCTTAGGAGTACTAAGGGGTTTTACTTGTACCTTTCCTACGGCATAATATTTAGATAAGCCAACAAAACAGATGAAACTGAAAGTGGAATTGCCTCCATACACTCTCTGGTTTCACAGTCTTTTGCCGTTTTAAAGGACTTTAACTGGCCATTAAAACAGAAGATATACTCGTATGTATGTGATTTAGAAATGTGGACTAATATTTGTATAACTTTGCTGCTAGTTTTAATCCCAAATGAGGCAACACTTAAAAGTTACTTGACCCTTTTGATTGCTAAAGACCATTCGTTACTTCGTCATTACAAGATGATGTTTTTTTCGCTCTATAATTAGAGGCAAATACCATTCTGCTAACAAGCAAAGGTCAGCCTGCCTTATTAGGGCTTCAGTTATTTGGTATCGAGATAGACAGAAGAGTATTAAGTGTTAGGGCTGCTATTGTGTTTTAGAATAAGTCGGCAATGGAGGTCCTCCGTCATTACCTTCAGTAATCCTTGGCTTTTCACCATGGTTTAACCTTTCAACTCACCAGCCAGCTTACAATTTACTAAAATCCTTCCCTTTCAAAACAATCTCATTTTATATAAATAACTTAATATCAAAGTCTTTGTGAAATACTTCTCTAATGATAGTTCTGTTTACGAAATTATATTGGTACAGGCATCTATACAAATCGCTTCATTAATGAATGAAGGGGGCAATCTTTTGACAACTGGAGGCCGAATTATATCATTTCCAAGCGACCGCGGGCCGTAACATCATTTCTGTGGTATTTGGACACATACAGCTTATATATACTTACATTTAAAAAATAAATGTCCGATTTACATTATTTAGTTTGGTGGAAAATTTTTCTAATTTTCTACAACACTTTTTCAATTTTGATTGCGTAGGTCATAAATTAACTCACCATATTTCTTATTATTCACTGTATATTTCGACATGTTTCGGTGCTCACAAGTCACAACTTCAGGAATTAAACATTATCATAATTAACTAATAAAAAAATGAAATAACATAAATAAAACTAATTAAGCTTGCATTAATTAAGACAAAAAGAATTAAAGTAAATATTACAAATGATAACCGCTGTAGAAGTTACAATGTCTGGTTTATTTTATTTACTTATTATTAATTTTTATTTTATCTCAGTTTATTTTCTTCTTTAAGAGGAAGTTTTAAAAGATTAAATTCTTAAAAGTTATTCCGTCTTATTTGACCTGCACCTATCTGCACCCTTCTACAATCTATGAAAACTCCGTTGATTGTCGCTTTTTGCGGTTCCACTTCTTCTCCTTACGGTGACCATTAATAAAGTCAAAAACTATTGAAAGAGGGCTGTAATATATTTTTTTTATTCTTGTTTATTTCTATTTTTAATAAATATATAAATGAAAAATACTTTCTGTTTTATCGGAAAGTAATGCAACCTTCAAACGCAAGACTATGGATTTATTTTGAACCTTTTTCATTTTAGGGTCAAAAGTTTAATGAAATTGTCTCTAATAATACAAAAAACAAGTTTTGAATATGTAGTCTGAGTAAATACCACATCATAACTGGTTGCATTACATTAGAATGAACCGTTTCCAATAGATTCAAAGTTAGGAAGCAAAGGGCACCAAGTTAGGACCTAAACAGTTTTACCGTTCACAATAACTTCTTCCTTTAAAAAGTGTCATATTTGTTATATGTTAGAATAACATATGTGCTTATGGATAAGACATTAACTAAAAACCATTTCGACAACATTGAAAGTTTGTTTTGGAACTAAAAAGTTGAACAGTATCTCATGGTATTTGGTTCTGTTCTATTCTACAGTTAGTACATTATATATATATATATAGTTCAATATAGACAAAGAAACATAGAGAAATCAAAAGAACACACTTAAAGTCTCTAATTTTCGGTTTGAACTGTCTTCAGTAGAGATAAGAGAGGGAAACCAAGCGCACTGGTTCAGAGACGGTTGGAGACCAACAGTGTTGCCGCATGCTCGCCCGGTCACAGAAAATAAGGTAGACAGGAATCAATATATAATTATATTAAATTAGTGGAATATGAAAACAATAAATAAATAAAAGAAAAAATTGAAAAAATTAACTGTTCGTTAATATGTATCAATTTCCCTTAATTTTTTCAATTTTTTCTTTTATTTATTTATTGTTTTCATATTCCACTAATTTAGTGTAATTATACTCGTAAATTGATTCCTGTCTACCTTATTTTCGGTGACCGGGTACGCATGCGGCAACACTGTTGTCTCCAACCGTCTCTGAACCAGTCCGCTTGGTTTCCCTCTCTTATCTCTCCTGAAGATGGTTCAAACCGAAAATTAGAGACTGTAAGTATGTTCTTTTGATTTGTCTATGTTTCTTTGTCTATATTGAATTATATTTGTCCGTTTTGGATCGTATTTCCAACGAAAAAGTGTATATATATATATGTGTGTGTGTGTATAGAAAACAAAAAAATTCGTAGAACAGAAGAAACATGTAGTATGATTGATATTAGAATAGCGTGTCGCCAGGAGGGAAGACGAAGAGAGATGTGAAGCCGAGCCAGCTGAGGTGAAAAATAACAGAACAATATTCTGTTCCTTGTATAACATTTCTACATTATTTCAATTTTATTTCAATTAAGTATAACATTATAAATTTAACTTTTTATAGGTGAATAAAAATATTTCCTTTAACATGTTTTTGTTCGTAAAATCAAAGTTTGAAGTTGAATTAAATATAACAAAAAAGTGACTTTTATTGGAGGGTGGAAGTAATTTGAGTAGGCGGGTTAACGAAGCAGTCTTGGGTTGACGTTATGCAATGAGGTCTGTTTTCACTTGGCTGAGGAGATTGATCTTCCTTCGCTTAATTCTCCAAATCAATGCTCTACTGAAGGATTCCTTCAATGCGAGCCAAAATCTGCCCGAGTCTCTCAGCTTTCCAAAAATAGACCTTTTAGCATCCCTATTGGGAATCAATTTTATTCATTTATTGTAACAATTATTGAGTGGGATCCCCATCCCTTCAGTTTAAGGACTACCATAGTGTTCTTACGAACTCGAAATTCATTTATTGTAACATAGACGTTTTATTAAATTATGTAATAAGGTTAGGTTCGGTTGCAGTGGCTGTCTCACAAGGGAACATACGTAGGCCAAGCATTGGTCCTTTGTGATAGCACACAATGAAGATTGATTCTACAGTGGGAGTCCTAAATTTTACCTAACTCAAATGTATCTAGAGTAGGGATCTTTAACGAGTACCTGACATCGGACAGGCTCGGGACCGACGGTTTAACGTCCTTCTCCGAGGGACGACGTGCTCAGATTTATTCACCTCCCGCGTGAATAAATCGAGGGCCAGATGAGGATTGAACCCCGGTCCTATGAGTTCAGAGGTGAGCACGTAACCACTGAGCTAGCCTGGCCCCCAAATTATGTAATAAAAGTGGGGAAAATAGCTAGGAACCAATTATATCCATTTAAATTATTGCACTGTAGACCATAACAAAAACTTAAAAATTCTACAGGTATTGCTATTATAAATTTCAAAAAAAAAAAATTAACCAAAAATAATAAGCGACTTTACCAAGGTAACTTATGTATGTTGGCTTAGATTTAGGATATGTCTAATTATTATTGATATTTCAAATGATAACGGCTGTAGAAGATACAATGTCTGGTTTATTTAATTTACTTATTATTAATTTTTATTATCGATACACAGTCATGCAGTCATACGCTGGGAGACAATCAAAAATCGATTCTGGAGTCTTCTTCACAAGTCTTCACCCCTAAACATTGAAAATATACTTTATCAGGATAACTATAACATATAATGGCAAAATGTGAAAATCCTCTTCTTGTATTGTCCCAAAATATAACGCATTTTGTCATTATAGATCCTGTGGTTGTTGAATTATAACAATATATACGATATATTTTTATAAGTTTCTAATAGTTTTAGTATTAAATAAGAATGATGTAATGGTCGTGTTCAAACAACACATACAAATACACCTATACGGGGAATTTATAAGTCCTTACATATAAATAGCCTCAACATTTTTCTACTTTTTACATTTCAAAATAACTGTTAAAACCACTTCAAGTTTATTGGACCGCTTTAGCCAAGTAATAGAAGGCTCTTGTCTTTCTCCAGTTATTCATATTAAGGCAGGAGTTCCGCAAGGAAGCATACTTGGACCAGTGCTATACTCCATATACACCTCCGACATTCCAGAATCTCCCCATACAGTCTTAGCCACATTTGCTGACGACAAGGCAATCCTTTGCACAAATGACAGTCCTGAGCTAGCATCCTACTATATCCAGCAACACTTAAACGTTATAGAGTCATGGCTGAAGTGTTGGAGAATACGCATTAACGAACAGAAAAGTGTTCACGTAACATTCACGTTGCGGCCAGATGCGTGTTCTCCAGTCTTCCTTAACCATATTCCGATCCCTCAAGCTACAACCACCAAATACTTAGGACTGCACCTTGACAGACGACTTACTTGGGCTCCCCATACCAAAATGAAAAGAACAGAACTAAACAGACGATATAGACTTTTAATTCACTTACTTGATAATCGTTCAAAATTAACTAATGTCAATAAACTATTACTATATAAATCTATGATTATGCCTATTTGGACTTACGGAATTGAAATATGGGGAGCAACAAAATCTAGCAATGCCCAGAGGATACAAGCTCTTCAGTCAAAAATTCTTAGAAAAATTCTTCATTGTCCCTTTTACATACCAAATCAAACAATCTATTCAGACCTCAGGATTTCAACAGTTCATCAAGTAGCAATATCTCGCTACAAAGCCTTCCATAAAAATCTTTGTAGCAATAACAATCCCTTAGTCCAAAACATCTCCTCAACAAATATTCCAGGAAATCCCCAAAGGCGCCTGAAGAGAAACTGGCCAAGAGACTTATTAGTGTGAATTACTCTAGTGACTTGTAAATTTAATCTAAATTTCATAACTTATTTCTCACGCCAGGAAGTATAATTACTGAATTATTTCTTCCCTCCTGCCTCCATGTGTAATGTATATATTTCCTTCATCATTGTCACTGGTAATGTACATTTGCATTGTTGTGACTATGTAAAATAAAAAAAAAAAAAAAAAAAAAAGTTTATTGGAAAGAATATTTTCAATTGTAATAAATTTATTTGGATTGAGTCGTCTGAGACCTGAAAACGTTGATGATCTGTCGAAATATGATGATTACTATAATTTACATGTAGTGAAGTTAAAAAGAATGAATTTTGATGAATCATTGAAAGAAGTGACAAGGCTGATGTGTATAGTGGTCTAGCTCAGAGGTTCCTAAAGTGGGTTCCGCGGAACCCAGGGGTTCCTTAACGGACTGCCTCTGGTTACGTGAAAAACATTTAGTAAAAACATATTACTAAACATTTTTTTTTTTAGATATGGATTTATTCTATATATCTTGTGTATCATGAAACCGAATAATGTTTATATCTACATATATCCATAAGTAGTAGAATTGGACAAAATTTTATTCAAATTTAGGATAAATCACTAGTCAGTTTTAGGAACTATCTGATTCCCGAATTTCCTGCTATTGCAAAAGTAGCATTTCACACATTGCTACCATTTCCCACTACCTACTTATGTGAAACTGGATTTTCCCTTCAAACTGCCATAGAAACCAAATACCAAAGTAGACTTAATGCTGGGGCTAACTTGAGAATCAAACTCTCAACTATAAAGCCAAAAATGATTACAAAACAAACTATGTGTTAAAGTTGCTAGTAATTCTGTTTTCTGTGTTATGCGCTTGTGGAAAATATGAAAATTAAAATGTTTTAGTTTTGAATTTTTATTCGAAAAATACAGATTGCAGTAATATTACTTTTTTAATTGTTTTTATACATACATACATACATATATAAATACATACATACATACATATATACATACATATATGTATACATACATACATATATACATACATATATTTATAATTATATTTACATGTATTGTGTATATGTTTGTTTACATTATGTGTATAATATTGTGTATATGTTTGATGTTGATATGTGATTTCTTACATACATATGTATACATACATACATATATACATACATATATGTATATATTTTATATATACATACATACATATTTAAAAAGGTATATCAAAATATTTATATTATGATTGTATGAATTCATTAGATTCTGGGGTTCCCGGAAAAGTTACTGGAACCAAAAAGGGTTCCGTGTTGAAAAAAGTTTGAAAAACACTAATCTAGCTGATGGTGAAATATTTTTGATTTGAGAGGTATTCCTTAGTGTGGAGAGTGATTCATTATGAATTATTTATTTGACACCAATAAGTTATTTATTATGTTAGCGCCCCTCCCACATGCATTTGTTTGTCTCCTGTCACACTACAGCCCCCCCCCCCCCATCCACTCTCACCCTCACACATCCCCTCCTCTTGTCATTAATCAAACAACCCTTGTGCCCAGCACAAATCAATTCCATTTCTCAATCCCTTGCAAGCATATACCCTGTAATATTTTTCTCTAATACTATTAACATAAATTTGTTAATTTATATTTCTCTTTTCTGTATTGTTTGTAATATAGTCATATACATATTGGAAACATTGTTTGCTCAGAGAGTGTGCGAAGTAGCTATGTTATACAATACACACAGAAAGCATTACGGGGGTTTGGTTTCCTCATGCTCGGCTGCCGTAGGAATTAGTCGTCACGCTAGCTCTCACGGATTCACTACCAATCACTGCTTCCATGTACAGCTTCAAACCAGATTCCTAATCACGAAGCTATTATCACTTAGGCAACTTCAGAATAATCATGTCTCCTGGTAAGTAGATATAAATCGTTAATTATTATTTATTTATTCTTTTAAACACAATTGATTATTCAGTTCTTAATCAATTAGATAATTTTTATTTATTTTAATACTTACTTTAGTTTCACAAAACATGTTTCTTTATTTATTTTGCCTTTATATATTTTGGTTATCACCCTCCGTAAGAGGGCAACAAAGATTGAAGGCCTCTTGAATTTGACATACATCAATGCTCGCTTGTCTTCGGAGCGGCTGACATCCTTCTATGTGATGACGACGCAGTTAAAATATTGTAGAGAGTTTTTTTATTCACATTGCCGAACAGTTTTATATAATTGCTTATATATCTCTGTGTATGTGTATGTATGAATGGGTATGTATGTGTATGTATGATAAAAAGATTTCACATAAACACGTGAAATAACAATCAATGATCAAACCACAATATGAAATGGGAAAACAAGACTAAGATCTTTCAACAGTAACAAGCGGTCTTCGACAGAGTCAGTGGGGTTTTTGATTCTGACGAATACCGCACTAAATGTTTTTCACGTAACCCCAGACAGTCCGTTAAGGACCCCTGGGTTCCGCGGAACCCTCTTTGGGAACCTCTGCTATGGAGTGTTAAGTACATGTCCATATAAGAAAACTGCGCACCAAAGAAATTTTTACCGAAAACAAAAAGTTTTAAAGATCGTTTTGTTGAGAAGAGTATATTCTTGTTATTATCACTTTTGCTTAATAGTGCGGTCTGTTAGATGGACGAAGTCACCGCTTAGTCAACAGCGTAGGCAGGATTTGGAGATAAGGAAACGTACTTGAGAAGCCGGTGATTGCATGTATAATGACTTTGGGGGGGGGGGGGGGGGGCATTGGGTAGCCGCAGTCTAACCTCAACACCATTGTGACGACAGAGATAGCTGAGACGCCTGTCACTCTGTCACACCCGTGTCACCACGCCCAGCACCATTTCATTCTGTTGAGTGGCTACAATGCTTCTTGTGCCTCGTCAACAGCACACATTTACAACCTCAAGTTAGTTAACACACCGCTTTGTCTTCTTGCCTTGTCTGTTAATCTATTTGCCCAAGGCACGTGCAACCTTATGGAATCATTAAAATGAAAGCCCAATACAAGTCAAAACTGTTTCAATACCTTTAGTCAAAGACAGACTGTATAGGAGGTCGACTGGATGTTGTAGAGCCTTCAATTGGCTACTTCCAATTCATCTCAATTATAACTTTGCCTACTATAAACAACTATTTTTAGTCCTCTATTACCAACTTTATATAACTTATAATTCCATATAAACTAATTAATATAATATAATGTTAACTTTATAATTATCATTCGTATAATTGTATAAAATTGAAGTTATTTTATATAACATCATATATAACTACTTATAAAAAGATTTCACATAAACACGTGAAATAACAATCAATGATCAAACCACAATAAGAAAATGGGAAAACAAGACTAAGATCTTTCAACCGTAACAAGCAGTCTTCGTCAGAGTTAAAAACCCAACTGACTCAGTTCTCACAATAAGAAAATGGGAAAACGAGACTAAGATCTTTCAACCGTAACAAGCGGTCTTCGTCAGAGTCAAAAACCCAACTGACTCAGTTGGGTTTTTGACTCTGACTAAGACCGCTTGTTACGGTTGAAAGATCTTAGTCTTGTTTTCCCATTTACTTATTGTGGTTTGATCATTGATAACTACTTATCTATAAGTAGATTGGATGTAGAATGAATTGAACCCTACAAATAAAGGATAGCTCTGAACTAATCAAACTTCTGTTGATTACTTCGTAGGATTGTTCGAAAGATTCATACAATAGGGTATTTTTGGAATCATTGTTTTTATGATAAGTATATTTTGTCAAGAACTTAAATAAATGGGAGTTGTATAAGGGTGAGAATTGGCTGCCGATGGAGGCTATGGGTAGTAAACAATGGTTGTGGTTCATAGTTCAGGTCGGCGGAGAATGAGCCCGGCAGAGCTGATTACGACTAAGCCACAGATAATGCAATCCGTGCTTTATCATTAAAAAATCAAATCTACCAGACTTTGCTTTGAAGGCCAATCAAGCCACTTTCATCCACGTATATTGTAGCCTCTACAATCTACAATTTAATCACTTCGCTTAAGTAGTACTTTTAATTTGTCAAACCCCTATTTTAGAAAGATTAAAAAATGAGACTTTAGTTTCTCAGCAAACTATTATAGCATTCAAAATATTATTTATATGTTTTTCACTAATAGCTTTTTACATTTTAGTGCTGCTCTAGGTTCGGAAAGTGTGGCTCATTTATTATTTGGCACCCGTTTTTTGCTAATGGACGAGCCACATTGCTGGTTTGAATTTATAATGATAGTCCTAAATGTTCCTTAACTCAAGTATATATAGAGTAGGGATCTTTAACAAATACATGGAAAACTGTACAGGCTTCAAATGACAGATCTCTCTAAAGGATGACGTGAACAGATTTTTTCACGTTCCGCGTGAAGAAATGGATGAATTATTCTGTTATTTAACCCATTTAACCTAATGATGACTTCGAAAAAAACTATTCCCAGTCTGATTTAATATTTATTTATGTATTTATACCCTGCTTATATATATATATATATATATATATATATATATATATATATATATACCATGATAAACGAAAACGGTCCGGCAGGACAGATAACACTCAAAATAAACAGTGACAAATAGACTGACACATAACAAAGACTATGTGTCACTGTTTATTTTAAGTGTTATATATATATATATATATATATATATACTTTTTCGTTGGAAATACGATCCGAAACGGACAAATAGAGTTCAATGTAGAAAAAAAGCATAGAGAAATGAAAAGCACACACTTAATGTCTCTAATTTTTGGTTTGAACCGTCTTCAGGAGAGATAAGAGAGGGAAACCAAGCGCACTGGTTCAGAGAACATACCAGAAGTTGCATATATATATATATAATTATATATACATATGTAAAAAGATTTCACATAAACACGTGAAATAACAATGAATGATCAAACCACAATATGAAAATGGGAAAACAAGTGGGTTGTTTTTGTTTTTTTGATCAGTTGGGTTTTTGACAGCAAGCGCACATGGTGTCCCTATTTTAACTCTCCTCATGACGGTTCAACCGAAAATTAGAGACAGTAAGTCTGCTTGTTCCTTAGTTCTGTGTTTGTGATTCATTGTGAAACATATATATATATAAATATATACTTTTTTATATTATATTAATATTATAATTTTATAATAGAAGCTCCGTTTCACATAAACATACGAGGTGTACCTTTTGTTTACATTCTAAAAATGTACTTGTAATTTAAATTTATTGTTTTCAAAGAATAAAAAAAATTTTTAAAAGCTATGTATTCTTCTATTCCCATTAAATTGAATATTTGTTTTCCAAAAATTGATAACATTTCTTTGTAATTTCATCACATTATGTTAAAGTAGCGTGAATAATGGAAGTAAGAGGCGTTTAGTTTAAAAACTCACACTTATATTTTCTTGCAAAATATTTTTTTTGTTATTAAAAACAAAGATACTTTTTTTTTAAATAATTTAACTGACTTAAATTGTAGAAAACAGGTAAATGCGATGTTCTTTCTACTCTATATTCTATTATATTTGTAGAGGTAAGATAATTAAAAATGAACCGCGTAGTTAGGTCACAGGCGGCTCCACTTCTAATTAATTATTTTGCTTCTACACTGCTGTCCCTAGCGGCTCTTGGCTGTACTGTTTATCATTTTCATGATAAAACTCATTAAATGGACTGACTAATTATTATTAACAGGCGGATAATCAGCAGAGTAGTATGTATCAATTATTCCTATTGTGTTGTACTTTGGTTTAAGTTGTATGTGTTAGTTTTAGTCAATTCATTGCATTTTTAACGATTTTATTTTTACGAGATCTATCACCAGTTTACGTCCCAGGCTTCCTAAACCTTCTAATGATTCAATAAAATGTTTCAATAAATCAGCTTATTGACAATTTATTTTTGATATTAATTAATAACTTACTGTCCTAAAATAATTTATTTTCATAAATATTTCTCCTATAATCCTTCCTGATAGCATTCTCAAATGGTAGTTCACGCGTTGTCTACCAGAATACATATACTACAGGGTAGGGTAGCCCCGGGGGTTTGAGCGGTCGCCTATCAACTGGTAGATCCGGCTTTGATTTGCACCGCGATTTTTTTTCGTGGAAGGTGAAAAAATCCTAGTGAGTCTGAAAAAATACGTTCCTCTCGAGTCTGTACTATGTCAGATACCCGTAAAGAACTGTACTATAAATACAGTTGAGTTCGGGCTGTTTAAGCGGTGTATATCGACCCTAGGTGATGAGAAATCAACCCGGTAATGTGAGTAAGGTAGGTAAGTAATGTGAGTAAGGTGAGTAAGCAATGTGAGTGAGGTGAGTAAGTAATGTAACAAGGTCAGTAAGCAATGTGAGTAAGGTGAGTAAGCAATGTGAGTAAGGTGAGTAAGTAATGTAACAAGGTCAGTAAGCAATGTGAGTAAGGTGAGTAAGTAATGTTAGTAAGGTGAGTAAGTAATGTAATAAGGTGAGTAAGTAATGCGAGTAAGGTGAGTAAGCAATGTGAGTAAGGTGAGTAAGCAATGTGAGTAAGGTGAGTAAGTAATGTGAGTAAGGTGAGTAAGCAATGTGAGTAAGGTGAGTAAGCAATGTGAGTAAGGTGAGTAAGTAATGTTAGTAAGGTGAGTAAGTAATGTAATAAGGTGAGTAAGTAATGCGAGTAAGGTGAGTAAGCAATGTGAGTAAGGTGAGTAAGCAATGTGAGTAAGGTGAGTAAGTAATGCGAGTAAGGTGAGTAAGCAATGTGAGTAAGCAATGTGAGTAAGGTGAGTAAGCAATGTTAGTAAGGTGAGTAAGCAATGTGAGTAAGGTGAGTAAGCAATGTGAGTAAGCTGAGTAAGTAATGTGTGTAAGGTGAGTAAGTAATGTGAGTAAGCCAATAACAAAAAGTAGACCTAATATTATATTATATCAATAGTATAATAATATTATATTATTATGTTTCAATTAAGAAATGAGTTCAACTCCACTCCAAGAACAGCACTAAAAGATGAAAGACTTTGCCAGTAAGCCTTGGAGTAATCAATATAAGAAGTGGGCTGCAAATACTATTTTGTTCCTTTAATATGAACAAAGGCAAAGATGAGTTTGACGTCGTGTGGCAGACCCTACGAATCTGAACCTTCATAGACCTGAAAACCATCAATTTTCCAAAAGCATGGATTTCCAAACAGCTCCTGAATCCTCATACCATAAAATATATTGAACTGTGAAAAAGCTGGAACAAAAAATTATAAGTTAAAAAATATCAAATAACAGTTAAAAATATGATAACTAGAAAAGTACGAGTATCTTACACCTAAGAAAATATTAGGTAACTTTCGAATCGTAATGAAAGTTTTTAACAATATTCCTTGAATTGATATTCAGATAATTACGAAAACAGTCTCTATAATAAGTCAACTGACTGTTACGTAATATAGCGATCAATTTGTTATTGATTTTAAAAACTGTAGGTTATTTTATTTAGAAACATAAACTAGTTCAACTAGTTCTACTTTTCTTTGCAGTTTTAATGTAATTGCTAGACTAAGTATGACCCTTTGTGTCACTCAGAAATTATAACAATAGGTATTGAAATTAATTTACTGAACATGATTGTTACAGGGATAATTTTAATTGTTGTTTCTTGTTATTAAGGCACAGAAACAGATTCTTATATGGTCTAAGCTTTTGATATAGTATTCTTAATGTGATTCAACATATATACACTATAAGTGTATTTAATAAAAGAAAAAATAATTTAAAAGAAAAAAATCATTTATTTTATTACATAAATAAATACATTATCAATTCAACCTATATACACAACCTGGCATATTTAAAACAAACAAAACTTATAAATTGAAATATTCAATTTATTTAGCTAACATAAAATAACATTAAAGAAAGGAATGTGTCTTTATAATATTACCTTAGAACATTCGTATTTTATCTGACAGTTCTGTTCAAGTTTGTTTCCTAAATTATTCATTTTTAACTTCTAATGTAATAGTTTATTATATATTTGTTACATTTATTTGTAATACATTTGCATTACTATCATTAGGGAGCACGCAAGCCTATGGGCTACTCTGGCTCCATGCCTTTATTTTATTACCAGTGTTTATATTTCGCAAATTTTATATTCAAAAATTTTTGGTTACATTTATTTTTAATATCTTTGTGCTACTGTCATCGGCGAGCACGCAAGCCAGTGGGCTACCTTGGATCCATGCCTTCAGTTTATTACCAGTGGTTATACTACGTAAATATGAAATAAAAAAAAATTGTTACATTATATTATATTTGCACTACTGCCATCGGCGAGCACGCAAGACACTTGCTACCCTGGCTCCAATTTTGGGAATATAGTGATAATTTTCTTTTATTTAACATTATTCAGGTAATAAATAATATATTTAATTTCAGGTCTCTATCTCCATGGAAAATAGGTGAACAAATAAACAAACTGACGAACTTTATTTATAGAGATTTAATTTAACTGCTAACTTTGAAAGCTCTAATGACAAAAACTGTGGATGATGAAATACTATGGAGGAATCAGTTGTTTGGATTTTGTTATTTAAAATTCATATAGCCATATTTTACTATGACAGGGAGAAAACATATAAACACTGTGCTATAATCAGTAGGAAGAGCGAGTACATTGAGGGGTTTTATTTGTTTTCCTCAGGGAAGATCCTTTATTCCGAAAGTGTTTGTTTACTAAATGCTTTATATATTTTATGCGCTGAATACAGTGACTATTTATAGAATAATAACATTATGAATGAAACAAGGAAGCAGAGGTCATGTAAGTATGAAAAACTTACTAATTAACATGAATTGATAATTGTTAATCAACATGAGTTGATAAGTAATGATATGTTTAGTAACGTCTGTGATACTACGAGTAACAACATTAAACATACGAGTATATTGTTATTTTATTCTTTTATAGATTATCTTTCAAATCATTAGTTGTGCAATCCGTAATTGTGTGGTATTTACTCATTCTGAGCTAAAATGAATAAACAAACAAAAGTCTCCACACAAATGAAGTGGAAAACTTCATTTGTGTGGAGACTTTTGTTTGTTTATCCATTTTACCTCAGATAGATTATCTTTTTTATAGAGAAAGCTATTGATAGATGATAATTCTTTCAAAAGCATAATTATGTTCATTACGTATCATTGTCTAAGTTTGTATTTTATAAACTCGTGAACAAGTTATGGAGCAACAAACGAGAAAGGAAATAAGATTATAAATAATTATACTATTCATTTTGAGGAATCTAAAACTGACAGTAAAAGTATCTAGAAACAAATGTTTGTGTAAGGAACAAAGTATTTCGAGCACATAGTGTTGCACAAGTTCTTCAAAAAAATGATGGAACCTGAAGGTTTTTTTAATGAAACAAAATAACAGATTATGCGAGTTTTAAAACGCTATCTGAGGGCCTCCTGGTTTAGAGGAGTTTTAGAATGTTTATATTAGTCATGGAGGCGATTTGGAGTTCGAGTATGACAGTGTACAGGCTGGGGACTCGGTGCGATGTAGACCGCATAGGTGAGAGAGCGTGGAGGCACTGCAGCAGTGGGAGTTATGAAACGTCTTAATCTTGGGAGGGCTCGGTATCGATTCGACTCCCCATTTGACTGCCTTCCGCCGGCACTGGCCTCAACGCTTCTCTCTCTCTCTCAAACGTCCTCTCTTTTAACTCCACCAGGCCACAATCTTCCAATTCCATTCATTTCGTGTATTTTATTTTCATTAATAACTACTATGCATGTTTCCTTCTACTTAGAGACACTTCTAAAGGGATGACACTCAACGGTACACAATGACTGGCGTTACACAAATGAATACAAGTCGTTTTTATCTTAGTTATGCTTAGTTTTCTGAAAGATGAAAAAAGACAGAGGTACACATACACATGCACGCACACACAACTAAGTTGTTCACCATGAACGACTAAAGGAGAATGTGAAGAAAAGAAACAGAGACAGTGATAGCGAGAGAGAGAGTAACAGAGATAAAAATAAATAACCCCATGAATATTACGCATAATTTTTGGACCTAAAAAATAAATTATAGCGTGAATGTGTCACAATAGAAGTTATAAAGTCCAGCATGATCATTTATCTAGATTGCTAAAGCTATGTTATCAAGAGATAACAAAGAAAATATCAATATTTACGAGAACAAATGACTGAAAGGAAAATTATAGGGTTTCATAACAGAGTCTAAGACTATTGATTTTAGTGAGAGGCCTTTTAAAAGTTAAATGATAACAATTGGTCGCCCTATTAACTTTGATAGGACTCTCAAATCGATTGCTCTCCAGAAAAATAAATTAATTCATTTCAAAACATGTTATCACTTTAACAATTATATAACGATACATATGAATTTGGAAGTCTTTATTACACTGATGAATACTTCATAATATATTCACATCTATATATGTATTTAGAAAAGATACGTATAGTACTTTTATCTTGTTGAGTCGCATAGAGAACATTCCCCCTCTCTCCTGAGATACTTTATGTATTCGGAGTTTTTTTTTTGTTTTAAAATAAGTTTACAAAAGATCTCGTGTAATGAGTTATTCAACATGTTTCGGTTGAAAGAATTAGGTCGTGGAAGCTCGCCTCCGCGTGGTCCACCTCGGGCGTATCTCGGAGGCTGGTTGCCCTATCCTCGGATAGAGCTTGATGATCCCGAGATGCGGCGAAAGAGCTTTCACGTTAAAAGGCATCAATCTGCGTTGCTATTATACCTGATATGGCCGAAAGGCTGGGTACACGTTCTAATATCAAAACAGGTTGAAATAATTTTTGGAAACTGAAGCCAATAACTTCCTAACACCACACATTGTAAACTCCTTATAAATAACTACATATCTAATTTATCAATTCTGAAGATGGTGAAAAAATGAACTCGCTGGTGCATGTTAAATAACTTATTATACGAGAACAATGCTGAAATAATTTTTGAACTATAAAATTCCGAATAGAAGAAGTGTTCGATGAGACTGGAAAAATTCTCTATGTAACTCAACAAGGTAAAAGCTGATATATCTTTTTTGAAATGTTTATACCCAAGAAGGACTGTTCTCTACTTTTACAATGTTACATGCCGTTGCATCTACAACGTGCTTGTTCTCCCTTTCTCTTTTCTTCTGAAGTCGGATTACCCGAAAATTTGAGTCTGTAAGTGTGTTTCCCTGCTCTGTGTATACTCCTTTAATCTTCTTTTAATTTTTCTTTTAATTCCTTTAATTTTGAACTCGTTTATATATATATATATATATATATATATATATATATATATATATATAAACGATATATTATATATATTATATAATATATATTAAATATAATAATTAATATATAAAATATAATATAATTGTAATATATATTACATATTAAATTATATATAATAATTATTAAGCTATATATATATATATATATATAAAGATTTCATATAAACACGTGAAACAACAATTAATGATCAACAAACCACAATTAGTCTTGTTTTCCCATTTCATATTGTGGTTTAATCATATATATATATATATATATATAAAAAGATTTCACATAAACACGTGAAACAACAATCAATGATCAAACCACAATAAGAAATGGGAAAACAAGACTAAGATCTTTCAACCGTAACAAGCGGTCTTCGTCAGAGTCAGTTGGGTTTTTGACTCTGACGAAGACCGCTTGTTACGGTTGAAAGATCTTAGTCTTGTTTTCCCATTTCTTATATATATATATATATATCTAAACTATATTCACAAAAGAACACACAGAAATGAAACAAACCCATTGCTATATCTTCCTGATGACGATGCCAACGAAATATAGTAGAGAGTTTCTGTTTTATTTCTGTGTGTTCTTTTCATAAATATAGTTTATTTAGTTTGTGAAACCGTTTCATTTAATTGCTTTTTATATATATTTCACAAAGTTAAAGTAATATATAAGAAATGCAGAGAGAACTTGCTGTGTGTGTTATTTCACGTGTTTATGTAAAATCTTTTTTTATATATATATAAATTACACAGTAAGCACGTAAAGATGTAAATAACTCTGACGAAGTTCATTTGGTTTGGTTGTAACATCATAGTCTGATTTCTGAATTTCTTGGTTTCATTATATATGTATATTTAATTCAAAATATGAACTCTAATACCAAAAAGAGTTCATCTCTTGGTCTTTTCATGAAATTACACGGCGATTCTAACGCCATCTCATGATCTTTTCATGAAATTACACGGCGATTCTAACGCCATCTCTTGGTCTTTTCATGAAATTACATGGCGATTCCAACGCCATCTCTTGGTCTTTTCATGAAATTACACGGCGATTCTAACGCCATCTCTTGGTCTCTTCATGAAATTACACGGCGATTCTAACGCCATCTGTTGGTGGTTTCATATAATTACACGGCGATTCTAACGCCATCTGTTGGTCTTTTCATGAAATTACACGGTGATTCTAACGCCATCTCTTGATCTTTTCATGAAATTACACGGCGATTCTAACGCCATCTGTTGGTGGTGTCATGAAATTACACGGCGATTCTAACGCCATCTGTTGGTGATTTCATGAAATTACACGGCGATTCTAACGCCATCTGTTGGTGGTTTCATGATTTTACATGGCGATTGCAACGCCATCTCTTGGTCTTTTCATGAAATTACACGGCGATTCTAACGCCATCTCTTGGTCTTTTCATGAAATTACACTGCGATTCTAACGCCATCTCTTGGTCTTTTCATGAAGTATCGTTCCGTCAGTCATCGCGCGCGAGACTTGTCCGGGTACGGCGATATCCTGGACCTTCGGTGATATTGAGAGCATCCCCCGCGGGAAATTTTTTCTCAGTTTAGTTGAGAGAGAGTGCAATATCGCGTTGAGCACCTTTCAGTGCGTCATCTTGAGGTTTTTACTTTTGGAGGATTGTGAGAAGTTTTTAACCCTCACTTATTGAATTTTCAGCGGTTTTTTGCGTTTTTCCCAATTTACTCTCGCCCCCCCCACATTTTTTTATACCTGGCCCATACCCAATTTTATTTTATTACTCCCCCTGACAGTTTCCCATCATCTCCGGCCCTCTGGGCCAATCCCCTAACCCAGAAAATTTCTGGATTGAACTTTGATTCGAATAACATTGCGATTCTAACGCATACTCTTGGTCTTTTCATGAAATTACACGGCGATTCTAACGCCATCTCTTGGACTAGAACTGAGAACTAGAATCGCTGTGTAATTTCATGAAAAGACCATGAAGATAATCCTTCCTTTCCGGGGAAGATGAACGCTTCCGGGTTTTTCTACTGTCCTCTCATAGCGACCTTGCTATTCCGTCTTGGCGCTACACATAGCTTCCCTAACTCACTTGCTAACTTCTTGTCGCGGATTGTCTCCTTAACACATCCGTGGGAGCGGACGAGGGCCCATTGACGTCCTTATATACTTCCCATCTGCACCACTCGACCGGGGGTTGGCAACCTTAGTAGGGCTTCGCATCTTATCCTCCGCTAAACTTGCCCTAGGAGATTTTCTGATCTGATCCTCGCTCCTGGAGGAGGTCGATTTCTGTTCGGCTTTTGGTGACTTCCAAAAGTCATTCATATCACCGGATACTCCTTGCACTCCTGATTAAAATGGCGTTTTTCCCGTGGCTGTAGCTCCACCTGAAGCCGAGATAAACGCATTCAAAGGTAGGGTCAAAGTTCAATCCAGGAATTTTCTGGGTTAGGGGATTGGTCCAGAGAGCCGAAGATGAGGGAAACTGTCAGGGGGGGTAATAAAATAAAATTGGGTATGGGCCAGGTATAAACAAATGATGGGGGGGGGGGGGAGTAAATTGGGAAAAACGCAAAAAACCGCTGAAAATTCAATAAGTGAGGGTTAAAAACTTCTCACAATGCTCCAAAAGTAAAAAGCACAAGATGACGCACTAAAAGGTGCTCAACGCGATATTGCGCTCTCTCTCAACTAAATTGAGAAAAAATTTCCCGCGGGGGATGCTCTCAATATCACCGAAGGTCCAGGATATCGCCGTACACGGACAAGTCTCGCGCGCGATGACTGACGGAACGATACTTCATGAAAAGACCAAGAGATGGCGTTAGAATCGCAGTGTAATTTCATGAAAAGACCAAGAGATGGCGTTAGAATCGCTGTGTAATTTCATGTAAAGACCAACAGATGGCGTTAGAATCGCCGTGTAATTTCATGAAAAGACCAAGAGATGGCGTTGCAATCGCCGTGTAATTTCATGAAAAGACCAAGAGATGGCGTTGCAATCGCCATGTAAAATCATGAAACCACCAACAGATAGCGTTAGAATCGCCGTTATTTCATGAAAAGACGTAATTTCATGAATAAATATTTCCCAATGTTTTAAATTTCTGAATATATTTTTCGTTTATTGCATTAGTAACCTCAAAGATAATGCCATATTTTCAAAACTCTTAGAATTAATAGTTTAGGGGAAAAATGTATAATCTAAAATGTTTTTTTGGCAAAAAAAGTGACTTTGCTATCATGCATAATTGCTCCCAAACAACTCGGTTTATGTACAATCTTTGATCCATCAAAGATTCTGGACTGTAGCGTGGTAACAAGGAATGCTAACCTGCTTCGTCACGGAGCAGACACACACACAGATATCATCGAAAAAACGTCATAAAATGACTTCTGGGACTTCAAAACATGTAATTCCGTCAAAATATCGAGATCGAATTTTTTCACGATCACTATACTTTACTTATAGTAAAGTAAAAAAGTTTTACTGATTGTTTCAATGTCCAGGTTTGAAAACAGGTTCTCCGTCACAAGAAAGATGATACGTTAAGAGCTTCTGAAAATAATACCTCACCAGGTCTCTACTTAAACTGTTATTTTTTTGAAATAGATTTCGATACATTTACTTCTTCATTGTTTAATTATTTATGTGTATTATTAGTATTTTTTTTTATTATTTTCAAAAGTGTTATTTTTTACGTATTTTTTGTCTTTTGTTCATTTTTTTATTTCACTTTGTTTTTTCCGTTTTACTTTTCACGACATCAGGAAATGTGTTATTCTCATCATACGTGATATTCTCAACATTTGCCACTAAAAGCAGAATTGTTTTTTCTTCCTTTAAACCCCTAACTAATATGTATATAACTCGAAAGCTTTCCAGTGTGGTATATGCATTATTAGAAAAGTACATGGTGTTCCTCGACTGTCTATTTGGAGTAGTTCATCATTGAAGAAGCTGAGTGTTGTGTTTTGCCATGGTTTTCTCCCATCTTCTCTTAAGTAGATTAATGTATTCCTGTGTTCTATTCATCCTGGTCCATATAATCTACTTGTATATGATATTCTCTTAATTTCTTTGCGTCATCTCTGGGATCTTGTGTGTCATTTTGTTTTTCGGTCAATGAATCAGTCTATGTTCTAAATGAGTCACAGCCTGGGCTTTGTCTCTTCTTTAATTATCATCTTACCAAATATTTACTTTCCAACGCTTTTGTTATTGTCAGCCTTGGTTTTTTTTTTCTGTGTTTTATACTCCAAGTCTATCCATGTTGTCTGATCATTGACCTTGTTTCAATAAAAACCTACTCAGAATTTCATTGTAATATATAATTTAATTATATTATAGTTAATAAAACTTGAATAGGTTTTATATATTCCTTTAAATGATCATCCAATTGTAAGAGAAAAAAACAGGTTTGCGTAAAAAGCGGTATTGGAAACATAAACGTTTGGTTTAATGAAAGCAACAGAAATATTGATAGAGTAAAAATGAAGTGATTCTTTAATAGAGTGGTTTCCAAACTTGGTGTTTTTACGCCTCCCTTAAAAATATTTAATCATTTGCCCCCCCCCCCCCCCCCTGAAGATTTCATAAACATTTCTACTCTTATAAAATTTGTTTATACAAACTAATGGAAAACGATATTTTATTATTGTTTTTAATGAGATGGATGTGTTTGTCTATTAGCACAAACTTTATCAAATCTTGGTGTTTCTGACAATATAGATACTCGTAGCTCTTTTTCTACAACTAAACGAGCTCGATATTTGGATTTCATTGCAGCCAAGGCAGAAAATCATTTTTTTACATAGAAAACTTTAGCTGTAATTTGGAAAATTGTTCACTGTGACTAATGTTCGCACATTTAGACAGTTTAGACTATTCCGCGCTTCCCAGTTTGGAAAACGCTGCTTTAATATATAGAATAGGGAGGCAAACGTGACTCAGACGGTTCAGAATGCATTTCAGAATGATGGCTGACTTCTAAAATCAATCGAATTGTAAAGTAAAGCGTCGTACGAAACAAGTTAGTCCATGTTCTGCTAATGTGACTAACCTCTGTGGTGTTAACGCCAATGTCGTTTAATTCCTATACCATCTTCATACCGTGAAATCATTTACTAGCTTACTACAACAATGAACACTCTTTTATATTGTTAGGAGTACTATTTTGAATATTTAAAAAATTTTTATTAAATATTAATTTTGGTCTATTTTTTGATAAAAAAAGACTACAATAGAATACAAACAATCTGGGAGTTTTGTCTGAGGGGATTTGCTACAATTGGGTTTTAACAGAGTGAATTCCAGTTAAAGTCAATTTGCTGCAGGTTGATAAAACGACCAGGTACTAACGAATCTTCCCGCGCACTGCAGTGCAAGTTGTAATTAGCAGTTCCAAGTCACGGACCAGTACTACTGTCGAATTCGTTTGAAGATTATAGAAAAAAAAAGGAAATAAACATTAAAGCTCTTCAAAATGTTAATAGTACAAAATGAAGGTAATAGGTGTTTGAGGAACAAGATATTTATTCATTAGGTCAATATGATTCTTCTTTACAAGTTAGTTTAATTGCAAGAATAAATTATTCATAAGGGATTAAGAATTTGTGTAGGTCTGCTAAAAGAGGGACATGTGATGAACATTTGACTAGGAGACATTGAAAGAGTAGAGGCAGTGTATAATTAGACAAAACCTTTATCATCGTGTTGACCAATAACTCGGATTATTCTATCGATCGGCAGAGGAAGCAAGCTCTTGAATTATTCAAATCCTTGCTTCAAGGGTATGCGAGAGTCAGTATTACTCTGATTAAGTAGTACCCATTAATGCCAATTCATTCTGCTCTTAAAGCTTTATATTCTCGTCCCATTAACAAACAACATTATATTCAGCCTATTTCGCTTAAAGGATGTTGGCATTTAATCCTGTATTATTTAACATTTAAGAAAATAAAGCTTTTTTTAAAATTTAGTCTTTAGCTACATCATTTAAAGCTGTTTTGCATACCTCAGCATGATTAGCAAACAATCCAGGGACTATCATGAAAACCTAAAAGCCTTGAAACTTTTGAATTAATAACCATATTTTGAGTGTCATCCAATTGTTTATAGTGAACAAAACTTACTAGAAATCTTTGTAGTAAGATTGCAGTGACATTCACTGAGTTGTTAGGCGAATTATACAAAGAGGATGGCCCTAAACTTTCTCTTTGTATATCTCTCTGGAGGAGTCTATTTCTCTCAATATGGAAGAAATTAAAACCATATTGAAAAGGCTCTGGAGGCTACATTACATTATTCCTCGAGAGAGGATACATTATTCGAGTTGTTTATATACTTAGCTTATTGGATTAAGAATTTGACTGTTATTAAAAACAGAGTGTCATGACCTTGTCTACGGCATGACTTCAAAACGCTTCGTCTGTTTTATAGCTGGTCCTTTAACAGGACTTGCATTCAAATTGTCTAGAATAAATGTCAACCTTGAGAACTCTTGAGAAGCCAAGGCTCTTTTATTGTTGTTACCTAATAGGATTTGAGATGAAAATGCTGTGATCCACTAGATGGCTTTGAATTCCGGCACATCCAAAATGCCAATGTCCTGTAGCTTACTTCTGACATTAACCTTCCCAAAACCTCCATAGCCCCCTGTTTACCTTACCTCTCCTTGTGGTCTCCTACAGCGACAAATGACTTCAAATATCATCAACTAACTCCTGCATCATAATACCTATTGGGAATACAAACCCTGCTAACTTTACCTGTTACATTAGCTCAGAAATCCATCAGTAGATGTCCTTTCAAATTGATGGAGTTTAAAAGTATATATATATATATATATATATAAACATTTCACATAAACACGTGAAGTAACAATCAATGATCAAACCACAATAAGAAAATGGGAAAACAGGACTAAGATCTTTCAACCGTAACAAACGGTCTTCGTCAGAGTCAAAAACCCAACTGAAACAATGAGTTGGGTTTTTGACTCTGCCGAAGACCGCCTGTTACGGTTGAAAGATCTTAGTCTTGTTTTCCCATTTTCTTATTGTGGTTTGATTATTGATATATATATATATATATATATATATATATATATATATATTCATCAATAATATCATCCACAAAGGACAACAAATGTTTCAGAGTAAACTATAGGTAAACAATACCATAAATAGAAAAACTGACTTACAGTCTTCAATTTTTGGTTTAAACGTCATCACAAGAGAAGAGGCTGTATTGTGTTTTTCTATTTACCATGTACCTATAGCTTACTCTGAAACATATATATATATATATATATATATATACACTTTTTTTCGTTGGAAATACGATCCAAAACGGACAAATATAGTTCAACATAAACAAAGAAACATAGAGAAATCAGAAGAACACACTTACAGTTTCTAATTTTCGGTTTGATCCGTCTTCAGGAGAGATAAGAGAGGGAAACCAAGCGCACTGGATCAGAGACGGTTGGAGACAGTCTCCAACCGTCTCTGATCCAGTGCGCTTGGTTTCCCTCTCTTATCTCTCCTGAAGACGGTTCAAACCAAAAATTAGAGACTGTAAGTGTGTTCTTCTGATTTCTCTATGTTTCTTTGTTTATATTGAACTATATATATATATATATATATATATATATATATATATATATATATACAAAACTTAAGTTTATCGGGACTTGGTCAGTTCTTCAGATACAAGTTAAACTCTCAATGCCAATGTTTCAGTTTTCATTTTAAAACATTTTTCATAGGCAGAAGTATAAATTTTGAAACAGAAAAACCAAGTATTACATTACAAAAGTATTTTACAAAGAAAAATAGTTTGTGAATTTTAACAACTGTCTAGTTTGAATGAACATTGTAACACTGCTCATTCAAACTATTCAAAGTGTCACGTGTTCATTCAAACTTTATAGGTGCTGTTGAAATTCGAAGACTATTTTTCTTTGTAAAATAATTTGTAATGTAATACTTAGTTTTTCTGTTTCAAAATTTATACTTCTAAAACCGAAACGTTAGCATTGAGAGTTTAATTTGAACCTCAAGAACTTACCTAGTCCCGACAAACTATAGGTTTGTTTCTATTCCACGGTCGATACTTTTATATATATATTTATAGTTAAAAAACGATGATAGTAACATACTCACTAATTCATATTTTCGAATAATCCGTCTTCAGGAGAGAAAAGAGTGGGAGACCAAGCACGTCAAAAACGTAATGACCATTGCGTTTGATAGAATAGATTTATTATGTAATCGGGATTCGATCATTTTCTACGTTCTAAATCAAACTCTCAATGCCAACTTTTCGGGTTTTTTTTTGGAACCTTTTTGATAGTCAGAAGTAAAAATTTTTTTGAATTAGAAAATGAAATTTACATTATATAAACGAATTAACAATCTTGACTGTTCAAAACATTCTACTATACTAATCAGCCGACATTACAGGTGATAGGTGTGCTGTATGTATTTATATCTTGTGTGACATGTTCATCTTGATAAGGTTTAGAGAGAAGGTTTTCTTTGTATGTGTAGTAACGGTTATATTTTTCTATACAAAGCCTTGTATAAATATATTTGTATAAATACTTGTAAAAGGGTATGAAATTAACAAATTTGTGCGCGATAATTCCTAAGTGCACAACTGTTCTTAATTTATTCATATAAAAAAAAAGTTCTATTTTCTCTGTATTTGTTATATTTGTTGTTTGTATTTCGTTATGGTTCTCTGTTATATTTTCAATATGTTTTCTACACTTAGTCTTAAAGTAAATGTCAAGGACCTGCCTAACCTTTAGGAAAAACATAAGAAAGAAATGTACCTGCTTTCCAATATGAAACAGATGTACATTCCATACCCTCACCCACTTCCATCCTATTCCCAGCCAGTTGTACCACAGACACTCACCCTTATACAAAACTTGTTTCGTTCAGAAATATACCTTTTATTTTTACATGAGATTACTAAGCCATCATTAATTAAATTTAACAGTTCAAATAATTTAGAATCAATTATGGTTCTACTGATTAAAACTCGGTATTAGTGATAACAGTAACCCTCCTCTTAAAACGAGGGGTTTACAGACCTCGACGGGAGTGTTTTAAAAGACTTCCCAACCAAGTTTGTTTTAATGTTTTTTTTCCCTTCTACTTCTTTTTAAATGACTCTTTTATTCCAGTCTCCCTCAAATTTTCAAATCTGATGGACTTTCAGAACATCTTGGATCTCTTGTGCAGTTCTCATTTGGTTTACACATATGAAATCTATGATCAAACCACAATAAGAAAATGGGGAAACAAGACTAAGATCTTTCAACCGTAACAAGGTCTTCGTCAGAGTCAAAAACCCAACTGAAACACTAGATACAGAAAACATCTTGGTGAGGGGTTGAGAAGAGTAGGAGGGAAGAGTGGTATTTTAAAAGGGTGAAAGTGCAGGAAAGGACTTATGTCCAGAACTCCCACTCTTCTCAACCCCTCACCAGATGTTCTCTGCATCTGGTGTTTCAGTTGGGTTTTGACTCTGACGAAGACCGCTTGTTACGGTTGAAAGATCTTACTCTTGTTTTCCCATTTTCTTATTGTGGTTTGATCATTGATTGTTATTTCATGTGTTTATGTGAAATCTTTTTATACATGAAATCTATATGTACCAATTAATTTGAATTATTTGCCACTGATTTTTTTTCATAATTCAGTAGGAATATTTGTATTTAGGATGTGACTATGCTTATATTAAGGCATTCTTGAGTCTAGTGTGAACAGTATGTTGGGAAGACTGTTAAGAGAAGAGTAGCAGAAGGAGTAGAGTGGCCTCACGTGCCGTAAACCCAGCAGCCCAGCATAGAAATGTCCCAGAAAGGACTACTTTGCAAGTCAAATTGCACTGCAAAAGAAAATTTAGTTTGGCTACAACTTTAAACTTAGTCAACATATAAAACTTAGAGGACCAACTTCTTCGAAGGCCGAGAAAGTTCAACGAATTCAATGCTTTCTGCAATTGAACTTTGAAACTTTTAGTTCTTCGTCAATCGAAATCAATTTACTGAAATTTAATAAAAAAAAAAAAACTTGTATGTAATAGAGTTTACAGTTAAACTTAAAAAAAAATCTTTACTAGTTTTCACATAAGGATTTTAGTTAGGTTTGAAATAACATTAAGGAAGAAGCAAAACATAACATTTGGAATAAAGCAAAAAAGTGTCATACATATTTCTCATTGACATGGCTTCTCTATGTCACTTTTGTGAAATCTTATTTGCCAGTTACTCTTGGAGGCTAGCTTCATTACATTTATTTATTGTTTTCGTGAATATAACTTCCTGAGAAGGAGGGAGAGAGTGTGAATGAATGAGAACGTGTTATTACCTGTAAGGGCATTCAGAAATTCTTACAGGTAGTAATTCAGACCGCGAGGTCACTCACCCCACAGGATTAATGACCAGCCTATCTTAAACTTGAAGAAAAACAACTTCTGTCTTAACAAAGCATATATATATAAAAAAATCTAGAAAATTCACCCAAAAATGTTATTCATGTCCTGAAGATGGATGTGAAAATTCGAAACATGTCGATTATCGGAGATATACATTACTGTTTAGACTTAGTAACGAGAATGTTATTTAGAAAAATTGAGAAGCTTCTTAAAAAACAGGTATTAGCTAAGTTATTGTTGTCATTTTCAATAATTTATGCGTATAACCTTTCAACCAAAACAACTGGACTTCTTCAGAGTCTCACTAATATACGCCGTATGAAAGGTATTAGTCATAATTATGATTTTTACTGTAGTGTAGATATGATTTTTGTTTGACTTATTCACTGTAAAATCGTTTTATATATATATTGATAAAAGTATCGACCGTGGAATAGAAACAAAATTAAAGTTTATCGGGACTCGGTCAGTTCTTCAGGTTCAAATTAAACTCTTTTTATAGGCAGAATGCCTATTTAAACCTTTTTCATAGGCAAAAGTATAAATTTTGAAACAGAAAAACTAAGTATTACATTACAAATTATTTTTCTTTGTAAAATAATTTGTAATGTAATACTTAGTTATTCTGTTTCAAAATTTATACTTCTGCCTATGGAAAAGGTTTTAAATAAAAAAACCGAAACGTTGGCAATGAGAGTTTAATTGGAACCTGAAGAACTGACCGAGTCCCGATAAACTTTAATTTTGTATATATATATAATCAAACCACAATATGAAATAAACTAAGATCTTAGTCTTGTTTTCCCATTTTACATTGTGGTTTGATCATTGATTGTTATTTCACGTGTTTATGTGAAATATATATATATATATATATATATATATATATAAATATTTTGCGTTTTCCTGATGACGAACAATGACTGAAAATATCTGCTATAGTAAATGTAATTTCTGATATGTATGGTAAGTTAACCTCCAGGTTTTAATAAGTCAGTTTGATTTAAATTATATATCTCAATAAATGTGAGCATATGAATCGCATGTACAAATTCCAAGATAGAACTATTGTCTTTTGAATATAAGAAATATTAAAATAAGCATATCGGACATGATTTAGAGGAGAAAGTCTCAATAGTTATTTATTCTGTTGAAGATAACTACGTTCTTAAATGCTGTGAGAGATGAGGACCGTGACTCTAATCGCGGTTCTCTGTGGCTTTAAAGAGGACGGACCAATCCATTAAGGTGTTGCCGTGATTTACAGCAGGGTGGTCCAAGTCCTGCGGCGGTGACCCAAACCGGTTGTCACAGCTAAATCAGCCCGTTTAGGCCCGGCTCATATGTCTAGCAGCCATTGGCAGTCCTAGAACATACGCTAAGCACGTCAAAACACCTATCAGAGTGGCCTTAAATGGACCCAGCTAATAAAAACTCTCTCGACTGGTGTCTCCCAATATTCATGTCAAACTGAGGCTAAACAAGGTCAACAACTCCCTTTTGTCACGCACACATGTCAAACTGAGGCTAATAAAAGTCAACAACTCCCTTTTGTCACGCACACACGTCAAACGAAGGCTTATAAAGGTCAACAACGCCCTTTTGTCATGCACACATGTCAAACTGAGGTTAATAAAGGTCAACAACGCCCTTTTGTCACGCACACATGTCAAACGAAGTCTAATAAAGGTCAACAAAGCCCTTTTGTCACGCACACATGTCAAATGAAGCCTAATAAACGTTAACAATTCCCTTTTGTCACGCTCATGTGTCAAACTGAGGCTAATAAAGGTCAACTACTCCCTTTTTTCACGTACACATGTTAAACTGAGGCTAATAAATGTCAAAAACTCCCTTTTGTCACGCACACATGTCAAACGAAGGCTAATAAAGGTCAACAAAGCTCTTTAGTCAAGCAGACTCATCAAGTATGCTTATATATTTTTAATTTCTTTGCTTCAACCAAAGTATTATAAGAGAAAATGTTATACAAATCCTTGTATATATATACAACATTTATCTGGAACAGTGTTATTCGAGTTCATGACGAACTTTTGAAAAATTCACCTCTTGTTGACAACTATTCACAACCTATAAGAGCCTGATGGTAATGCAATTATCTGCAAGTTTAATATAGTGATGTATACGAATATTACAATGAAAAAGCATCTTGGGTAATTGATTAATCGCAATTTTATTATAACTTATATTAAAAAAAAGGTACACTCTTAAGAAGAATATGTCTTATTCGTAGTTAATATTTTTGAAGTGTGCGATTAATATGCAGATATGCATAATCAGTATATTTAGTGTGGTTACATCGTAATTAGCCGCCTACATTATAACATGCTTGCTGCAATAGTAATGTGAACCGTAGACTACTTGAGGGGAAAGTCAAACGTATTGTAGATGTCCTCTTAAAATCCCGCATGTACTTCTCAACATTTTGAGGATTTTGAGGACAACTCTACAACCGATTTTGTAGGACATCGCTGTTCGATTCTCAAAAATTCCCCTGCTTTAATTATTGTTTAAATCATGCAAATGATTGTTAAATTTTAAATAAAGAGTATTGTTTACTTCAACTGTACTTAAAATAATATAATTTTATAATTATATGTTTCATTTTCATTGATGCAACATTTTTAGTAATATATTTTTTTCGTTTGTTGTCACAAAACTATGCTTCCTGTAAAGACAGATTGACAAATACGTTACAATATTTATATTTCAACAGTAGCTTTGTATCAGCAACTCTGATTGATCGGAGGAACTCAATGAAATATAGGAGAAGACTTATGACAAAACATGAGGCAAATAAAACGGAAAAGGTCGGTACTGAGAACTCATGTCATGCAAGTTTAGTCAATAAGAGTCACAACGCTAGGGCACGGCCTATCGTGGCACCCACTCGTAAATCTGTCTGCGGGTAAAATGCCTAAATAAATATAGAAATATCCTATAAATAGACAGTTTTATTGCCAAATTACAATTATGAAGGAATACGCAGAACTTTGAAGCTACTTATAATACTTCAATGTAGTTTATAAAACATATTATATAAGTTTCTGTGACTTATACTTTCATTAGTTTTCATCACGTGTTTATTGTGATTATTTAGTATTATATATATATAAGGCAAATAGAACATCTTTCTAAAAAGATTATTAATGCTGAAGCCGCTGTGCTTTTTAACAATACTTGTTTAAAAGAAGACTTGCTGCCAGTATACACCAATATATATATAAGATTTCACATAAACACGTGAAATAACAATTAATGATCCATTTCAAATATGAAAAGGAAAAAAAAAAGACTAAGGTAGTAAGTTTCTTTCCTGCACTTTACACCCTTTTAAAACACCACTCTTCCCAACCCCTCACCAGATTTTTCTGCATCTAGTGTTTCAGTTGGGCTTTTCACTCTGAGGAAGACCGCTTGTTACGCTTGAAAGATCTTAGCATTTTTTTTCTCCATTTCATATTGTGGTTTGATCATATATATACGTTTCACAGTAAAATATAAACACGGACAAACACACTTGCTGTCTCTAGTTTTCTGTTGAACCGTCATCAGGACAGTAGAGATAGGGACAACAAGTGCTTTTGCGAAGCAACGGTTGGAGACCAACAGTGTTGTCACGCGCGTGCCCGGTTCAAGTGTTTTCATGTGAGCAAATGCTGTTTTGAAACGGATTTTTCAACTGAAATATTTACAAATAAAAAATAAATTTATTTTAAATTTTTCAAAAATGTATTATATTTGTTTGTGTAGCCAGTTAATTTAAAATTTAAATAATTTTTTTATTTTTTTTTTATGATGACTGTATATGCATGGTGTAATAATGCCCAAAGCCCCCCAAATACGGTATTCCCGTCAGAATATTTGCTTCCCACTTATATAAGAACCCAGACTTCCATGAAAGGTCAAATCAATTTCCTCATTTACCAGCTTCATCCAATTCCCCACAGAAATAAGATACGTTTTTTCTGAAATACGAATATTATTCCCATAGCTGAAATTAGATTTTTCCCCTTTCCAGTAAGAACTGTCAAATACTCATCGGCTCCAATTGGTATTAAGTCTTCCAGAAAAATTACCTTCTTCGGAACTCATATCTCCAACGTAAATTTCATTTCGATTTTAACTTCCTTGATATGTTAGCAATACTGTAATTTATAAATGACAAGCAAACTTGAACATCCTATAATATAAAAGTTATGTATAGTTAATATATGAATTGAAAATAATCATTTATACAGTGAATTGTATAATGTATGCATAAATGTGAGAGTGTAGGTGATTAGAGAAACACAGAAATCACCTCAAAATCAAAAGGATATGAGAAAGTGCTGGAAGAGCTTTCGAGGCAGCTCCTTGTCAAAGATTCTTTTATATATTGTACACATATTCATATGCAGTATTTATCCACTAATACTATAAACTCATGTATAATATAAAGCATTGCTTTTTGATCATTAACTTGAAATTGATGGCACAATAAATTTTATACTATGGTTTAGCGTAGGTTTTACAGTCGACATTTTTTTTAATTTCAAATGCAAATAATTTATAAATGTATGTAATTCCAAAAATAAAATAGAGGTTAACAAATAATATAAAAATAAAAAAGTCTATAGGAGTGTAAAGCAAGCATCACTTTGGTGTACTGGTTTAGAATTCTCTCTCTCTCTCTCTCTCTCTCTCTCTCTCTCTCTCTCTCTCTCTCTCTCTCTCTCTGTCACACACACACACACACACACACACACTACTCTCCCAATGACCGTATTACTAAAGCATTGAGATTGTGCTGACTTTGTCTAATACATGTAAACTCGTATATGTACTTCATGTCTGAATTTGCTGTCTTTGTTGGCTTCGTTTACAGCACTTTTAAGTTGTATTTATATTAAATACCATTCATTAATTAGACATATATTTCGACAATCTTCATCATAAAGAAATTAAGAATTCCGTTTACGTCACAAACATCAAACTACAACTCATTTTTGTCTTGTAGGTCAAAACAATTAAAAGTAACAATTAATTTAAAATATACATTCATAAATAGTAATTTGTTTGTTTTATTGCTAATCGTTTCTTAACTTTTGATTGATAGTGTCATTTTGTTCTCCTTATCTGAAGATAGTTTTTGTGAAATTGAAAGCTTGTGATTGAATATACTATTTAGTAACCTATAGAGTTAGTTTAGAACGTCAATGTCTCTGTGACAACTTCTGTGGGAACTTTCCCCTTACGAAGGAAAACTAGCGGGAAGCTAGAATGTAGAAGAAAGAAAGTCGAGAACGCGGAAGCTGCCGTACGTGTTAACAATATATGTCTACCAGAACATCTGCTGCTAATCCATATATATACCAATTAAATGAAATGATTTCACCAACTAAATAAACTGCAATATATAAATAAAGATTACACATAAACACGTGAAATAACAATCAATGATCAAACCACAATAAGAAATGGAAAAACAAGACTAAGATCTTTCAACCGTAACAAGCGGTCTTCGTCAGAGTCAAAAACCCAACTGACTCATTCATTGTTATTTCACGTGTTTATGTTAAATCTTTTTATAGGTGTATTTTATAGGTGTATTATGCAATCGGAATTTGGTCAATTTTCTAGGTTTAAATTCAATCTGTCACTGCCGACATTTCGATCGGCATATATACCTTTTTATAGGTAGAAGTAATAAATTTGTTGAATTATAAAATTAAATATAAATAATATAAACAAACTAGCAATCCAGAATTGTCAAAAACTTGAACTGGACTGACAAAGCCTTCGACAATCCAGTCCAAGGTTTTTATCAGTCGAGATTGTTAGTTTGTTTACATACTATAATGTAAATGTCATTTTCTAATGAAAAAAAAATAATAACTTTTGTTTATGAAATAGGTTTTAAAATAAAACCGAAACGTTGGATTGAGGGTTTGATTTTGAACTTGGAAAATTGACTGAATACTGATTTCATAATACAGTTATATATAAATAAAAATGGTTTTTCGACCGCTGATATACGAGTATAAATATGAAGAGAATAGAATCGGGATGCGGTCAGTTTTTTCGTTTTTTTTTAGGCATATGAAAAAGATTTTAAATAAAAAATCAATACGTTGACGAAAAAAGTCTAAATTGAATTTGGAGAAACTGATCGCATCCCAGTACTCTATTCTTTTCATATATATTTTAAGGAAATGATAAACAAAAGTCGGAAGAGAAACAGAAAAAGGTTTTTAGTGCTTTTGAATATTACCAAATTATCAAAATAACTAATTCTTTTCCATTGATTTTTTTTTCATTTAGTTGTGACTTCCTGATTATTGATTCGGGTTTATTTATTGTGACATTTCTGAGTACAGTGGAACCTCTACATACGAGCTACTCTACTTACGAGAAACTCGAGATACGAGAGGTCTTTCGAGCAAAAATCTTGCTCTACATACGAGAGAAAATCCAAGTTACGAGAATTTCCACATGGTTCCGCTAGGAACGTACTAGTCGTACTAGGAACCCATGTAGCTACTAGTCGTGCTACAGCTCTTCTTAATGACACTTGCCTTACACATTTCCGTAACGTTTTGAAAGGGAGGCAGAGACAAACTTCCTTGGATAAGTTTTTCTTCAAAAGAGCTATAGAAAGTGAAAGTGTTGCGATTCCAGCTAAACTTTTAGGGCAAAAGAAATTGCGAAGAAAAGTAAAAACTGATACAGTAATGTTAACAAAAGTCAAATTGTCAAAAACTTGAATGGACTGACAAAGCCTTCGACAATCCAGTCCAAGGTTTTTATCAGTCGAGATTGTTAGTTTGCTTTACATACTATAATGTAAATGTCATTTTCTAATAAAAAAAAATAATAACTTTATGTTTAATGAAATAGGTTTTAAAATAAAACCGAAACGTTGGATTGAGGGTTTGATTTTGAACTTGGAAAATTGACTAAATACTGATTTCATAATACATTATATATAAATAAAAATGGTTTTTCGACCGCTGATATACGAGTACTAAATATGAAGAAATAGAATCGGGATGCGGTCAGTTTTTTGTATTTTTTTTTCAGGCATATGAAAAAGATTTTAAATATAAAATCAATACGTTGACGAAAAAAGTCTAAATGAATTTTGGAGAACTGATCGCATCCCAGTACTCTAATTCTTTTCATATATTTTTAAGGATGATAAACAAGTCGGAAGAGAAATAGAAAAAGGTTTTTAGTGCTTTTGATATTACAAATTTCAAATAACTAATTCTTTTCCATGGATTTTTTTTTCAATTATTTCTTCTATGTATGATTCGGGTATATTTATTGTGACATTTCTGGGTATATATACATATCGATTAATGTATCAGCAAGTTTATCAAATTGTAAATGAAGTACGATCCCTTGACCACCATCAGAAATTATCATAGCCATAAAGAGATTACTTTAGACAGGAAGTGGGCCACATGGACAGAAGATTGTTTGAAGCGAAATGTTTTTGAAAAAAGCAATTGGTAACAAAAAGAGGAAGATATTTTGACAGGACAAAGTCAAGAAAGAGGTCAAAACCACTATGTCCAAGGTTTTCACTAATACCCAGTCTAATATGAATAAACCATTTTTGATGGTTTGATGTATTATCTGCTAATATAATGAATGAAGACTTGGATTATATTTTGTAACAATATTGATCTATATTCCTGATTATTTTTTCTTTAGTACTATTTGATTCGTGACTCTCATTATATCTATGCTAATCGAGGCAATAGATTGATCTGCTCTGTACTGGTATACGAGTATACTGTTTAGCACTCAATTTTAATGACTTTCCTTTGTGCACTACTATATATGTTTTAATGTATTATTTACACGACATTTGTATCTAAATCACTGTATTCTATTACTCGAGGAGAGTTTATTATTGATTTCAAACTTGTTTGCTACGTTATGGCTACTAGAAAGAACTACAGTCAATAACCAATATTAACACCAATGGAATCAAACACTTTATCAAAAAGTTTAAAATCAATATAGACGATTGTCAGTTTTGAACTAAATGTTATTTGCAAATGTTTCAAGTAGTGAAGGAGTTCATATATGTGTTAACCAAAACTTGTCTTTTCTAGACGTCTGTTGCAAAAGATTTTTCACTGTCAATTCCATTCAATCACTGTTCAATATTTAACTGCTATCTGCATACGGTTGTAATATAAGAAAAGTATCTCCTGAAAGTTTGTATCTTTTTATTCAAAAATAAACCCTCGGTCTCCATCCAGATATCTTGACTCATCTTTTCTTTACCTTTTGACATGACCATACATTGACCCTTGACAATGCATCGATAGCTAGTTTAATTAACTTTGATATCAGTTTTGCTGTGGGCATGAAAATCCTACAAAGTTGGAGAGACGGTGTGTGACATATCAGACGTGCCAGGACCGTCATCATGCCGCCTGCCTTACCTCTCTTCTCACCAGTCTACCAATTCTTTGCTATCACTCATACCTTCAATCTTAATTTTCTTTTAACCTCCTAAAATATAATACATAATATATAATAATTATATTATAATCATTAGTTAAATATTATAATATAATAATTACTAAAATAAAAAAACAACAAATAGAAATAATAGTCATTAATAAACCTGATTTAAGCTACAACCACTATACTATAAGCAAAAACACATTTTACAAAGTATTAATTAGCCAATTGGTGATAAAATTTTACCGAATTTGATGAAAATGTGATTAATTATAGATCACAAAATAATAATTGAGAAGTGTAAGTGAAAGTAAACCATCACAAGACTGAATAGGTCATGTGCTTTTAAACCAAACAAATCATGAGGTTCGATTACGAGGCACGCATAGTACACACATATATATACTGCTCGTAACACTCGCCTCAGTATACACAGTATCAAATATACTAGTCGTATGTCATATAACCGAACGCAACAATTCTGGAATTTAATTATATACTTTCTATTCCTATTTCAACTCAGAGACACAGTCAGCTTCGGAGACAAACAATTTTAATTTAATTTTTTTTTTCAACTTGTAATCTGTAAATAATAGGCGACAAGATCGGGTGAACTCAACTCAAATGTGCTGAAAATCAATTAATTGCCAATGTGAACAAGATTATCAAAAATTGAGTAAAAAACTTTCCTAACAAAGAATTGCGTATTACAATTAGGAAGAAGAAATAACTTTAATTTGACAATCATTACACATGGTTTACGGAACATATCAGAAGAAATCTACTTTACCCCAAATGGGGAGATCCACATCAGATACTTGTTAAGAATACTTAGTTATCATTAGCATAACTAATTTGATATAATCGAATAGAAATAATTGAATTTATTGTTTTTTAAACTAATGGTTGTCATTGCATCATTCAAAATAGAACGGTTGAAAGAGCTGAAGTTCTAAAGGCTATACATATTGCACTTATTTGTTCAGCAGGTCAAGGGGACAGGGTCATAACTACCAACACTAATAGAATTCATTTTTAAAACATTTTCAATGCAGCTACATTACCATTCAGTTTATTTAAACAAACAACTCTTCTATTCATCTTAATTTGAAAAGGATTATTGATTTTCAAATAATATATAAATTACAAATATACAGTGATACCTCGGTTGTTGATCATAATTCATTTGAGTTTGTTGGTCGAGAACGATTTGTTCGAGAACTGAAACATTTTTTCTCATAAGAAACAATGGTAAGTATTTTAATCCGTTTTACCCAAAGAAAAATACCTAAAAAAAATAAGAAAACGTGTATCTAAAAAATATTAAAGACCTAAATGTTTACATAATATAGAATAAACATAAAAAAGGAGTAATATAAACCATTTTGTATGATTTACATACCTTTTGAACAGCCGTGTAATGGCATACAGGGTGACGCTGCGTACGTTTCGGCTCCCAGCCCGAGTGTTCGAACACCGAAATCTGTTCGAATTCGGAAGCATTTTTAGCTCGAATATTTTGGTCGAAAACCGAATTGTTCGAATAGTGAGGAGGTCGAAAACCGATGTACCACTGTACTTGGGTTACGATTTCCGAGAGTCTTCAGAAATAATGACAATTATTTTATGCACCAGTACCTCCACAAACGCCTAGATGTAAAGTGAGTCACTTAATTATTATAATCTTTAACTCAGAGCCATTCTCTCTTCCATAGTTCTCAATTTATGCAAACAACTTTCGTCTTTTTTTTACCTTTAATAAAAAAAACTTTTTTTTTATAAGAAATACTTATAAAATGGTTTGGGAACAAAATATTAGCTTTTAATTATATTTAGTTAGATAAATTTTTTATATAACTGGATTTGAATGCTGGTAAATTTTATAGCTATTCAAACTTTTTTTTTTTCTGTTTCAGAGGTGCTTTCTCCGTCGTCAGACGTTGCGTACAAAAATGTACGGGCCACGAATTTGCAGCAAAAATTATCAACACCAAAAAATTGTCAACCAGAGGTAAGCCAGAGTAAAAGATTTTCTGTTTTTTTGTTGAATAGTGTAATGTATGGCGTGCTGTGATTGATGCTCAATATGGAAACTCAAGTGTTTTTAGTCCTCTCACTCTTATGTGAATGAACGAACGAATGGAAAATTCTTTAAGCGTTTAGTCAGTCCGCGTGTATACATTTCTGGGGAAGACGAATGTTTACACTCATGTGTATCGTAAAATGTATTTTTCTTACAATCTAGAAACTTAATAGATAAAATTCTATTATAAGTCTTCAAGATTCCGTTCTCATATCTAGAGAGAAGGCTTTTAATGCGATCTTAAGTCCTACAGATGTCCTATTTCCTTTACGAGCCAAGTGTAGCACAAATACGCTCCGGGCTGGCCACTCGCCTCATTGAAACTGTATTTTATGTGAGCAAAATTAACCCAATGCACGTATATCATTTATTATTCTTCGCCAATGCGTACTTATAATAGCTTGTTTTATTACAACTAAATGACATTTGAATGTTGTAACCTCCATGCAGGATAACTTCATCTCAAATAATCTTCGCTTGGGTAATTCAATATACTTAGGGAAAATCAATTTAACTCATGAATTATGATGTTGATTGATTCTGTTAAAGTTAATAAGGTGATTATCACCAGAACATAAATGTAGCACACATATATGATGTTTTTGACTAATATAGGACAATGCGTGCATCCCCAGTGTAAATGTAATCACTCTAGAGCAGAGGTTCCCAAAGTGGGTTCCGCGGAACTCAGGGGTTCCTTAATGGACTCTCTGGGGTTCCGTGAAAAACATTTAGTAAAAGCATCTACTATGAGCAATCAAAACCTTCGACATCATTTACATACGTAAACAACACTAATTGTCTTTCACTTTACCCTGCATTTCACTTCAGCCTTTATTATCAGAACAAACTACCATTACAGTGGCCAAAAACAAAAAAATTGTCATGGTGCCGAAGTTGTTTTAACTGGTTTCACCTAATTTAAGGGCGATGATTCCATAAATGCTATCGCTTTCTCTCTTTGAGGTCTAGTTTTTCTGCTACAATATAATGTAACAAACAGAAAACCAAATCCCTCCAACAATAATCAATTCATGTCCCATTTTGTCAAACATATAGTCACCAATAACTACCAATTTTTCCCAGACCAAAATATACAATATTTCATAGAAACAATAAATTCCGTGAAATAACTATTTTAGAAGGGTATGAAATTAACAAATTAGTGCGCGATAATTCTTCTACTTGCCTCAATGAACAAATTTCCAAGTGTACAACTTTTCTTATATATATATATATATATAGGTGTATAATAAAATTCGTGATTTTCGGTCCTTATCCTATATTTCGTGTATTTCTTTATAGTTCTAAGTGTATATTTTCGAATACGTTTCGGCACTTAGTCTAGAGCAAATGTGAAGCTCAGTCTGATCCTTTAGGGAAAAATTGACGAATCGAAATTTATATACACCTTTCTAATATCACAACAGGTTGATACCCCTTACCCTCACATTTGTTCCATCCTATATCCCAGTCAGTATGTACTACACTCACCCATAGGTTCGTACTCTCTTCTCCTTATTCTATTTATTTTGTACTATGTTACTTTCTGTTATAGATAACTCTCAGGTGTCATTATATTTTCAATATGTTAATGCCTGAGGAAGAACACTTACGTCTTAGAGCAAATGCGTTGTTTATAGGCTCAGTCTAAATTTTATATGGGAGACACATATAGAAAAACAATAGAAATGTAACAGACATTTCTAATATGAAACAGGTGTACCAATCACCTACAATCCATCCTATTCCCAGTCAGTTCTTCGGAACACTCTCTCATTGGCAGGTCTCATACTCTCTTCTGATTATGGTTTCATTATGAGGGAATTATTTTCTTATTATCTAAGTAAGATAGTTATTAGTTCTATACTGGAAAAATGATAACACAATCATTTGGGAAAATGGATTATCAGTTTGTTTTTCTTCAATCCAATAAATAGCCTAAGGAAGTTAAAAACTTATTTGTTCGAAAAACATTGTATTATACCATGTAAATTTGTGTATATGTTTGTTCGAGTAATTTTTGTGCATCACTCTATAGTACATGACTATTTATGGTTTTTATTTAATTAGGATTTTAAAGACAGGTCCATTAGCTTATAATTCAATACTACTAGACGACATTGCTAGGCCAGTTCTTTCGGAACGAGCTCTCTGCTTGGCGAGGTACTTCATTAATTAATTGAAATGCTTTGGTAATTCGAACGAACTGCTATAGGATGTGAATTGGCGATGTTAAAGCATTGTATTATCTAAGTAAGATAGTTATTAGTTCTATACTGGAAAAATGATAACACAATCATTTGGGAAAATGGATTATCAGTTTGTTTTTCTTCAATCCAGTAAATAGTAAGGAAGTTAAAAACTTATTTGTGAAAAACATTTATTAACCTGGTGGTTGTGTTTGTTTTGTTCGAGTAATTTTTGTGCTATCACTCTATTGTACATGACTATTTATGGTTTTTTATTTAATTAGGATTTTTAAATAAGGTTTACTTATAATTCAATAATCTAGACGACATGCTAGGCCAGTCTCTAGAGCTTTGCGGGCGAGTACTTCATTAATTAATTGAAATGCTTTTGTAATTCGAACGGGAACTGCTATAAGGATGTGCTTTGGCGGTGTTAAAGCATTGTGTTATATAACTATTATAACAGCGTTTACAGTATTAAGTATAAACATTATAAAGATAAATTAAGTTCTTTTCGGAAAATAAGAACCAAATGGGCTGAAAGAAAAGCAGCGATCTCGACTTTACTTGGAACTGGGCCACAAGTCGGAGTGTTTTCCCTTGAAATCGACTAAAATAATCTAGCACCATATTGGCAAACGACGTGGACTCATCTTCAAAAGAGATAGACGCCTGTTCAGCTTACTGCTTAACCCGCGTCTTGCATCGCGAGTTGAGCAGCGCGCATCTTGACCTTGTTATACCTTAAAATACAAGTATTTACTTATTGGAATGAATTCGACTTTAGGAACACTTTCTTAGAACTCACAGGGTCACTAATTTCATCAGAAACCCACTTCCGCGGAGCACGTTCTAAACCTGGCTTCAATTTAAACCGTTAGTTTTTTATTTGTTCTTTGTTTTTTTTTAAACACATATCATTTTTAATTTTATTTCATTTAATATTTCTTTTCTTATTTTATTTTATCTTCTTACAGTTTTTTTAATTATTTATGTTTAATTTGTTAATTTTGTATATATTTCTTAAATTTTCTGTTTTTCTTCCCTTTATTCTTTTTTAAATTTCTTTCATTGTCAACTCCTTCGTTTATTTTTTATTTTCTCCCTTGCGGCAGCACTGCTTTAGCCCTCTTACCTGAGAGTTCTTCAGTTGACTGTCGACCCTCCGTCAATTCACTTCTTCTCCTGAGGACGACCTCCATAACGGTCGAAATATTGAAAAGTGAGTCTTTGTTATGTTTCTTTCTATGTGTCACAGTTTATTTTAAGCTCATATATAATATATTATTATATATATATATATATATATATAAAGCATGATAAAAGTAAAATCATCGACAATGACAACTTCAGTGAGTCACTTACTTGTTCGTGTTTTTCTTCTACTTGATTCAATATCCGTTCAAAATAAATACATGGATTAAAAATTGTCACTTATTTACCGACTTTGGATCGGTCAGTGGACGCATTCACGTCTCCACTCCTGTGTTCTGTGTTCCTTCTTCTTTTCCTTTTTCTCCTCTCCTGAAGGCGGCACGACAGCCGAAATGACTGACAACCGCGAGTGTTAGTATCTTTTTTGTGTTTTTTTAGTTGTTACTTTAATTATATGTATATATTTATATAAACAAAATTAAAGTTTATCAGGACTCTGTCAGTTTTTCAGGGTTCATATTGAACTCTCATTGCCAACGTTTCCGATTTTATTTAAAACCTTTTTCATATACAAAAGTATAATATTTTGAATTCCTATGGAAAAGGTTTTAAATAAAAACTGAAACGTTAGCAATAAGATTTTAGTAAGAACCTGAAGAACTGACCGAGTCTTGATAAACTTTAATTTTGTTTCTATTTCACGGTCGATACTTTTATCAATATATATATACTTTTTCGATGAAAATACGATCCGAAATGGACAAATACAGTTCAATGTACATAAATAAACGTAGAGAAATTAAAAGTACACACTTACAGTCTCTAAATATTGGTTGAACCGTCTTCAGGAGAGATAGGAGAGGGAAACCAAGGGCAGTGGTACAGAGACGGTTGGAGACGGTAGAGAATCAATGAATTTTGCAGCTTTGTCAGTAGGACGTAATATAGTTTTTTTAATTCAAACATTTTTATGCTGTTTCAAAATGTTATGAATTTGATACGGTTAGTCATGCACCTGTTAACTTGACTCACCAGTGAGACGGCTGCATTCATCACAGTTAACGGCTGTAGGACTAAGCATGGGCCTCCATGCTGACCATGATCATACACTACGCATGTACTGCTTTAGCCGCCAGTTCTTATTCAATACCATAGATATAAAACTCGTAGAATTTTCTCTTTGAGATTTTATTCAATTTCTAAGTTTGATATAATTACCTTTATCAGATATCTCCGAGGGTGGAATGACAAGCACATGCCACGGTCATACGTGTTTTGACCCTTAGGTTGTAACTCAGTCCTTAGCCGATGTTTTTCATTGTTTCCTTGTACTAATATTTCTTAAGTTTAACGCATGGCTTTTTTTAGTTCAATTTTAATTATAATTACATTTCAAAGTCACGTTTTAATCTGTCTTAATCTGTGACTAAAAAAAAAATCTTTAAATATCTTTAGGTCGCTTAAAGAATAGTTAAGTTTAATTAGGTTATAGTCACTAATATCGTTTATTGATGACCTAACAAACTTGAAATTTATCATTATTTATTATATCCAAAGGTAACTTCTGGCATTTTCAATGGATTCCAACCAGCCTCCCAGCAGTAAAATAGCTGTCTTGTGTCTTTGACATCAGGTATTCTTCTTCACTGGTATACAGATCCATTCCTTAGATCTGCACTGGTGTCTGTACTCATGTACTGGGTACAGTACATGGCCTGTATACAGTACATGACCTGCGTACCGTACATGACCTAGGTACAGTGCATGACCTGCGTACAGTACATAACCTGCATACTGTACATGACCTGCGTACAGTACATGACCTACGTACAGTACTTGACCTACGTACAGAACATGCCCTGCGTACAGTACATGACCTACGTACAGTACATGACCTGGGTACAGTGCATGACCTGCGTACAGTGCATGACCTGGGTACAGTTCATGATCTGCGTACAGTACATGACCTGCGTACAGTACAAGATCTGCTTACAGTACACGACCTTCATACAGCAAATGACCTGCGTACCGCTTGACCTCTTGTAACATAAATCGATTATGAAACACTTGAGCACCTTCAACATCACCATGTGATGAAATTAAAAAAAAACATTTTATAAATTTAAAGAAATGAGGAGTTAATTCAAAATGGGTTACATTAACAGTGAAGGCATAAATAAAGACAGGATATTTTTTATGTAATTTGAAATGTACGTTTTGAAATTTGTAAGATAAGATTAAAAAGTGAGGAGCAGGTGGTTATACAGATGCAGGGATGCATGTCACTGGAATGTAGAGGTCGTGCAGCAGCTCCCAACCTTTACTTTGCCAAATACCTGTACAGAAATTTCGCTCAAACCTCGCAGCCCCTGAAATTTATATATGCTCACATCAAAACAATGATTATAAAACCCAAGATGAAAATATACTTACAAAACGAAAACAAATGGCATGTTTTCTAACAGGCTCAATATATGAAAAAATTTGAAAAAATAATCATATCGTATTTTTTGCTTGAACATTTGTCACACCCTTCGAATATCGTTGGCAGCTCCTCTGCGGTGGTACCCACTGATTATAGGCCCTACTTTTCTATCGTTTCTAGAACACACGTTGATAATTCATTGCGGATCACACAGATGCAGGGTTAGTTGTTGCTTTGAAAAACTGGTATTGGAAATGTCATCCGTATTAACTATTTAGTTTCGTTATATGCTATTTTAATTTACATACAAGAATAAACTAAACAGAAACTCAATAGATAAGCACGCTTTTAGTCTGTTATTTGGATTCAACTATAATTGGAACCAGCAGCAAACAGTATTAGTCTAATGAAAATGAGAGTATTTCTTTTCCTCTTTATGATGTGCTAGAAATAAGATACAGTAAATGTTCTGGTCTATTGTATCTGCTTGTTCTTTTGCCTGTGTCTTAAAAATATTTTTTGAATTTTCTTGACTAATTGGAAAAATATTCAGTTTTTGATGAACACCTTATACTTAAGATGTTCTGATGATCTTATACTTTGATGAACAGCTATACTTATAAAACTGATCTTGTTTATTTGTTTTCTTGCCACCATGTATTGTCTGAATAAATAATAAAAAAAACATAATTTTTGTGGGATTCTAACCCACGACCTTCGCATTGGAAGTCCAGTGCACTACGCTTTGTGCTTTGGTAGCTTTCTTACAATACACTTCCAAAACCTGATATAAATAATGTGTTGTGTGTATAAGTCTACTAAAGATGAAGCCTTGGATGTTGCGCACAGATAAAACTTAGAATACCTGTTAATTTCAGTTTATACTGGATCAGACAAATAAATAATAAAAAAAACAGTGAGTAATATTTGATTTTACAAGTAGCGGCATTAAAAAGAAAGAAGAATGAAAAATAAATTCTCTCAACATAAGTCAGGTAAAATTACCGACTCCAGATGTAAAATCTATTTCTGTTATAGAATAAACCTAACCAGTTTTTTTTCTACGAAAGATCATAGTTGCATTTTTGGAATCTTATTGTTGTTTAGACGATGTTTTTTTTATTACACGTATTTCCTTTTAATTCTTGGCACTACCCTCTGCGCCAAGGGGACTTTTTGCACTTCACTTCCAAAACACAAGGATGAATTCCAAAAATGAGCTCCTGTCATGTGTATGAGAAATACTGATTACCGTGCTTATATAATGAAACAAGACTAATAACAGAGGAGCTTCATGATAAAGTCATTGTTTGTAAAATTATCGCATCACGATTTCAAGGGGAAATAGTTTTAATTCCATTATTGGAATTTGTTTTTTCTAAAAGAGCAACATTTCTTTTCTAATGATTTAATTTCCAATTCAGTTAGTATTTACCATGACTACTCATCAATCACAAGGAGAGACTCTACAGAAAGTAGTAGAGTACATTTTGGTAAAGCAGTAAGTCAACAAGGCCAATTACGTGTTGATCTCAGTAAGGTAATTGATAGTGTATTTGCATTTGAACATGATTGTTAAAAAGGAAGGTGATGGATGACCAAATGGGTCACGGGTAGTCTGGTATTTTTATAAAACTATAACTTTAACACATAGGAATCGACAATAATTTACATCTGCTGATAACATTTCATTGTATACATTTTGGATGACTTATTGTAAAAAATGCATATAAAGAAAATGAATGAAGGATATAAAGATGAGTAAAGAAGTGGCTTCGGTTGTTTCAGCTACTCAGGAGAAGAGCGGTTTTCCAACTGTTTGCGTAGTTACTCGAGGCTATAATAGTGGATTAATAAAGCTTTTCTGAAGCCAAAGTGCAATGAGCACTTGGTGTTTTACTCGCTGGTAAAAATAAATGACGATAGTTTGTTTTGTTCTAAGAAAGCTAATGCCGGTGAATGAGGAGAGAGGTTGGCTGAGGCTGGCACGTTATGGCAGTCGCCCAGTTGGCACGCGCACTCCTATTCCTCCAAAACTTTCCCTTTTCCCTTCTCCCATCTAGGCAAAATATACTTCAACTACTTTACCTCGCCTAACCAATATTCAAATTATTAAATCCCATTAATTTTTATAGAATCGAATAACGAAAAAAAGTTGAATGCTATTTAATTAATTCTTAAGATGGCTATAGGCCAGAAACCATTATATATAGTCGGCAGCATCTGGGCCATTGTCTTCAACTGCCAATCCTTGATGGTCACTCAGCACAAGAGCGATTCAGATCCATCAATGTGTGCATTGAAGTATTGGAATATTGGGAGAAATATGGGAGAAAATGGATTTAAAGTTGGAAGGTCTACAGTAGGAAAAAGTAGGGGGCTGACTAAAAATAGGAGAAGTAGACAATGAAAAGGAAAGAACTCCCTACTATATATATATATATATATATATATATATTATATATATATAGGTCGTTATCAGCCTTTGGAGCGATTCACTTCTTTTCCTGAAGACGAGGACATCGAAATATAGTAGTGAGTTCAGTGGTTTCCTTTCTATGTGTTCTTTTTTAAATTCTAGTTTTTATATATATATATAAGCATTTCACATAAACACGTCAAATAAGAATCAAGAAATGGGAAAACAAGACTAAGATTTTTCAATAAGCGGTCTTCGTCAGAGTCGAAAACCCAACTGAAACACTAGATGCAGAAAACATCTGGCGAGGGGTTGAGAAGAGTGGGAGTATATCCACTCTTCCCAACCCACTATTTTCAACCACTCACCAGTTGTTTTCTGCATCTAGTGTTTTAGTTGGGTTTTTGACTCTGACGAAGACCGCCTGTTACGGTTGAAAGATCTTAGTCTTGTTTTCCCATTTTCTTATTGTGGTTTGATCATTGATATATACATATATACTTGATAAAACCAAATGTGGTCTGGCAGGACAGATTACACTTTAAACAAACTGTGACACAAAGAAAGAAACAATACAAAATAAAACAAAACTTACTTTTCAATATTTAGGCTGTTATGGTGGTCGCCTCAGGAAAAGAAGTGAATTAACGGAGGGACGACAGTGAACATGGTAAATAAAATGTTGACTGTGTTGTCAATTAAACAATTTAATACAAATTTAAACAATTCGTAAAATTACTCATTGGATGAGGGCTAAAGCAGTGTTGCTGCGAAGGAGGAAAATAAAAAAAGAACCAAGGAGTCGAGGTCAAAGAAAAAATTAAAGAAGAATAAATGGGAAGAAAACAAAAAATAAAGGAACTATATAAAATTTATTAAAATATTCTAAAAATTACAAAAAAAATCATGTGAGATGATAAAAAAAAAATAAAAACAAAACAAAAAAAAGTCGGCCAGTTGGATAAGGAAATTGGTACAGAGGAATGAGGTAGGGGTCTATGATTTGAAAAATAGCGTAGAACTCCCAAACCCTCATGATTCCAAGCCATGATGACAGTGCATAAAGACTTCACATCCATCGTGACCATGACAACGGGGGAACTCAAAGGGTTTTAGGAATGAAGAAGTTCTTAAGCAAATCAAGGAAATGAAAAGAGTCTCTGCAGTATGAAGGCTGCATTCTTACAATAGGCTGCAAAAAGGCATCAACGTATGCAGAAACCCTTTCATTGAGAGAACTGTAGCTTAAAACTATTGGCCTCCCGAGGGCAGAGTAATTGGCATATCAGAATTACAGAAGGGACCCACTACTACTGCATCGCGTCTTACCAATAATTTCCCTGGTGTCCATAAATTAAGAAAATTCTTAAAAGAGCATAACCGTATCCTTTATTCTTCCTTCTCTACCATTTCAGTTTTTAACCAGTTGCCCTGGATTTCCTATAGAAGAGCTACTAATCTCGGAAATATTTTCTTCCACCGAGCCAACAAACAGATTCAGAATCCCCAGAGCTGGGGTGATCTACAACATTGTGAGCGTCAGAGATGTCTCACCTGTCCCATTGTTAATCCTGAGTCTTCATCGACGTCTCAATTTTATCTTAATTCTTACCCTAATCACAATCCTTCTCCTTTATCCCCACTTGAAATTCACCCAATGTGATGCTTTTTACGTTGGTTTAGCATCTACGATACTGAACCTTCGGATGAATAATCACAGGTTTTCGGTTGTAAACGCAGCAGTCTCCCTGCACCACAAATGCTAATTCCTACCACCTCAGGTTCAATGATTGTTTCACAGTCCAAGTTCTCAAACAAGTCCCTAGTGATAACAGACACTCCTCTAAAAGATCCTGAGGAAGATCCATGTGGCTTTTAGAAGCACGCTCCACACCTGGCATGAATTTAAACCGTTACTTTATTTATTTATCTATTTTTATCATCTCACATGATTGTAATTTTTCGATTTTTTTAAACAATTTTTTATATATATTTTGTTAAATGCATTTAACTGTAAAGATCTCATACAAGTAAAGAAACAGCTGAATAGTTGAAATGCAATTTCACGGATAGATAAAAAAAAAGCTTCATTAATATAAAAAACAATTCCAACTTGTAACATTGATCGGTATAATAAATTTGAAAAGAGGCAACTCTAATTAAATGATTTTAATGTTGTCAGTCAGAATGAAAGTGGAACCGTACTGTCAATTATAAAGAAAAACCGAGGAGCAGAAAAGGTTATAAGAGGTGAAATGCTTTTGAGATTGGGGGGGGGGGGGGGGGGCGTTAGAAAGCAGAGAGTTGATTTAGATTTATTCTGCATTAATAGAAGTCCTTATTATAAAAGGACGGCTGCTCTCTTTTGATCAAAGCAATTGAATATAATTTAAATAAATAGAAAGAAATTATATCTGTAGCAATGATGAGATAAATATTTATAAGGAGTAATTTATTATTTTCAATCAAAAGACATCTTTTATTTCAGTAAAAAGTGAGCCAGTATTTTTAAATTTTATAATTTTTTTTCTATAAGCTCCATAGAAATGATACAAAGTATAAACAAATATTTTGAACTCCCATGGTCTTCATCAGGTTTCTGATATTCACTGTATTAACATCACTTTTGAACATCTGGTTTCCAAATCTGACATTTAGAACATTAGTCACTAATTTGATCGTATTCTTCAAGTAACTAGAATGAGTTCTAAAATTCGAAAACATTTTTTTATTAAATTTTCATCGTCATGGATAGGATTAAAGAATTATCTAATGAAATTATAGAACCAAATTAAATAAACAATATATAAATAGATAGCAATTATGAAAGCTAAATGTTCAGCTCTTATATGTATTTAGTGACTAACTAATGCACTGCGGGAGGCTACTGGGCGGGGTTTAGGTTTGAGATCCTTATATTTGTTACCTCAAGCACTCTATTGTATTTATCGATCTGATATTTGTGTATTTCGCAGAGAGTATTAGGGTACTTAAAAAATGCTCTATTGTGGGTGTTGATATTAGTTTTTCATATATATTTATTACTTTGAAGACCTGTAGTTTACTATACCAATTTTCTTCGTAAATCCAGAAAATTTGTAAAAATAAAAATAGTTAAACATTTATTCTTTTGTATACTATATTTATTTATACAACATTTGATGATTTTTTAATGTTGAAATATAAATATACTCGTATATATACCCATAAATGCAGAAGAATCGCAATAAGTACATGATGAAATCAATAAAGTTCAATACTGAAAGGAAAAGGAACAGATGCTTTGAGGCTCTTCACATGACACAGGGAGCAAAAAAAGTAAAAACAAAAAAGGTAACGTAAAATTTATAACTTAATATGTTAAGTTCTTTATTTTTACTTTGTTTGCTTTCTGATGACCTAAAGAGAAGGTTAGGTTAGGTTACAGTGGTAGTCACACAAGGGAAAACACGTAGCCGAGCATTGATCCTCTGTGATACCACACAATGAAGATTGATTCTACAGTGGGAATCCTAAATTTTGCCTAACTCTTTGTGTATTTAGAGTAGGGATCTTTAACGAGTACCTGACATCGTACAGGCTCAGAGACTGACAGTTTAACGTCTTTCTCCGAGGGACAACGTGCTCAGATTTATTCATCTTCCGCATGAATAAATCGAGGGGTGGGTGGGGATCGAACCCCGGTCCTATCAGTTCAGAGGAGAGTACGTTAACCACTGAGGTAACCTGACCCCTGACCTAAGAGAAATGCCTCAAAACATTTATTTCAATTGTTTTCCTTTTTTGTTGTGGTTTGAACTTTGTACTGATAAATAAATGGAAAATCTATCCAAAATAGACATCGAAAAGTAGCACTGTGTTCTCTTTCTTCTTTTCCTCCTGATGAAAGTTAAATTAAAAATGTACACCATAGAAAATAAAATTATTGTGTGTTTATTTAGTTTCTTTAGATAGCAAATATATACATACAAAAAATTACAATAAAATTTGAAGAAATTTAATAAAACACAAAGAAACAATCAAAAACAAGAAAAATATGCCCTGAGGCCTTTCACACTGCCTTATCACAAAGCTTCTATAAATTACATACAAAAGAGATTACAACAAGATTACATAGAAGCCAAGGAATGACAGTGGAGACAGATATTACAAAAAAATACAACATTTTAAAAGAACTATGAGAAATGAACAAATATAATGAGATCGTAGGAAACAAAAATGATTAATATGAACAACAATGTTTGTTGTTTCTTATATTTTCTTATGTTGGTTCATTTCTGATTGTTCATTTGGCACTTTGTATTTTTTTTTTCTATGTTCATTACTTTCTCCAACTTCATACATTGGTCTATTGATTGTTAAAGCTTTTCATGTTTTGAATCAGACTTCTCTTAACAATATTATTGTAACAGTTCATTTTTAAATTACTGTATCTAAATTTAAAATATATATACTTAAAATAAACTGTGACACATAGACTGAAACATAACAGAGACTCACTTTTCAATATTTCGACCGTAATGGCTGTCGTTTATGTTCTTTGTTTATCGATGGTGATTATATAGTTATATATATTTATATTATGTATAATATATATATATAATAATTATACTATATATATATAATTTAATATATATAATTTAATAATCAGCTCAAAAACGAAGAAAAGAACACACAGAGAAAGAGACACACTTACAAACTAAAATTTTCTCCTGAAGACGGATTATCCAAAAATTTGAGTTTATAAGTGGTCTTTTCTCTGTATGTTGCTTTTCTTCGTTTTGAGCCGACTTGTTCGTCAGTTTGGATCGTTTTTTTTCGAATTTGAGTGAAGTATAGGTATATATATATACTATATATATATATATATATATATACTTTAAATGAACTGTGAGACATAGACAAAAACATAACAAAGACTCACTTTCCAATATTTCAACCGTAATGGCGGTCGTCCTCAGAAGAAGAAGTGAATTGACGGAGGGATGACAGTCAACTGTCATTGACTGCTCAGTGGTTAATATATATATTAATAATTCTCCTCAATAAAAACGTTTGGAGAATATGCAAAGGTTTAGAAATTGAAAAACGAATATTTGAATATTAATATATAAAAGAAAAGGCCGCATGACGACTCTGTAATGGAAGAAATGACAGTAACAGGAGCGAGGTTGGGTGCAGAGGTGTGTGTTTAGCGGCAGAGTCGTGTTATCGACCGACGGCGGAGCTGAAGGGGTGAGGAGGGGGCTGCTCAGTGACACTGACCCTTACGTCTTCGCATCTACCTAGCAACCAATCAACCTGCTCACGCTCTTCTAACCTAATTAACATTCATTCTCTACTTAAGTCAACCATTGTTTGTATTATTAAACGTATTATTGTTTTTATACCAAAAAGTCAACTTACTTTTTAAACATGATAGTTGAAAACACTTCTAATAAATTAAAAAAACAGTATCAACCTCTACTGTAAACATAGGTGATTTGTTCTGTTCACTGAACTTCATTTACTGCATGCAGCACAAATAAGTGGCAACAGAAAAGCTGAAATGTCAACTACTTCGCTTGAAGCTCTCAATGACGACATAATTGAGAAAAACCGACGAGTTACAATTAAACATATAGCAGTAAAGATTGCGTGAAGTGCTAGCACTATTAACAACGATGTCAGTAATAAGATTAAGAACAGTAAAACAAGTGGATAGTGGGTATTGACAGAGTTAACATAAAAGTGCAATGAAACTAAACTGGAAGTGCGAGGGACCAGGGTATATTATGTGCTCGCCTCTGGACTGCTAGATCTGTTGGATATATACTTTGCCTCTCAGTATATTCACAGGTTAGGTGAAAAAAAAGTCTGAGCAGGTCTTCCCTCAGAGAGGAAATTAAGCCGTCAGTACCGAGGCTTTACGGTGTCAGGTACTTGGCAAAAGATTTTGTTACGGTTACGTACTGAATATATTAAATTATATATCTCGACCAACTTTACTCGCATTGTCAAACAAACATGAATTTTCGGGGTAAGATTTTCAAGTTTATATTTCTAAAAGTCAGCCTGATAAACAAGTTGTTCAGATAAGTTATGAAAAACTAAGATTGGAATTTAAAATTATATAGTGGTAAATTGATTAGAACCATTATTATCTGCTCTGACGACAAAGTACCAGGGGGCAAAGGCCGTTGTGTCTTTTGTTTAGCTTGAAGGATTCGATAATTGTGACAGGCTACACAATGCAGTTGCATTAGCAAAGCCGTACCTAGGCTGTCTCAAGTGACAGGCTACACAATGCAGTTGCATTAGCAAAGCCGTACCTAGGCTGCTCAAGTGACAGGCTACACAATGCAGTTGCATTAGCAAAGCCGTACCTAGGCTGTCTCAAGTGACAGGCTACACAATACAGTTGCATTAGCAAAGCCGTACCTAGGCTGTCTCAAGTGACAGGCTACACAATGCAGTTGCATTAGCAAAGCCGTACCTAGGCTGTCTCAAGTGACAAGCTACACAATGCAGTTGCATTAGCAAAGCCGTACCTAGGCTGCCTCAAGTGACAGGCTACACAATACAGTTGCATTAGCAAAGCCGTACCTAGGCTGCTCAAGTGACAGGCTACACAATGCAGTTGCATTAGCAAAGCCGTACCTAGGCTGCTCAAGTGACAGGCTACACAATGCAGTTGCATTAGCAAAGCCGTACCTAGGCTGTCTCAAGACTTCCTAGCTACGTTTACTTTTTCTATTACTTTTCGAATAATTATTAAAGGGACATGGTTATGATTAGATCATTCAAGTATGTTAGATTATTTTTTTAATCATGTTTCGCTCACTGCTAATGGTTAATCAACTGATATAACAACATTGTAAATTAATGTCTTACTAGGGGGCCAGGTTTGCTTAGTGGTTAATGAACTCGCCTCTGAACTAGTAGGTCCGGGGTTCGATACCCACCTGGCCATCGATTTATGGACGTAGAGGGTGAATAACCTGATCACGCCGTCCCTCGAAGAGGACGTTAAACCGTCGTTCCCGAGCCTGTACGATAACAGGTACTCGTTAAAGATCCTTACTCAAGTATATTTCATATTTGTTTTGACAACACGACTAATTTGGTCGAGATATATAATTTAATACATTTAGTACGTAACCGTAACAAAGTCTTTGCCTTTAATTAGGTGACAAAATGGTTTAATGGGATAACAGAACTTGAATACAGTCTGATGGTGTCAGTAAATGAATGTGATCCGTATCGTGACAAGCCTCGTGAAAAGCAGAGACGACCAACTCATTTTCCTTCTAGAGTCGCTTTGGATCCCAGTGAACCATATCTGACCACCCCAATCATCCCATACCCCATGTCCTATAACCAATCAGACCACAATACATCACAACTCCTAATTTTTTTTTACATTTCTCTGTATTAATCTTTCTTTCCTTATTCATCCATAGACTCGCTTGATTTTTAGTATATTAAAGCTAATTTCAATACCTTTTTTAATTTTACTATTATTTTATTACATATTATATCATTGGTTTATAATATTAGTAGTATATAATAATATTTAATTCGATATTGCAAGAAATGTGCAGAAATCTTGAAGTTAATTTGTTAGCATAAGTACTGCAATCGTGATCTGATAACTAGGTATATTTCGCTACTTACTAAATGGATATACTAATACAAATAATCTGCAGGCGTCTGCAACTGACAAAATTAAATATCTTCCTCTGGCTCCTAGACACTTGTGACGTTACTGGGGTACAATGCCTATAAGACTCTACGTCCTAGCAGACTTGTGACGTTACTGGGGTACAATGCCTATAAGACTCTACGTTCTAGCAGACTTGTGACGTTACTGGGGTACAATGCCTATAAGACTCTACGTCCTAGCAGACTTGTGACGTTACTGGGGTACAATGCCTATAAGACTCTACGTTGTAGCAGACTTGTGACGTTACTGGGGTACAATGCCCATAAGACTCTACATTCTAGCAGACTTGTGACGTTACTGGGGTACAATGCCCATTAGACTCTACATTCTAGCAGACTTGTGACGTTACTGGGGTACAATGGCCATAAGACTCTACATTCTAGCAGACTTGTGACGTTACTGGGGTACAATGCCCATAAGACTCTACGTCCTAGCAGACTTGTGACGTTACTGGGGTACAATTCCCATAAGACTCTACGTCCTAGCAGACTTGTGACGTTACTGGGGTACAATGCCCATAAGACTCTACGTTCTAGCAGACTTGTGACGTTACTGGGGTACAATGCCCATAAGACTCTACGTCCTAGCAGACTTGTGACGTTACTGGGGTACAATGCCCATAAGACTCTACATTCTAGCAGACTTATAACATGAACACACTAAAGCACATGGTCGGTACTACTAAGCAAACTAGAAAGAAGTTATATTGAATATCCTACTTTGTAACTAATATATATTTATTAATGTGACAACTTTTCTATTTAAAATATTAATATTCGCGTATTCTATATCAATATTATAGACAATCTGCAACATAGAAATTTCATAGGTTAGAATTCTTTAAAATTAAATATTAAATAAAAAAGATAAAATTAATTACGCATTAATTTACTGTCATACGCAAAACATTAAAGAAGAATATTTTTTAACAATTACCATTTATTATTTATTAATTATTAGTTAGTAATTTGACTCAACTATAGCTAACATGATAAATGTGTCACCCCCTAAATAGTACTAAAGGTGAAAGTGTGGGTATTCGTAAATACTAAATATGGGAAAGCAGTCAGTAACTATATCTTAAGTTTTTAATTTCACCTATGGAGTAAAGTGGAAACGAATGCAACATTATCAGATGATAAACGGAAAGAGACATCTAATGTGATCTGCAGCCTATTTTTCTATGAGTAGAACTATTACCAAGCTGATTAATATCAGAAATGAAAAGAATCTGGTTATCTTTAAAGAAACAATTCAGAACGGAAATGTAAACACTATTAACAGCAAAGTGTTAGAAGTGACTACATGTAAAACATAAACCTTGACCTTTGAAAAGCACTGTTTTGTCATCAAACATTCAAAAATTGTGATATTTATCTCAAGTAATATTCATATTAAAACAGTACATTATAACTAACTTTAAAATCAACCGAATTGTGGGTTATAATGAGTACGCTTTTTTCATAAAGTATGGTTAAAACTTTTCCCCAGGTTTCAATACTAACTAAAACAATGAAGCCCATTGTAATTGATGCAGGGAAAACTAAATGGTATTATTAAGATTGGGTTGACAGCCGGTGGTGTAATGGTTGACAGAAGTATTGATTGACACACTCCCTGTTATACGAAGGAAAACAATGAAAAAGCGGTGGGCCTGAAGCGTTGAATACGACAATCTCAGGGTGCTTTCTCTCACAACAGAGAGAATACTTTATACAGAACAATCAGCCTGTTAATCTATCAATTAATTAGTTTAAAAAAAAAGATACTCCACCATGCTCATAGCTCATACCTTCTAAATAATAATAACTAATAAATAACTTCATGCTCATAGCTCAGGCCACCATGCTCATATCATTATGTTCATAGCTCATACCACCATGCTCATGCCTCATACCCCCATGCTCATAGTTCATACCACCATGCTGATAGCTCATACCACCATGATCATAACTTATACCACCCTGCTCATAGCTCATATCATTATGTTCATAGCTCATACCAGCATACTCATAGCTCATACCAGCATAATCACAGCTCAAACCGACATTCTCATAGTTCATACCAGCATGATCATAGCTCATCCCACCATGCTCATAGCTCATACCCCCATGCTCTTAGTTCATACCACCATGATCATAGCTCATACCATCATGCTCATGACTCATACCGCCCTGCTCATACCACCCTGCTCATATCATTATGTTCATAGCTCATACCAGCATAATCACAGCTCATACCAACATGCTCATAGTTCATACCAGCATGATCATAGCTCATACTCATATCATTATGTTCATAGCTCATGCCACCATGCTCATAGCTCATACCACCATGCTTATAGATCATACCAGCATACTCATAGCTCATACCAGCATAATCACAGTTCATACCAACATGCTCATGGTTCATACCAGCATGATCATAGCTCATACCACCATGCTCATAGCTCATACCCCTATGCTCATAGTTCATACCACCATGATCATAGCTCATATCATTATGTTAATAGCTCATACCACCATGCACATAACTCATACCACCATAATCATAGTTCATACCAAGCATGTACCCATAGCTCATACCATCATTCTTGCAACATACTCATATTTCAAACATTTTTGTAATTATTTGACTATTATTTTAGTAAATATGTATACAATGCTCCTGTTTAATTAATTTAGCGTACCATCAGTAATAGTAAACTTTATACTTCTCCATAGTAGTGACATTTATTCATCGCATTTCACAATTTTGACTTTAATATAAGTCATCATGAAAAAAATCGCTTGTGAGGTTTTGACGTTTTGAAGGCCCCCAAAGTCTATTTATGGGGTTTTAATGTTTTTAGTTGATGCCTGTGAGAGGATTTATCCAAAAGCTTGGGGGCACGCTATAGGCTGCACCATTTCACAGAACAAATTCATATCTTAAGAAAAAATTGGGTCCTGTAGTGTGCCATATAGTGAGCCACTCTTGATTTTGTAAAATATCGCATAATGAAAAATTTAGTTGTTTTTAGACAACATTTTTTTTCTCCTTAACTACTAACTCTAGAATATTAAAAACGTTAGCATTCTTATAAAGCTGACAGAAAGAAAGTTGAAAATTTCCAATCATGGAAACTTATTTTCAAAAAGTGAAAATAAATGTTGACTTATGGATTGATAATGATTGTAGACATAATGCAAGGCACACCACTTGGCGAATCATCTTGAACGTATACCCAAAAAATAGCTCTTTTCAGTGAGTGAGCTAAATACTACAGTGTGTGAACTACGTACTATATATGAAAGGAAGAGACTTTGGGGCACAATTTAGAATTTATTTTTTACTTTAACTGCTAATAACAGAAATAATGAAATTTTGTGAAAAAAATTTACATAAAATAGTATTCTACCAAAAAAAAAATTCAAATTCTAACCATAGGAAATGGCAATATAACACAGAAAACTGAACTCAGAACAGCAGATAACCTGTTATACCTGTGGGATTCATTTACATTGGCTTAGAAATGTTTTATCACAATCTAGTTGCTAAATCAAGTCAGAAAGAATTGTTATTTAAACTTATTACAAGAAATTTTGAAGATATTATTCAATATGATATGTAAGCAGTTTTAAGTGTTAAAACTATGAAAGTAAATATACAAATCAAACTTATACGATGTTTTCGTGGTGGATTGTTGATTCACCGGTGTTACGGTGGATATATATATATTATCAACAAGAAAACGATCAACAAAGGAAAAAACTAAACATTTCAAACTATCGGTACACAGTAAATAGAAAACAGACGGTATCTCAGATATCTTATCACAACATGTGCTGCTCCCTAGCGACATTTAGTGAAACACTTTTTATATTACAATTAATAAACCCACTAGACAATATAAACTAATGTAAAATTGGAACATTTGTTATTTTTAATTGAACAATAAATTCTACTTAAGTTGTCAGTATCTGTTTTTTTGTTTGATGTATTGCTAGTATTTCTTATATGTTCCATTATAAATAGCTAAGGTTTCGGAAAATGTCGCTAGGGAGTAGTACATGTTGTGATAAGATAACTGATATGTTGATTCGGTTGTAGAAGCTAGCTTTAAGTAAGTTCTTTGAATTTGTTTGTAGAATGTGGTATAAATATGGTAATTGTCCATTGTTTTTATGGGTTCTAACCAAATATATGTATATTTTTAAATGCTAATCTATATTAGTGATTACATGTACTTATTTAAAGAAGATTTAAGACCTTTTTTTTTTGACAGTAAACAGCTCATTAAAAACCAATCAAATTTTGTCAAAAAATTTATAAATTTTCAATTACTGCAAATAGCAATGAATCTATAAGAACTGAATATTGATCTTGGACTAATATCCAGTTTACATTGACTTTGAAATATTTTGAGTGAATCCAATGAAATAAAAAAGCCAGATAGAATAGTATTCTACCAAAAAGGTGGAATGAAGAACATTCTGTTGCTTAGTTTGTTATTTATGTTTTAACTTTTATTAATATCAAAAAAAACCTAATTATTTTTACAAGTATCCTACTTCTAAGTTCTTTATCGATATATACCCACTGCATACACTACTGCTATTAGAAATTACTGCTATTTTTCAGTTTCAATAATTCATTACAATTACTATAATTTTAATTGTTAAAGACAAATTAATTTTTTTTTGTTTAAAATTATAGGATATCTAATATAGATTTTTTTTTGTTTTAGATTTTCAAAAATTAGAAAGAGAAGCCAGGATATGTCGGAAGCTGCAGCATCCAAATATAGGTAAGACATTGTATTCTGACACAACTATTGATTTCAGTACTCATATAAGATATCTATATAAATAAAAGAAAGGTTTTGTCTGTACATTGTTTTGAACTGACTCATTTCAAGTTTTCTTTACGTTTCATACATTAGAGAAACCAAATCCACCCTTAGAAAAATGTCTATCAGTTTGTCGGTTTGTTCGCAAAATTTTGTCACAAGTAAACTCAGCCAACTAGCGTACTGAAACTTTGGCACTAGATTTTTGTATGCCTAACTTAAAATATAGCCTCTGAATAGATTGATAATTCAGTGCAGAAGCGATTTATGGACCTTTAAGCTGTAGTTTGCTAACTGCATAGACATGTTTATTTTGAAAAGAAACAGGTATAGCAAGTTGGTATTGTTAGTTGGTTTTAATTTCATTTGTATTGCGTATTTGGGACTATTGAAACGGTGTTTCCCAGAGATGAAGATGTACTACCTATTCAGAATAAATAGTTTTGTGAATATGTAATTCTCAACCTTTAATATGAACAGGCAAGAAAAGTCAACAAATTCTTACGCTATATCAATCTGAGGAAAGAACTTACAAGTCAGTAAAGAGAGTGTTAGTGATAAAAGGAATCAGTTCATTATCCAACTGAATTTCTTGACTTCGTGACTGCTCCTGACTGCCTGATTATGAGTAAAAACTTAAAGTAGGAGCACCAATCATGCTGTGATTTAGTGTAGTAACAAATTTCATGATACGAAACGTGAGTGCCCCAAAAATGTGAAACGGGACACGAGACCTACATCATAACTGTGTGTAGTATTGGGGAGTCTGTATGTATACCATGCATACCATTGATTCCGAGTCACTATCTGTTTCCGTTGAAACGAATGCAAAGTTCTGTCAGAGTCTATTTCTCTATGACGTTAACTAAGTCGCAAGAGGAAACTATCTAATTCAGGAATTCAAGTTAGCGAGACCATGTTTTTCTCACATGGTCAACTGTAGTTTACTTGCTTAAGAGTCAGAGGTTTCAACTGTTTGTTCTTCCATGAACCTGAAGGACAGACAGCTAATGTAGTGTATACAGAGGCATTTGCTTAACACTGTACTAATAATGATATTTTCTACTATTCTATAATTTATGATGATATTTTGGAGTACCATGTGCAATCGAATTTTTGATTCCGTAAAAGACAGGCACGTTTGCTAGTCATAAATAAATATCACAATCAACAATAATATTAGTACACGTTTGTTTATTAAAAATTATATTTTTGTATCTCTTAATTTGTTAAGTTCTTGTTTGAAACGATATTCTAATTGCAACTCGTTCTTTGCAGTCAGAGGCATGTATCTGTGAAATATATTTTACTTCTTATATCTTAAATAAGGGGCCAGGCTAGCTCAGTGATTACGTGCTCGCCTCTGAACTGATAGGACTGGGGTTCGATCCTCACCTGGCCATCGATTTATTCACGCGGGAGGTGAATAAATCTGAGCTCGTCGTCCCTCGGAGAAGGACGTTAAACCGTCGGTCCCGAGCCTGTACGATGTCAGGTACTCGTTAAAGATCCCTACTCTAAATACATTTGAGTTAGGCAAAATTTAGGACTCCCACTGTAGAATCAATCTTCATTGTGTGGTATCACAAAGGGCCAATGCTTGGCCTACGTGTGTTCCCTTGTGGAACTGCCACTGCAACCTAACCCAACCTACATCTTTATAAATAAAATAATGATTTTGTCTGTACATTGCTTAGAACTGACTCATTTCAAGTTTTCTTTACGTTTCATACATTGGAGAAACCGAATCCACCCTTAGAAAAATTTCTGTCGGTTTGTCGGTTTGTCCGCAAAACTTTGTCACAGGTAAACTCAGCTACCATAAGACATATAAAGCTGAAACTTTTACAGTAGATTTGTGTAGGTCTAACTTAAAATATAGGCTATGATGGGAAATTCAACGTAGAAGTGAAGTTATGGACGTTTAACGCAAAAATGTTTGTCACAAGTAAACTCAGCCACCATAAGACATAGCGAGCTGAAACATTGACACTGGATTTGTGTGTGCCTAACTTAAAATATGGGCTCTAAATAGATTATTAATTCAGTACAGAAGCGAAGTTATGGGGCTTTTAGCTGTATTTTCCTAACTTCACAGACAAGTTTGTTTTGAAAATACACAGGTGTGGCAAGTAGGTATTGTTAGTTGATTTTAATTTCAATTGAGCATATGAATATATTGCGTATTTGACATCATTGAAATGGTGTTTCACAGAGTTAAGGATGTACTATCTATTGAGAATAAATGTTTTGTAAACGAGCAATTCTCAGCCCTTAATATGAATAGGCATAAGAAATCAACAAACAAGTTCTTACGCTATATGAAGCCGAGGAAAGAACTTACAAGTCAGTAAAGAGATTGTATTAGTGATGAAGAAGCAGTTCATTATCTAATTGAATTTCTTGACTCTGAATTTATTTCTCCTGGACTGCCTGCTCATGAGTAAAAACTTAAAGTAGAGCACCAATCATGCTGCAATTTAGTAGCAGTAACAAATTTCATGTTACGAAACATGAGTGCCCCAAAACTGTGCAACGGGACACGACTCTGAGTTCGTGCTCTACACAGATATGCCATAGAGGCGGACATAATGACTGGATGTGGTATTGGGGAGTCTGTGTGTATACTTCACATACCATTGATTCCGAGCCACTGTCTGTTTACGTTGAAATGATTGCAAAGTCCGGTCAGAGTCTATTTCGCAATGACGTTAACTAAGTCGCAAAGGGAGACTTCATCTAACGCAGGAATACAAGGTAGCAAAACCAAGTTTTTCTCACATGGTCAAATGTAGTTTACATGCTCAACGGTCAGAGGTTTCAACTCTTTCTTCTACCATGAACCTGAAGGACAGACAGCTAATGTAGTGTATTAGCTGGAGGCATTTGTTTAACACTGTAGTAATAATGGTATTTTCTACTATTCTATAATTTCTAATGACATTTTGAAATACCAAAAATGACGGAACTTCTGATTCCTCAGTGGTATAGCCAAAAGGCATAGGCACACGGCAATAAAACAAAACAGGAACTTCTGATTCCGTCAAAGACGGGTACGTTTGCTATGTATTATATATAACTGTCAACTTTTTTTTAATTTAATATTTGCTTAATAAATACACTGGTAATAATGTAAGGTATGGACCAGAGTAGCCCAGTGGCTTGCGTGATCGCCGATGACAGTAGTGCAAATGTATTATAAATAAATGTAACAAACAAATATTTTTTTGAATTTAAAATGTGGATAATATAAAAGATGGTAATAAAGTAAAGTGATCTAGCCAGGGTAGCCAGTAGCTTGCTTGCTCGCCGATGAGAGTAGTGCAAATGTATTATAAATAAATACAACAAAAATATTTTTTTTTACTTTAATATTTGCGTAATATAAACACTGGTAATAAAGTAAGGTATGGAACCAGAGTAGCCCAGTGGCTTGCGTGCTAGCTTTTGACTGGGAGCACGTTAATTAGAACTAACTCATTTCAAGTTTTCTTTACATTTCATAGTTCAGAGTAGCCACGCGCTGGGATGAGGCCTCTGTTCCCTTGGGAACAGTTATCTCTGCTCAGCGTGGCTAAAGGGCTCCACGTAAAAAACATCGGCCTGGTCTGCTTTATTGCGTGGTGTGGTCGAAAGACCGAGGTACATGCCAATAAATCAAACAAGTTCAGCGTAGCCACATGTAGCCTTAGAATAATTTCTGTCTGTCGGTTTGTCCACAAAATATTGCTACCATAAGACATATAAAGCTGAAACATTGATTGTAGATTTGTGTATGTCTAACTTGAAATCTAATCTTTGTATACAGAGGCATTTGTTTAGCACTGTACTAATAATGGTATTTTCTACTATTCTATAACTTCTAATTGTAGTATTAGTATAATACTATAATTTATATTTTGGAATACCAAGTATAATAGAATTTTTGATTCCGTCAAAGACGGGTAGGTTTGCTAGTCTTAAATAATACTAAACTTCTATTTCGTTATAAAACATTTATTAATTAGACCCTTTTCTATTTTATTCATTGCTCTGATTCTATTTCATTGTGCGTAGAGGTTTTGGAAGGTCACTTATCGAACTTAAAGTAGTTTAAGTGAATACTTAGCTCATTTTACAAGAAATACACCTTACTATGGGAGTAGACCCACTCAGCTAGGAAGATAAGCTCTCCCGAGTATAAAGCATTGATTCGAGCAGACTATGACTCGGTGAAGTTGAGGTCGCAAATGTGTACCAAATCAACTGGCGGGAAGATGTCTGACCGTACACAGCAACGTGTAACCTACGCAATGGCAGAACACCTCTATTCATCCTTGGGGCGCGCCTCCAACTGTCATAAAGCTCAACACCGAAAGGACTGGTTGATACAAGAATGAATCGCGGCTTTACCTCTCCCGTACTGTCCTACCGTGCTTAATTCGCATTTGAATGTTTCACCTGTGCAAGGGCACTACTAAACCTAGCTGTGAAGAAGGCGACTTGTTTGGTTGTTATATCTCTCCTAAGAATTAGGACTTATCCAACGACACTATGTAGCCCTAGCAGATGGACCTTGGGTATCTTGGAGTCAACCCCTCTCAAGTTATGGTTTCCTGAGGGCTTGGCCGCTCTAGTCCACTTGTAGATACATATTTACAATTATACGTATTATACGTAGATCGTATAATAACAATTTTTCTTCTGCTCCTTTGGTTTTTCTTGCCAACCTTTTGGTTGGTCGAAAAAGTTTTTCGATCTGATTCTAGGGCTTAAGGTTAATGTTTCTGAGACATTTGGATACGGTCTTTAAGAAAATCTTTCTTCTTCCTAGAGAGATTGCTTTACAAGTAGGTGTGTAGGGCTTGGAAGATCGACTGTAACTTGATCATGTTACGTCATGTGGTTACAAGTACTTAATGAAGCACTTTGCTAAGTTTACTTTTTTATGTATTGTATACATCAGCACTTTGTGTTCTAGGACATCAGTTCTAAAGACTTATGTTAGTTTATAAGAAAGAAGAGATGAAATGTGATACAACGATTCTGTCACTGATTGGTTCGTGACATTGAATAACTTAACCTTGATAAGTTTTCATGTCCTTGCATACTAGTAGCACTAATAAGAAGCTGGGGTTCAAAACTCTTCTGTTAGAACAAATAGCGTTATGTCACAGCGATAGATACTCACCATGGCGTCTGTCAAAGCTGGGATCATAGCCTGATCTGGCGACATGTTGCGTTCAAGCAGCGAGATTTGGAGTTATATCAGTGTCCGAGGTACCGAGTGACAATGATGTTACCATTAGTCTGCATTTAAGCGGTACACTGAACCCTCCCTTCTTTGGGTGAAAACAATCCACCTATTGCGGTCAATTTAAGTCAGCTGGTGCCAAGAATACCATCATAGTATGCATTTTAACAGAAATTATCGAAGCTTATTTTTGGCTTGTTCCTTCAAGATTGTGACCTCTAAAGGCAGGTGCATAACAACATACCGAATAGAAGTGCAAACTTGTTCTGTCATGAATGACAAGACTCTAACCGATATAATCAAAGTACTAAACCCCTTCATTTACATGCCAAATATCAAATAAACCATAACAGCTATGAATATATCTACAAAGTCCTCGTTAAGAAGCCAGTGTTGATGAAGGATAAAAAGAATGATTCTCTAGCGATGTTCGATTTGATTTGAAGGGATTTCCACTAAGTAATATCGTCAGCATTTTGTTTTTCTTATACATTTCGAATGGAGTTGTATACATTGCGGTCCTCTGCAAACAGCCTTGTTCAGCAGAACTGATGTTTTTGATGCCTATCTCTACAAGTCTCCCTATTGGCTTTCTCCAGTTGCCAATAACCAATCAGGTTTCTATTCTCCTCTGAAGTCATTGATTACGTCAGTTTGTATTTGGTGTGTGTCACTTTTCAGTATTAGTTACAAATTATTGATCACTTAAACATTGTACTGTTTTTTTTATGGTTTTACACATCATATAACGCGGATGATGTGTAGGAAATTTTTTTTTTTAATATATATGTAAGTCACTACGGTTACTACCCATTCAAACTTTACCGCTATGAATAATGTAAAACAACTTTTGTCCGGCAATGCCAGGGCTAGGGGTGAGAATTTGTGTCTACCAGCGTTACAAAATAATGGTATGTCACTGCCTTCTTAATGCTTGTCAAAGTATGATAGGATCAGCAATATTTATTAAGTGCTTTTATTGCATGTAAAGTTATTAAGTAGGCGAAAAAGAAGGATCGAATGCCTAAAAATTATTCCATTCTACAGGTCAAAAGAGTTTAAAGTCCCTGATCTAGAGAACGCAAACAAAGCATGCGTTAGGGATTTGAACCATGTTCCTGTGATCCACCTAGTCAAACAATCGAAAGGCTATAACCTAGAGTTAAGGAATTCGAAGGAATGTCTCTGTGATGGAAGCGAGTTACTGTCAGAACCGAGCCAACGAGACACATCGCTGAGTCTCCTCAGGGCATTAACCCCAAACCCCACACTTATCGGTCTTGTTTAGTGTAGTGTGTTCAACTATACTTGTGTATATGTATATAAAAAGATTTCACATAAACACGTGAAACAACAATCAATGATCAAACCACAATAAGAAATGGGAAAACAAGACTAAGATCTTTCAACTGTAACAAGCGGTCTTCGTCAGAGTCAAAAACCCAACAGAGTTGGGTTTGGGTTTTTGACTCTGACGAAGACCGCTTGTTACGGTTGAAAGACCTTAGTCTTGTTTTCCCATTTCTTATTGTGGTTTGATCATTGTATATGTATATGTATACTATTGATGTGTTGGGGATGCTTCCCCAACGCTGTCTTTAATAAATATTTTATAATGAGCCCCTCTGACAACCTCTTTGGAACTCCATCAGAAATACAGTTTGCCTCAAAGGGGGAAATCTTTTAATACTAAGAAATATTGAGAAAACATTAATACACAATATTAAGAAATATTGTATATCAACCACTCTAACCTCAAAGCATCAAATTCCTTGAAGTGTACTTTAACCATTGGTTAAATCACCAATTTAGACTTGTTGTCAAATCAGATCTAACTAAAACCACACTCCCACTTTGAATGTACTATTTCTCAGTGTTCTTAGAACTAATTTCATATTGAATTAAGAATTCTTTTTGAAATCTACTTTTGGAATTCTCTTGCGTAGATTTGTCTACTAGTTTTCTCTGTTTTAAAGTTCTAATGTTCTGTTTCCCGTTTCTAACTATTCTAAATGAGGTACCTGATCTCAGAAATATCTTTAATATTATGGAGGAGGTAAGGAGAGTAAGTGTCTCAAGAGATTCATCAATGCTGATTAAAGAGGGGGCAGAAATGAAAGCTTTGTAGTCATAGAGAACCTTTTAGAATAATTCATAGTTAAAGGGTGCTTCCCCAACACTGTCTTTAATAAATATTTTATAATGAGCTCCTCTGACAAACCTCTTTACCAAGAAAACCCGAAAGTAGTTTGAACCTCCAATCTATTCTTTTGATAATAGTGGATTGTTCAGTTCAATTCCTATTTTAAAACTTTAAAATATTCTTAGTAGCAACAAAATTTGTACAGAGTCTACGTAAAACTTCTACGTGTGATCAATTTTTTGAAGCCCTATATTACATAATCAAAGGGCAACAAAGCAGATCAACATTCTTACACTCTTTGAGGTATATTGGTCCTGTCAAGCTAATGTTATAGCTTACATTTCTGACAAAGGGACTAATGTTGGTTTTTTTTGAAGATTGAATATTTTTTTAATAACTACCCTAACTGTTACTGAAGCAACAAGCCTGGTATACCCACCTGACAAGTTTTTTAGATGAAAATTCAATATCATTTGTTTTAGTACTTATTGATCATTTGGTAAAATTATAGAGTATTCAAAGACATAAGTATCTTTCTTCTGAGTTTTCTTTTTAATTTACTAATTACCGAATTATCTAAACGTCGATTTGGACTACTAATCATACTGTCGTTAATGCCAGAAAATGACCCGTTTCAGATCTTTAAAAAGACATAATTTTCGACCCTTGCAATTTCATTCAAGGTTAAGTCACGAAATACTGTAGTCTCATGGTTTTGACAGTTCAAAGAAAATTATTTAACCACTTACTAGCTTAATAATTTTTTTTATATATAAAAATATTAGTATAATACCAACTTTTATCTATTTTTATCAAAAATGCTCTTGAAGATTAAGGTTATTTATATAAATTTAAGAAAAATGTAGTACTGAACGTGCTTATTGCTTTCCCTGACACTTGGCTTCACGGAAGCTTTTGAAGGTCAAAAAGAGTATTCTCAGAAGCCGCTTTATTGCAAATCATGAGTATTCTTTTTTTTAATTCATTGATTAGTGTCAGCTATTGATAGATAATGTCTGAAGGTTGCCAACCTTGGGCTGTTTCTCAATCAGTCTAGACCCTAAGACCATCTTCCTTGCCCCATATCCTTTGTCGGGTGTTCCGCAGGATTGAGTGTCCCGGCAACATAACCTCCTTGGCCTCAGCTTCTAACCTGAACATCACTCTTTTAGATAAAAACACCTCAATTCTCATCCCCGTTTATCCAAGCACGGAGTTTGAGTCTTTTCAGTAATAGGTTTTAAAGTCTTCAAAACCTTATGACAATGATCTATACAGCCTTGTCTACGCTATTATTTTATTTATCGTTAATTTATGATACTTAAACATTATTTATTTTATTATTATTTCTTCTTACCTTTTTTTCTGTAATATACTCTTTCGACTTTTATAATAGAATCTGTTTTTATTATTTAGCGCTCCCAGCTTATTCAGCCATATCGCTGAAAACAACAACAGAACACACTGATGCCTTTTTTACGTGAAAGCACTTTTGCCGCATCTCGGGAGCTACAAGCTCTAGCCTAGGATAGAGGCAAACAAAACCTCCGATAACCGCCCGAGGTGGACCACGCGGAGGCGAGCTTCCACGACCCTACATCACAAAAAAAATAAAAATCTTATAACAATTTAATAAAAGCAAAGCAAAAAGGTCCCACTAAACAAAAAATATTCTTCTTAATAAAATTTAAAAAGAAGCATATTTCTTGATATTTTTTAACTTCTAACACTTAGTCTTATACCACAAAACTGGAAAATAAACTCCCGTTATTTTAGACTTTCTTGTAAAGGAAAACAAGAACATTAACGTTTCTCATGCGTATTAGATCTTAGAGAACCGGTGTATTCAACATAGTATGGACATTAGCCAACATGAAGGCCACTTGGGGGCAATACTGCTGTCCTCTTGCCTTTATAATAGAACCAAACATGGTGTTACGAGGATGACGCTTTCAACTACAAAACCTGAGAATGTATACACTGTGTGTATTGTCAGTCCATAAAGTCTTGCACCATGCTATATAAACTACTTAGCGGTGGCGCTACCGCCGGTAAGCTCTCAGAGGTCAGAGTCTTTGTTGACACACAGAGTTCATCAAGGCTGGCCTCTGGCCTCGCGGAGAGGACCTGTCTGTGTCACGCGCTCGCCAAATAAACATCTTACTTTTACCTTTTTTAAACTCAAGTTTCTCTCTCGCCCAAATTAACTAACTAAATGTAAAAAACACTTCAATTTAACTCGCATAATCTGTAACATTAAGAAACTAATACCAATTAAGAGTTGTAACACTAATATAATACTAACACTAATACAATGTTAATATAAATACAACAGTATGCATAACATACCACACACTGCCAATGTTCTCACTGTTCTTCACTTACCAACAGTGTTTCCATTGTTTCTTCAATACCATTGTAAACAATACTGACAACCAATACAAGAAATTATCAGATCCAATACATACATACCATTTAGATCAGAAATCTAAAATGTTTTTTAATTCGTACAGTTTTTATTATAAATATAAACTTAAGAAAAATGTAAGTACTGGACATGCTTACTGCTTACTGTGTCACTTGGCTTCATGAAAACTTTTCAAGGTCAAGAAGAGTATTCTCTGAAGCCGCTTTATTTCAAATCTTTTGCCTAAAAAATCATCAAATCATTTTTTAATCTTTTCTTTATTAATAAAGTACGTGGTTACAGTGAACAATCTTCTGTTTTAGGTCATGTACGTTAGTTTTCCAGCAGATTTGTGAAAAGTTGTGTTCTTATTTTATCGCAGTGTTAGAATAGATTAACTTTCAGGAGGAAGTCCTTTGGTAATTTTATTATTGTTAAGGAGGTAAACTGCGTTCTAGGTTGACATAATACATTATGTTTTTTGTGTTAGGTTTGCAGAGCTAGCACTGCGATGCCGTGACCGGTTACTCTTGATTACATACACATAAACACAGATCGATGTTGCTGGAAGGATAACAATGTTCATATCATATTTATTATTCATACTGTAACCTTTGAGGAGATTACTGTAACCAGTTTTTGAAGAATCAGTTTTTACTTGAATCGCAGAAGGCCGTGAAATGTCACTCAAGGCTGGCAGCACTAATTGCTTCACACAACTCCATTACTCTACGGTATAATGACTGACGCTATCTACGACATAACCTGTCATTTATGTACAGTTGCTATTTTAATGAGATTTAGTAGTCATGTATATATAGTTAGCCAATAGGAGACTAATACTGTAACGATCAAAATAACTTTTAGCAACTATAACAAAGTTCATCTTAACTGTTTCCGCTCCCAAAATTATGTATTTATAAATTAATATGGACTTAATAGACGTTTTTAACGATATAAATATTAAAAGAAAACAATCTGGACTTTAACTCAACTTTAACAAACACTCAACTTTAACTATAAGTAAAAAATATCAAACTGGTTAGTGTAATGATTTTTGTCTCCTCAAAAGCTTTCAAATTAAATTAAGTCAAAATTTCTTACATTTTATTCACAAAAAACTTTTTTGTTGTTTTTAAAATTTAAAAACCCAATTGAAACACTAGATGCAGAAAACATCTGGTGAGGGGTTGAGAAGATTGGGAGGGAACTGTACTCCTTTGTTTCCCCAAACATTCTTTTCTGGACATTAGTCCTTTCCTGCGCTTTCACCCTTTTAAAATACCACTCTTCCCTCCCACTCTTCTCAACCTCTCACCAAGTTGTTTTCTGAATCTAGTGTTTCAGTTGGGTTTTTGACTCTAACGAAGAAGACCGCTTATTATGGTTGAAAGATCTTAGTCTTGTTTTCCCATTTCATTTGTGGTTTGATCATATATATATATATGAGATATGACATTCTTGAACAGTTGGTCAAAAAAAGGAAATCATAATATATATATATATATATATTGAAAAAAACGAGCCAATCCCTGTTGCATATTACTTTGGACACTTTTTATTGGTTGTGGGTGTTTTTTCGTTAAACACCTTTCTCCTTAGCACACTCCGTCTGCTTGGCCGCCTCACCTTCACTCCAGGGGAGGGCTCACAGTCCCTACCTAATTTTCCAATAGAGTTGGATGAAGGTCTTGGCGTCCTTGCTTGGAAGTGTACCTGGTCGAACTTGGTGTTTCCTATGGGCTTAGTGGATTTCATTAGATACTGGTTGTTGGTGTTTTCTGTAGATTCTATTGTTGTGGGTGTATGTTTTTTTTTCAATATCTAATCTGGCATTCAGTATATATATATATATCTCTGATTTATATTTAAACAGATATGAACATTCATTTAATTTCCTTTTATTTTCTATCAATGAAAGCTATTTGAACTGTCTTCTTTTCCATACAAAACCCAATCGAATTAACAAAATGATTTGTTTGCATTACAATGTTAAATAAATCTAGTTACCATCATCTGGGCATCGTTACAAATAATTAATAATCTAGCTGACATTTTGAACTGGGACCATTATTCTTTTATGATTACGTTGTTTGTACTCGACCATTTTCCTGCACGCGAAACAATTCTTTATTACCCTGTCCGGAGCCCTCTTTATAGTTTTATAATAACACTTAAGAAAGTAAAAAAAGAAATATGGAAAATTACTTCAAAACGGATAAGTTATCGTTATTGAAAGTAAAACTTTGTGATATTCCAATTAAAAACTAGAATAGGAAGTAGTATTAACTTGTTTTAATAAGCAATTATACAACTCCAAGTATAATTATATGCAAATGAAAACATTGTTGCAAAATCACAATTTAATAAAAGAGTGGTGAATTTGAAAAATATTCTAAGAAGACGTCTCAGTTTAATTTTAAATCTACTCAATAAATCATTAGTTGTGCAATCCGTAATTGTGTGGTATTTACTCATTCTGAGGTAAAATGGATAAACCAACAAAAGTCTCCACACAAATGAAGTTTTATTCAACGCGTTTCGAACACTTTGTTTTCACTTGACCAACTCGTCAGTACCACTTCCTTGGTGTTTTCCTGATGATGAACACAAAGTGTTCGAAACGCGTTGAATAAAACTTCATTTGTGTGGAGACTTTTGTTGGTTTATCCATTTTACCTCAGAATACTCAATAAGTATTGAATTTGAAAAGAAACTTAGAAAAGTTCTAATAAGTGTTATTAAAATAAGTATAATAAGTAAAATATGTTTAAGAATATGAAACTTTGATACTATTAAAGCAAGCTTTACCTAACACAAAAAGAGATTCTTTAAAATATATTAAGAAGCCTAAATAAAAATAAATGTTTATAAAGAAACAACGTGTTTTGAACATACAGTGTTCATCTCTAAGTAGAGAAAAATCTGCGGAGACTATCCGAGGAACGTGAAGAAGAACTTCGTTCTTTGTGTATGAAGGTGTTTTGCTTTATATTTTAGTTACTGTGCTGTATGGAGTTTTATGAGACTCTTTATCTATTTATAAAATCTATTTGTGTCGTTCTCAATTTTCCTATTATGAAGAGAAGCGGCGGTGGAAAGTTTATAATAACTGTTGTGTAGCTAGAGGAGAGATATATATTGGGGGAAATATCTATTGTTTTGATAGATATGCGTGCTTGATTGACGAGACTGCAGTTTGTGTCAGTAGCGACCATCACAGATGCTATTCGTGACTTCTCTCACCCGCAGTTATCCTCAATCTTGATCGGAAGCCTCAGCGGGTTCAGCGCAGAAAACACCTTCATAAATATCTATACAAATAAACCTCTATAAATAAACTGTTACCACTAACACCTCAACAGAATATTAAGACATTAGATTACTGTGAATTATGATTTTTTTCGTAATAACATTTAGAACCTGGTTCATACATACAAACATATCATCCCTTTCTAGACATTAGTACTTTCCTGCGCTTTCACCCTTTTAAAATACCACTCTTCCCTCCCACTCTTCTCAACACCTTACCAGATGTGTCGTGCATCTAGTGTTTCGGTTGGGTTTTTGACTCTGACGAGGACCGCTTGTTGCGGTTGAGGGATCTTGGTCTTGTTTTCTCATTTCATATTGTGGTTTGATCATTGATTGTTGTTTCGGGTGTTTATGTGAAATGTTTTTAAAACACCATATTTTATGGTGTGGCTTATTCTCGGTAGTAGTGCCTTTTTAATGAGAACTTTAATAATTTTCATTGCAACCATGTGGTATTTACCAAAATACTATATCGAAAAGCTATTCTGTTTCAAACAATGTTTTGAAAGCAGAGACGACCCCAAGCAGTGACTGCCTGCACCCACTATTAACTCTCCAAAACTGAAGTAAACTCAACAACAAACTACATTTGGTAAAATAAATATAATAGTTTTTGTACTATGTTTCCAAAATGACTTATACAACTTCCTTTATGTGGCAACTTTTTCTTTATTTTTTTTATTTTATATTTTATTCCAGCACTGTGTATTACATGCATTAACGTCAAATTGTACACAATACTTCTTTCATTCACAATACAAAATACTTATTGTAGAGTAAAAATTTTTATTTTGTACTATATTTACTGTACACTATATATGAGCCGCTTATTTTGAAAGTGGCCTAATTCCATTTATGTTAAAATCGAGATATTTAAGGGTTTGCGTTTTACAAAATTTAAAAATATTGTCATTTTATTTATCAACTAATTTTTGTTATAAAAATTCTTAGTAATTTTAAATAAATTTTGTACAATTTGCTGCAAAAGGTAAAGATAACGTAATAATGTAATTATTTAAATAGCTAGCTAAATTTTTTTGGAAAATGGAATTAGGCCACTTTCAAAATAAACGGCTCATATAACTCACTGGTGTCATTGTATTTTTTAGTTAATGGCTGAGGAAGAACACTACGTGTTTGAAACGCGTTGTTTATACCATAAAAATTTTTATATATGGAAACCATTTCATTAGCTCTTTACCTTACAATGAGTAAATACCACATAATAAGTGATTGCACTACGTTAGAAACAAAATACTTATTTTACATTGATTCATAATTCTACAATATAATAATTTGTTTTAATAATTATTTGTTATAAAATAATATTTTCTCATTCTGAGGTAAAATAGATAAACCAACAAAAGTCTCCACACAAATGAAGTTTTATTCAAGTTGAAACTTCATTTGTGTGGAGGCATTTGTTGGTTTATCCATTTTAACTCAGAATGAGTAAATACCACACAATTACGGATTGCAGAACTAATGATTTAAAATAATATTTATTTTTCTAAGATACGGAAATCTTTGTTATCTTTAGATTTAGTCAGCTCTTTGAATGCTTGCAGGGCACATAGAGTGGCTCTATGCATACAGTCTAATTATTGACTAATATTAACGATTTTTCATGTACACTCAACATAGAAATCAAAATGAATATGGTACATCCAAAAGTCTAGTAGCTTTTCATATTACTTGCTTAATTAAATTAATTTATTTATTATTGTTGAGCATTGGTTTTATTATAATTAGAAAGGATGGGGAATTGGTTGCCTCCTTTGTTTCGCCCAGCTCTGCATGCCGCAGGTTTACGCTATTTGTCATTAAGTCTGAATACACAATAAACATACAGTGTATTTGGGCAGGCTGGCTTCCCGTTTTTGAAACATTTGCTTAATGATTATAGATTATAATATAACTAGAGGGAGGCTGTTTGTATAGAACATGTATAGTCAGGTAATGAGTTTGCAGGTTTTAATGGGTCATGAGACTTTGATAAAAGGAAATCGTTAGTTAAACTGGTTTCTGTGGAAACAGTTTATCACATATTCATTACGGACTGCGATTGTTCTAACGACTTATTGGGTAACTTATTCACATTGCTTCGACTATCTAGAGCGAAAAACGACTTGAAAACTCGATTAACGGCGTGCTATTGATAATGGCCTCACCATTGTTTGTAAGAACATAGCGAGTAGGTTAAGAAAACTTTTCAAAATGTAGCATGCAATTATATTATTTTAGTAATATAAAGCAAAAAGTGGAAGAGTTATGTACGGAAACTTTGTGTTCATATTAGTCTCAATAAAATGGGTTTCATAGAAAATAATAATAAGGCGTTTTCAACACCTATTGTTCTTCTTCAGGTTACTTGTAATACGCGGGTATGTGAAAGAGAAACGAACTCGGTGGTCTGAGTGTACACTCAACCTTTATCACTCTCTCAATTACCCGAGTAGCAGAAATAACCTGTTGAAGAAGACTAAGGTTCGAAACGTGTTGTTATTGCTTTTTTTTTTTTTTTTTTTAAGTGGGGGCCAGGGTAGCCCAGTGGTAACGTGCTATCCTGGACCGGTAGATCTGTAGTTTTATGGTCACTCAGGTGTCGACTTTTTTATGTGGCAGTGCATGGTCATCGGAGTGGAGGTTAAACCATTGGCCCCGAGCCTCAACCATGTCAGTTACTCGTTAAAGATCGCTTTTAAATGCACTTAAATTAAGTAAAATTTAGAGATGCCAATGCAGAATGTTCATTACGTGATCCCATAATGCGCCAATGTTCAGCCTTTGTGTCTTCCTTCGTGAAGCTGCCACCACAACCGTGGTCGAAACATGTCGTTTCTTATGAAAACTTGTATAAGAGCATCCTTTTCTTTTTACTGTTCCAGCATTTCATCTAAATCATCTCTTTCAGAAATACATCGGCAATTTGTTTTATAACAATATACAGAGAACATTATATAACTTTTAGCAGTTTATAACAGTATAACCAGACTGTCTCTTCTTGAATATTGCATGTATAACCTTATTTCTCAGTTCTGCTTTTAAAAACAAGGACTTTCAACTGTATTGACAATGTGTGGAGCAATGCAAGATATTGCCATTCGGTTATAACAGTTGTTTTCTGAATTATAAAAATTTTATTTCAATCGTAATGTGAAGAAGTCTGTTTTAAATTTTAGAATATAGAGGCTTGTATTGAATAATTGATTAATTAATAATTAGATATGTAATAATTAATATAATAATTAATTAATAATGATTAATAAATTAATTAATTATAATAATATAATTAATTAATTATAGATATTATATATAATAATTTAGATTATCGATTAGATTATATATAATATCTAGATTTATATAATCTATATAATAATATAGATTATAGGTGTGTTATCTAATCGGGGTTCGGTCAATTTTCCAGGATAAAAAATTAAACTCTCGTTGCCAACGTTTCGGTTTTATTTAAAACCTTTTTCATAGGCCTACAAACAAAGGATAATAAGAAATCACATATCAACATCAAACATATACACAAAATGAAAATGGATGGTTACAACTTATGAATATTACAAGTAGAAATATTTCAGAGATACATAAAACAATATTACTTACAGAAGTAAGAATTTTTTAACTAAGAAAATGAAATTTACATTATTTAAAGGAACAACAATGTTAACCGGACAAAACCTTCGACTAGACTAATAAGATAGCATTACAAATATCCTCAACACTGTTCACTCAAGGGAACTAAATAAATCAAATTTCACTAAAACTCAGCTCAACACTCCAGAATAAATATTACTTAAATTAGTAATATCGCTTCTATGATTAATCGATCTTAGATCCTTTTTAATATATAACATCTCAAGTGTCTTCCTTCTTTGCTCATCTTTTTCTTTAAAAAAAAAAAAAAAAAAAAATTGATGCTTGTATCTTCATTGATGATTACTTTTATTGGGGGTTCCTTTATTAATATAACTCAGAATGTTCGGAGGCACTGTACAATCGTAGTGAATCTTGCTAGCTATTAGCAGCTTCTGATTTAAATTTCTTTGCTCAAAACTATATTATTCTAAAAAAGAATTCGCTTTATCTGGAAGTGTTGTTATTTAAAATTCTACAGACTGCCTGTATGATTTGAGGAAGTCAGTGAGGAATGTTAGCAGGTTATATTACATTATGATCAATTACTACTGAGCCATCAATAATGACTGACTTTAAACAAGTAATCAAGCCTAATAATATTAAGTTGTTTCTTGGTCATACTTGATGCGAAAGTCAATTCATATAATACACTTTAAATGCAAATGAAGATTGATTGATTAATATTCTTTAAAGGTGGCTGGGCCAGGCCCATTTGTGCGTGTCGGTTCCGTGAAAAGATAACTCAAAAGAATGAATATTTCATTTAATTTTTGTCATGTTAAGTCTTTAATTTGGATCCCATGCCTTCCTATCAGCTGAATCTATGATGGAATAGTCTTTAGGCACGATACCATTAAAACACCCTCATTTCCCTCGAACCGTCTACAAAATGCAATTCATATAAAAAACGAGGACAACAGCTACAAAACTGAATCAAGTGTTACTTAGTATAACACAAGAGAAGACAGGCAACACAACTTTGTAAGTTTATCACTATTACAGCGATTAACATAATTACTGTTGAAAAATAATATAATTAATTATTAAAATACTTATTACAAATTCATTTTAGAATAGTGGGCCTATATTCAAAAACTAAAAAGCACAAGTCATTCAGTTACATTTAAATATTATTTATACCATTGTTAAAAACATATTTATATCAAAATCATTAGTTGTGCAATCCGTAATTGTGTGGTATTTACTCATTCTGAGGTCAAATGGATAAACCAACAAAAGTCTCCACACAAATGAAGTTTTATTTCAAATAAAACTTCATTTGTGTGGAGACTTTTGTTGGTTTATCCATTTTACCTCAGAATGACATATTTATATATTAATTATAAGAAATAACATTAGTGGCGTAACTTGGTAAATACTCTTCAGTTACTATATGATGTTGTATTCTTAGGATTTATGACGGAAGTATATACACAAGCCAGTTTTGCTCGAAAGCAACGAGTTTCGAACTGTTAATGTTCTTCTTCAGATAAATTCAAAGGATTAATCAAAAGCATGAGAAAAATGAATCTAACCAATACAAAAAACTCAATATATCTCTATATATGATCAAACCGTAATATGAAAATGGGAAAACAAGACTAAGATCTGACGAAGACCGCTTGTTACGGTTGAAAGATCTTAGTCTTGTTTTCCCATTTTCTTATTGTGGTTTGATCATTGATTGTTGTTTCACGTGTTTATGTGAAATCTTTTTATATCTCTATATACGAGTATAAAGTTCTTGAGTTTATTTGTTAACCTATTTCCCGTGGAGATAGAGACCTGAAATTAAATATATTATTTATTACCTGAATAATGTTAAATAAAAGAAAATTATCGCTATATGCCCAAAATTGGAGCCAGGGTAGCAAGTGTCTTGCGTGCTCGCCAATGGCAGTAGTGCAAATATAATACATATAAATGTAACAATTTTTTTTTGTAATTTAATATTTGCGTAGTATAACCACTGGTAATAAACTAAAGGTCTGGAGCCAGGGTAGCCCACTGGCTTGCGTGCTCGCCGATGACAGTAGCACAAATATATTAAAAATAAATGTAGCAAAAAATTATTTGAATTCAAAATTTTAATAATATAAACAATGGTAATGAAGTAAACGCATGGATCCACGATGGCCAGTCGCTTGCGTGCTCTTCGATGACAGTAGTGAAAATGTATTATATATAAATATAACAAAAAAAATTTTAATTTATAACTTGCGAAATATAAACACTGGTAATAAAATAAACGCATGGAGCAAGAGTAGCCCAGAGGCTTGCGTGCTCTGTGATGACAGTACTACATATGTATTATAAATAAATGTAATAAATAGATAATAAACTACTAAATTAGAGGTTAAAAATTAATAATTTTAGAAACAAACGAACACAACTGTCGAATAAAATAGGCATGTTCTAAGGTAATATTATAAAGACACATTCCTTTCATTAATGTTATTTTATGTTGGGGAAATAAATTGAATTTTTACAATTTACAAGTTTTGTTTATTTTAAATATATTTCATTGTATACATAACCTGAATTGATGTTTTATTTATATATGTATATGATAAAATATATGGGTTTTTTTACTTTTAAATGATTTTTATTTTACTAAATATACATACTGTGTATATATCTTAAATCATGTTAAGAATACTATATCAAAAGCTTGGGCCATATAAGAATCTCTTTCCGTGTTTTAATAACAAGGAACAACAATTAAAATTGTCCCTGTCAATCATGTTCAGTACATATTTCAATCATGTCAATCATATTTCAATACCTATTGCTATAAATTCTGAGTGACATAAAGGGTCACGGGTAGTCTAGTTTGGTATAAAATACATGGTCTAGAAATTGGAGACTTTGATTGATTGCCTAAGAAAGTTGAAGGTTTTGTCATTGAAAGGTTTCAGTTCGAGATAACACAAGACAGGAGGTAGGGAGAGCAGGTAACATTTCCAGTTACGAAGCCATCATTCTATTACAGAACATAAAACTTTATAATTCAATTTAACGTAAACTACTACTTAATTTTATTTTTAACATGACCTTCCTATAATTAGAGTATGTTCAGCTGGGTTACTCGAAATATCAGCTTCTTCTCACTATCACCCCATCATTTCTTATCTCAAACTCAAACAATTAAATACTACAACTTTTAACTTCTTATCCCTAATCACTGCCTCCTTTGTCTGGAGCAGGTATTTTACACCTAAATGTGTTCAGGTTTTGTCTTCATTAGTAAATTTCCCTCATGTTTTTCCTTTACGTTTTAGATTAACCTAAAGATGAGCACTAAGGTTCGAAACGTTGTTTTCCAATAAACTAGGTTTGTTGACTTTCTTTATAATTACTAAGAATAAAGAATTTATCACCAAATGTAAGATTATTTTTATTTTAATTTTTTTTTTAAATTTGCTGGTTTAAAGGTAACTACTCGTAATTATTATGTCAAGTATGAAGTAGTGTAAGTGGACAAGTCGTCTGTGGAACTCAAGTCATTTTAGCTGTCACGATTAACGGTGGCAATTATAATTTAAAAAAAACATCCAGCCATAAATATCCAACTTGGTAATTCTTATAGAATCTTGAAATTGTTTTCCAATAGGCCGCCCGGAATTAGCAGGGTTTAAGGCGAGTTTCAACCACCCTACCTTAATCCCCCAAAATACCTCCTGATTCAAAGGCGATGGCTAAGTCAACATATAAGTACAACTCCACCTTGTATATATAACATTACTAACCCTCTATTATACTCATTATTATCCTGATGAAGAAGGTGGCACACTAGAAACATGTCGACTAATAATATATGTGATATGCTTAACAGTTTTAATGAAGAGACGAGGAGGAATTCCGGAAATTGGGGAAATTGTGTAGGAAACAGATAGAAGCCAAATATGGGGCGTTATTTAGCAATATATGTTTAAATGAAGGACTGCTTCCAACTTTTACGAATTATATATATATATATATATATATATGATCAAACCACAATAAGAAATGGGAAAAGAAGACTAAGATCTTTCAACTGTAACAAGCGGTCTTCGTCAGAGTTAAAAACCCAACTAGAAACCCCGAAAACCCCAGTTGGGTTTTTGACTCTGACGAAGACCGCTTGTTGCGGTTGAAAGATCTTCGGCTTGTTTTCCCATTCCTTATTGTGGTTTGATCATTGATTGTTATTTCACGTGTTTATGTGAAATCCTTTAATCGCAATATATATATATATATATAAAAACTAGAATTTAAAAAGAACACATAGAAAGGAAATCACTGAACTCACTACTATATTTCGATGTCCTCGTCTTCAGGAAAAGAAGTGAATCGCTCCAAAGGCTGATAACGACTGACTTGGCGTTCGAACTGAAGCACTCAAACAGGGTAGCCAACTTTCGGAGGAAAGGTAGACAGGGAAGATAAAGAGATACAAGCCAAATAAAAATTAAAAAATGAAAACATTTAACTAAAATAAAATTAAAAGCTGATAACAACTAAAAAATAAGAGGAAAAAAAAATCAACGATTGAGGTTAAGCCCAGGAGCCGATCTACCGCCCAGAAGACTAATAAGTGCTTCTTCTGAAGCTCTCAGAGTAACTTTCGAATTAGTCTGATCAATCTATCTCAGGACCTGTACACGGAAACAGTCATTAAAACTGAGTCCGTGAGAGCTGGCATGAGTAGCAAAGGGAAGGTCACTGCGTTTGCCAACGGATGACCTGTGATTATTCATACGCAGGCTTAGCTTGGTGGAAGCCAAACCCACATAAAAAGAATCACACTGGGTGCAATCCAAACGGTAAACGAAGTTACCAGAGGTACAAGAGGTCTTGTGAGAGATAGGGTAAGTGCGTTTACTATGGAAGGAGGTAAAGGAAGGAACAGGATATATATACTGAAAGGGATGAGGTGTATGAAATTTTTGGCAAGATTGCCTTAATATCCCATTTTGACATAATATATTATATAACCCAGAATTTTGATATTATGCTTATTTATAGTACAGCTGAGTGTACGCAACTCTACGTTTTGTTTTAAATAAACACGTCAGGTATCGTCAGTAATATTAAAAAGGTAACCACCTTTTTTTATAGGACTCTTGGAGACAGTTACTGTCAGAAACCTGTTAAACCAGGAAGGTAATATGCCAAGGTTATTATTTTTTACGGAATAGAGTATTTTATTATTGTCATTAATAATAATGCTAGAGGATAGATTAGTATTTTATAAGCATAAAATAGTCGGTTTCAGCTTCATTTGGTTTAGCAACTACGTTAAACCGACAATGGAATGTCTGTTATCATAACATGACGGCAAATGTAGAAATAATTCTCTAGGTTAGAGTTTTCTGTTCATATCTAATGAATTCCTAGTCACAATGATATTTAATTTAGTAAAAAAAACTGTGTGACTGTCAAGACAACTGTGGTTATTGATTTGAGTCGTATCTCCCGATGTTCTTAAATCTGGTCTTTTATCTTATAAATCAAGTAGTCCTTATAAGACTGAAAGGCAATATTTAATATGGAATTTATAGTTCCTCCACCCCTCAATTATTTCGTTTTTTTTTCATGGCGACTTTTGTTGCTGTCAGTCCTCAACCATTACAAACATATTTAGTTTCTGTCATCTCATCAACAGATACTTCCAGACGATGACAGGTTTCAATGTAAGCTTGTTGAAATACTGATATTGACATTTATTTTGTTTTCTTTCTGTCTTTTGTGATTTTGATTGCATACACTTATTGAATTTAGTTGTTTTTTATCATCAGTTGCCCCATCATTTCCTTTCAATTCGTCTCTGATTTGACTACAAGGTTGTTTTCAACTGTCATCGTCAGCCAGTTTGAAAAATCCCTCTTTCAGCCAAAATTGATAACAGTTCAGCCAAAGATTAGAGATCGTAACCGTCTTTCCCAATTCATTTCTGAGTTGCCAGTTGATATCGGAAGTTCTATAAATAAGTGTTATTAGTGGAACAAGTTACCTTGTTATTTCAGTCTAGAAAATGTCTTTGAAAAGGACCAAAGATAATTGATTTACCTTGTGTCAGCAAGGACAGCCAATGAGGCTAACGTTAGGAAAGTTTGAGTTTTCCCCTCACGTCTGACGGCTCAGTCACGTTAAAAGTCTCAGCTTGTAAAGTTTTCGATGAAAATATCCAGAGAAACAATCGGTAAATCTAATTTAGAAGAAACAAAGTTTTATATTTGAAACAGTTTTGATGTTATTATTTAAAAGTATTTGACATTTTATTATCATGACACTGAAATAAGAAGGGCAAAATATATTATTGTTGTTCTATTGATCTATAATACAGATCTATAATTAGAAATCACCAACACAAATTTATTAATGTGTGCTTTAGCCCCTACTTTAATGTGTACTAGTGTCTGCAGGATTAGTATTCAGAATGAGTTCTTGTTATATATTTGCATATGTATTCAAGTATACCCAAACAATCTACTTTGCCGTTCATATCGAAATGTTTATATATACAAATTTCGTAATCGTATCACGATGCCACCTGTGTATGATCACAACGATATGGATTTTTCAATACTACTAATCCCTCATCGTCTGCATACGTCATCTATAAAAGGTTTATTACAAAAAATCGTTAACTTTAATCTATAATTTATTACCTTCAAAAAATAAGTGTAAAAATATTTAGCAAATATATGATATTGCCACCATTTGACTTTCAATTATAAAAACATCATTAAATTATTGTGTATAAGATTGTCTGAGCTACTTGTAGCACTAGAAACTGCTCTCTTTTACTGTTACTGCAAGTAAAACATAGTAACCGACCATGTACACACTTTGATTTAACATTTACTAGTCTTGGGGCTTTTCAATCAATTAACCACTTTTATAATTATCTCTCACTCTCTCTATGATCAAACAACAATATGAAATGGGAAACAAGACTAAGATCTTTCAACCCTAACAAGCAGTCTTCTTCGTTAGAGTCAAAAACCCAACTGAAACACTAGATGTAGAAAATATCTTGGTGAGAGGTTGAAAAGAGTGGGAGGGAAGGGTGATATTTTAAAAGGGTGAAAGCACAGGAAAGGACTAATGTCCAGAAAGGGATGTTTGGGGAAACAAAGGAGTACAGTAAGAAAGAGTAAAAAACTATCCGTTAGCTGTCAACCCTCTTAGAAGAGGCTATTGCCCTCGTAACGAAAGTATCCAGTTTGAAGAGACTGTTACTAATGTTTATACTATTAGATCTATTAAATTTAATTAGAGACGATTCAATAATATTTCTTAACAACATCGATTTTTCATAGGTAATAAATTTAGCTCCTGTCCAATCAATATGATGATTTTCATTGTGTATATGCAAGAATAAGGCACTACTTTTTTCCTGTCTACTTACGTTGTATTGGTGTTGTTTTACACGTGTCTTTAACGATTTATCAGTTTGACCAATATAAATTTTATGGCAATTTTTGCACAGAATTTTATAAATACCACCTGTCTCCAGTTCCCTGGGAGAGTTTTTTTTTAACATATTGCCCACGTTATTACGATTAGAAAACACTATATTAAAATGAAGTTGTTTTGCTAGTTTAGGAAGGAGGTCGAATGAGTCATGATATGGTTAAAGTATGAAATTTGACAATGAACGGGGCTCTGTCTCTCTCTCTATCTCAAACTATATACGTACGTGCGTGAGTGTGTGTATAAGACGTGAGTACATGCGTGAGTGTGTATGCGATGCAGTGTCCATGTGTGAGTGTGTGTATAAGACGTGAATACATGCGTGAATGTGTATGCGATGCAGTGTCCATGTGTGAGTGTGTGTATAAGACGTGAATACATGCGTGAATGTGTATGCGATGCAGTGTCCATGTGTATGTGTTGTGAGTGTTTGGTTGTTATAATAAAACATTGTAAACAGGCTACAACTCACAGCATTTATTGGATCATGATGATATACAGCATATAAATAGATCTTGGCTAGAGTATGAACTTTCTGCCAAACCCTTCCTGTCATTCTATTGTACTTCATGCGAAAACAACACAGAAAACAATCCCCTCTCTTCTTGTAATAATCATTTAAAGGTAAGATTAACATCCTAGACGTTTTTCTGTAATTTATCAAAAGCTTAAAAATGAAAAAGAAATAAAAATAACAAAAGCTGATAAATCTGGAGCCATAGTACTAACGGATATGCCAGATTATATTTCAAAAATGGAAAATTTGTTATCTAATTCTACTACTTATGAAATGTTGAATTTAAATCCCACGGAGAAGTTTAATAGTTCAGTTAAACAAAAAATTAAAGCGTATGCTTAAAAATAACAAGGAATTGATTGCCAGATTTACTACTAGATCTCCCTGTTTGCCTTATATGTATGGGTTAATAAGAACACATAAAGATGGTAACCCGGTCAGACCTATCGTTAGCTCGGTTGGATCTGTGGGTTACAAGTTATCCAAATGGTTGGTTCATCTTTTGTCCCCATTGGTTGGAGCCATTTCCCAGAGTCATACAAAAAATGGTTTGGACCTTGTTTTAAAGTTGAACTCTTTCTCTTTCAACAACTGTACTTTGATGAGTTTTGATGTAAAATCTCTTTTCATTAACGTTCCTGTAGAAGATTTGCTGACCTCTAAGAGTAGGATTAGATAAAAGAAATTTTAGTATGCCTATTTCTGTGTCTACTCTTTTAGAATTAATTCGTTTTTGTGTTGATGATTCTTGTTTTTCTTTTGGAGATAAATCTTATAGGCCAAAGTTTGGTTTAGCTATGGGATATATATAATCTATAAAACCACAAACTTCCTTGTGGTTTTGTACTTCATTGATCACATCAGATATTTATTGTGATTCTTCTGGATTATATATAATATATATATATACACACTTTTTTGATGAAAATATGATCCGAAATGGACAAATACAGTTCAATGTACATAAAGAAATGTAGAGAAATTAAAAACACACACTTACAGTCTCTAATTTTTGGTTGAACCGTCTTCAGGAGAGATAAGAAAGGGAAACCAAGCGCACTGGTACAGAGACGGTTGGAGACGGTCAACCGAAAATTAGAGACTGTAAGTGTGTTTTTAATTTCCTACGTTTCTTTATGTACATTGAACTGTACATATATATATATATATATATATTAATGTATGTATTATTTAATCAGGTTCGGTCAATTTTCTAGGTTCAAAATTCAAATTCTCGTTGCCAATGTTTTCGTTTTATAGAATGTTGTGATTTTTCTGCATATATAAATATTAAATTCAAACTCCTACTTCTAGAATCTTTAATTCAAATATCTTTGAATTTGTTAAAGTGAAGGCAACTGAGTAAGTTAATATGTGAATAAATTTGAAAAGTTCGAGTTGTTTGGAACGTTTATTGTCATGGAAATCTCCTATCATTTCTTCAAAGTGAATATTATAAAATAACACAAGGGATTCAGCATTGACGATCTTTTTAAGAGTATCTTCTTTCCACTCATCAAACTTAGCATGAATTATAGATAAACTACCGAGAGGCATGTTGAAACACATACAGGGTGACCTAAAAAAAACGGACTCCAACTCTAATTAGGCCCCGTTTCTTAGTGTTTTGTCCAAATGAAATGAAACTTTGGTCATAACTAGTTTATTATATTTTAAACATCACATCAAAACACTAGGGACTACAGCATGTGTTCTACAGCATGTGTTCTACAGCATATGTTCTAAATGACCTTCATTTAGCTCCGTGCATTTCTTGAGGTGCAGCACGAAGTTGTCCATGACGTTCTTACAGCCTGAATTGGTAATGGCTCTCATCTCCTCCCTGATGATTTCCTTGAGTTCCGTGATTTCCCTGCGTAGACTCTGTCCTTAAGATAGCCCCAAAGAAAAAAATCTGGGTGGCTTAGTTCCGGGCTATGGGGTGCCCACTCAAAATCAGTCTTGAGACTGATCACTCAGCCTCCGAAGTTCTCTTTCAGCCAATCTCGGGACAGGTTTGAGGTGTGAGAACTTGCTTCGTCTTGCTGGAACCAGAACTTGCTCATGAGCGACGAGTAGAGGGTCTGGAGCTCACTCTTGAAGTGAATAAATAAAAGAGATATCACATAAAGTGTACATGGGGCCCGTTTTTTTTTGGGTCACCCTGTATTGCAATAATCCACTTTATAAGTTGCAAAAAAAAAAAAGAGAAAAACAGAAGCTTTTAACCACACAGGTCATGGGCAGCACAATAACTAATTTAATAATCACAAAAAAAAAACAAACAAAAAGCAACAGCTGATAGGAATGTTAATAGCGAGACCAATATAGTAGGGGGGAAATCTGTTTTTGTAAGTCTTATGTGTCTACATAGTGTGAGTAAGATGAGGAGGCCATCAGGAGAGTTATTAGTTGCCATGCTAGACCTGTAAAAGAAGATGACATATTCTACCTCAATATATTTTACAACAACAAACTCACAGCCTTTTGATAAGCTGATAAGACGCCTGAAGTTCATTACAGTCATCTGGTGACTTACTCTTCACCTATCAGCCAGAGATCTGAAAACACATGTGGAACAAGATCATGAAACTCGTCTGACTATTTCAAATTGTTAGTTGAAGGAATTTCTGTTCTTATTAGTAATCATAATATTCACTAGCTACAAATATTGGAGGCATTTTGTGTAAAAGATAAATGAAATCGCAAATTACCTGTACTTTATACATATATCTAGAAACATTGATTACTAGATGAAGTGTGTGAAAGACGAACCATCTGTTAAAGCCTTCGACCCAGACTGTCAGTCAGTGAGGTCTTGTCAAACCAGCTGCTAATCTAGACACCTGCCGCTTTACGATACCCTGTTATTCCTGATTACATGTTTTTCTATTGGCAGTTGCTTTTTATTTATCCTTAATCCTGATGATGGCTCATGTGATTGAAAGCTTGTGCTTTTTTTTGTGATTATTAAAGTACATTATTGTGAGCAGTGTTTAAACATTTCGCTCTTTAGTTTACTTTTTAATTTATCTGGAAATTATAGCAAAGTTACTAAAAAAAAAAATGAAAAGAAATTCTTAAAAAGATCGTGAATGCTGAATATACAGTGCTATTTAATACAATAATATAGTTTTATATTATTAATATGGCAAACTGTCATACCTTGTAAGATGATCTTGGAGTCGTTGGAGCGCTTTCGTACATTGTCCATCTTCGATCGCAACTAACCTTAGTTAGTTAGCGGTTAGTTGCGATCGAAGATGGACAAAGCTCTCCAACGACTCCAAGATCATCTTTCGAGGTATAACGGTTTGCCATATTAATAATATAAATCATACCAACCTCAGTGGTAATAATAATATGCATGTAAATAATATAGATGTTCTGTAAACTATCGAAAAGAACACGTTTCGGAAAAATTCGTAGAAAAAAAAATAGCAACGAATAATAAGTTTATATTCTAATTATATAATCGTATCTAAAATCTATGTAATAGTAATAACTTTATAACTCTGTTATTACGTAATATTGGAACAAGTTTACAAGTCGAATTTTAATAAATGTATTTCAATATCTTTAATTTATACAGTCAATGTTATGAATATATAATTTTGAAAGCATTTGCTGTAAAAATAATCTCAAACCACTTCTTAAAACCATAATTTAAACAGAGAATTGTTTAGACATTCGCAAATTAATTTAGTTTCCGTCTCGACATAATTGAAATGCCGGTAAAAGAAGCTAATTACTTCCCTGCTTAACAGCGGTGTCGCTTACCATTACAAGTGTTTGCAAATTATCCTTCCATTTCCCCGCCCTCTAGAGGTCTCGTCTCACGTAAAACTAATCGAGTCGCCACGGCTTCTCCAGGCAATTCTACCGCCTTTTACCTCCAATCCCGGACATAAACACCCAATTGTAATAGCGGCCTACTGTCGAAAGAAAACTACTCATTTTTGTATTATAGTCTTATATCTTCTTTAAAATAAGACTGTGAAAATAAAGTTTGAACCCTGAGAAGGAAAATTGTTTTTGGTTATCTTCTCACTGAAAATTAATAAAAAGAAACAAATTGAAAAACGAATTTCCTGCTTGTAAAATTCTCTTGTAAAATTCAACTTTGAACCATAAAGAAAATACTGTCATATTTCCTTTTACAATAAAAAGAGGAAATGTTGAACTAGCAATTTTGTGGAAGCCCGTTCTCTGCAAATTTAATTTTTGGCACCCAGAATTAAAAATATGGGGCTATATTTTTATTGGAAATTGAGAGTCTATTTCAGGCCTTTTCTGGATAAAAAATAATAATTAGATTGTAAGTTGTTTTCGTTTGTAATAAAGATATATATGTACCTTAAAAACAGAAAGAATCTTGAACAAAAACTAACTGTTTTTGTATTTTTAAAAAAATATGTAGTTTTAAAAGAGACAGGATTAGAAAGATCTGCATGGAAACCCTGATTTGGCTTCATATTGATAATTGAACCCTGTCATTAATGTTTATGATGAAGAAACATACGTATTTCTCTTGTATCTACCGTCGTTTCATTTCATTTTGGTGAATAGAGAGTTCCTCCTTCACTGAATAACCTTTCACACTGATAGTACTTGTAAAACAGGGGAGCGGGGGGAGGTTTGCACAAGTACCTCATTGACACAGTTGACAAATTTGAAAATTCTTTGGTTGCAACACCACCAAGAAAGAGGCTCTTCACACTGTCCAATCATTTTAATTTTGTCATACTTGTACATTTCAAACTTGATTTCATTCCTCAATGCTCTTTCATTTTCATCATGCTCAATTATTAAAGTAGAAGACCTTTCTAACTTTCGATGCTTTTCCTGAGACTTTTTCTTGAATTCTCGCAAGCATTTTGCGAGTATTTAGCCTGAAATTGCATGACTCAGTTAAGAAAGTATGAATAATGGTATCAAAATCAATTTAAATAAATTTTCTCTATAAATGTCGGGAAAAGTAATGAGAAGGTTAGAATAACCATTATACAAATTATATATATATAAAAAGATTTCACATAAACAGGTGAAATAACAAATACAACACAAATATTGTGAATTATCAAACCACAGTAAGAAAATGGGAAAACAAGACTAAGATCTTTCAACTGTAACAAGCGGTCTTCGTCAAAGTCAAAAACCCAACTCAGTTAAATAGTTGGGTTAAATTACTCAGATAAATTTATCTCTCCTAAATCTATAAATAAAGATGCTTTCCCAATAAAATGAAATTCATTAGTGCTGACAATCAAATTCACAATGGAAGAAGAAGTAAGTAGTAATTTGCCCTTCTTAGATGTCCTGATCCGTAGGTTACCTAAAGAGTTACGCTTTAGTGTATATAGAAAACCTACGAATATACTTGGATATGTTCACTTTTATTCTTCTCATCCAAAAAAATGTTAAAATTTCTGTTTTTAGAAATATGTTTTTGAGTGCGTTTAGAGTGTGCTCTCCTGAATTCCTTTATGATGAGATTAATAAAATTAGGTCAATTGCTCTATAATTAAAATACTCCTCCTCTTATGTCGATTTAACTTTGAAGGGAGCTAAAAAAACTTTCTCTAATATTTCAACAGAGCCCCGTTCATTGTCAAATATTATAGCTTTACCGTATCATGATTCATTGGACCCTCTTCCTATAATAGCCAAACAACTTGATTATAATATAGTGTTTTCTAATCGTAATAACATGGGCAATATGTTAATAAAAAACTCTTCCAGTGAATTGGAGTCCGGTGGTATTTATAAAAATCCTTGCAAAAATGTCCATAAAATGTATATTGGTCAAACTGGTAAATCATTAAAGACAAGTGTAAAACAACACCAATACAACTTAAGTAGACAGGAAAAAAGTAGCGCCTTATTCTTGCATATATAAATGCATATTCGGAATTGTCTGAACGAACAAATTCTGCAGTTTTGCAACCATTAGCAAGAGGGAGAAAAAGAAACTAAATAAAAATAACAGAACGAAAACTTCCTTAAAGATAAGTGAAAATCTATGAATGTAAAGAAAATAAGAAGCTGTTACATGATAGTCAGGTGTTCAAGTAGCTGGGTCTGTGTGAACGGGTTAATCTGTCACCTTGTTGTGAATCAATAAGCATACTGCTAAAAAATTCGTAAGTGCTCAGCTATCTAGAATATAAAATTTTTAAGTTTTTTTTACTCAAGTTATTGGAATTATTATAATAAAAAAGTTGAGAGGATAATATTGTTTTTCAATAGCATGTGGGGTTGACAGAATGTGGATTCGTGAAGTGAGACTGAATAGAAAACAGCTGGCGAAGCCCTCTTTTAAAGGGGTGCTTGTGACCTGTCATCACAGCAATGCAGCCCAAATTCTATTTCTCCTGTTAGTTTGTGTCAGTTCCATTAAGAGCAATGTCGAAGTTTTAAAATGACCTTGTTATTTGTTTGTACTCTGATTCCTCTAGTAGGCCAGTCAAAGGGATCACAAATGGAATTCGATTCTTTAAAAAGGAACGGTGATAAAATCAACTCTAAATATCCCCGGTATCTCTAGAAAGTAAATACTTTCAGCCTTTTAAAATGTTTTCTCTTGTTTCATTTTTATCAAATTCACATTGAATTATATTTTTTTTTAAATTTATTTTTCGCATTCATAGCCATATTATATTTAATATTTGTTGCACAATAGTTAAAAAAAAAAGTCATTTGCTTGAATAAGACCAAACAATTTATTTGCATCCTTGAATGCAATGAATTGCATTCTCATTAACACTGATTTTTAAGGAGCACTAAACCCTGCAGTAGCATGGCAATAGAAAATTGCGTCGTAATTGGGAAATTAATATAATACTATTTATTAAATACTAACAATATTCCCTCAGAAAAATGTTATTTTCATGTAGGTTACAACCCTAAGCGTTTTTTTTAAATAAGTAAAAGTTATTCTAATTTTTCTTAATACGGATACTAAGTATTACCCACTCTTGTAGTGAATATAGAAATGTCGTAATATTAATATTATTAAAGAAAAGTCATAAGTTTTTAACATCAGATGAGGAATTAATCAATGAGCAATGAACAGATGAACAATGAGCAGATGAGCAATGAGCAGATGAGCAATGAACAGATGAACAATGAGCAGTGAGCAGATGATCAATGAGAAGATGAGCAGTGATTTCAAAGATTGCTAGATTGTTTATAACAACGGTAACAGTGGCTGTATATTTGACAGGATTGAGATAGCGATAAAATAAAACAATGTGTGCGAATGGTTTGATAATTCGGTTACTTGTGGTAAAGTTGAGTGGAGACGACATGAGATTTTGTAATCTGTAATGTTGGGAGAGGTTTTGTTTTGAAGACACTTATGACAGGGTGTAGGGGAGATGAGACGAGAAAGCAGGCTGGTGCAGTGCCTAAGACAAGCTAAGCACACAGTGACAAAGGCTTCTGACTCAAACAGATAAAGCTCGCTACTTAAAACTCGCGACAATCAGAATGAACTTATCTAGGAGCGAGACTGGACTAGCCTCTGAGATAAGAGCCAGCAAGATAACCTTATCTTGTCCTCACGCGCCAACCTTGTCCTATTTCCCATGTTCTCTGTTTACATTTGATTTTTAACAGGAAACGGATAGTAAAGAAAACCTTTTACTTTTTAGAAATGAAATGACATGATTAATATATATTTATTTATTTCCTTTAATGCAGCTATATGATTTAATTGCTTTTTTTATTTTCATGCGTAAATTATTCACGTTGGTGTAGTTTACTTCTTTAGTACAGTATACATACTTCCAGTCGTTACTTCCCCAGCCCCTATAAAGAAGAACAAACGTTTCCCCTCTTCATCAAACCAACTCCTTCTGACATCTATAATTTATAGTATACAGTATACTATACTGCAGCATAGCATATAGTATATTGGTGTAAATAGGCAGCAGATCTCCTTTTAAACAGGTATTATCAAAATCAAATAATAGTATTCTTAACAACTTTGGTTTCCTGCAACAGATATAGAAATGTTATAAACATAAAAAAATAGGTGTTTAATTTTAATAGTTAAATAAAATTATGAATCGATAAAGCCATTTGATTGTCTAATGAAACTTCAGCCATACTGAATTTGATACAGAAGAAAAAATTAAAGGAAACCAAAAAAAAGAGAAGAAATTGAAATAAAAAAATCTAAAATTCGATAAAGAGAACACAATAAAATGAAAACAAAACACAGTTGTGCAATCCGTAATTGTGTAGTACTTACTCATTCTGAGGTAAAATTGATAAACAAACAAAAGTCTCCACACAAATGAAGTTTTATTCAGCAACAACAACACGTTTCGAACACTTTGTTTTCATCATCAGGAAGGCACCAAAGGTGGTGTCTTCCGGTTATTTGCTGTCTTCCTGATGATGAACATAAAGTGTTCGAAACGCGTTGTTGTTGTTGAATAAAACTTCATTTGTGTGGAGACTTTTGTTTATTTGTCTATTTTACCTCAGAATCATTTATAACTGTAGCCTGGATTTCTTATCTGGCCATGATCCTGTGGAGAGAGGGGCGGGACATTGCCGTTCTTGAAGCAGGATGGTCAGTCTGTACCATGAACTTGGCCTTCCTTCCTTCATAGTCACTCATTCCATACTTGTCACAGAATGAGGGCTATTGTTATTGAAAAGTTTTTCTGATATTATTTTCACTCTTTCTTATTTCACGTAATTATATATGAAAACAATGGTGAGGGCAGAGTGTGGATGCGTCATTTGTTAGAATGTTTACCCTGCTAATCAGTCCTTTCTACTTTACTATAAATAAAGTATAGTCATCGAGAAAAAAATACATTACTAGATTTTGACGGAATTACATGTTTTGAGGTCTCAGAAATCATTTTTGTAGTTTTTTCGATGATGTCTGTGTGTGTGTGTGGTGGGTGGGTGAGTATGTATACAAAGTGTGGCCATGCTGCGGTCGAGAATCTTTGATGGATCAAGTTGATATTTAACAGAAAACTTTTTTTGCCAAAAACCTGATTTTAGAGTACATTTTTTTCTCCTAAACTACTAACTCTAGAGTCTCCAAATTTTGGCATTACCTTTGACGCTATAAAGGCAACAGACAAAAATAAACTCAGATTTTTAAAACCACAGGAAATATATTTTTTTTTTCAATGAAATGTAGAACTTTTAATGTCTTATAATTCAATATAAATGCTTGTCAGAGCCATACAAGCCAACAAGTCAAACAAGTCCGTTCAACGGATCAAAACGAAACTACGAGTAAACCTAAAAATAGAACATTCTGTGGAGTATGCGTTACGATATTTTTTTTCAATACACTATATTAGGTTAGTATAGACGTGAAGTGTGGGTATCAAATACCAAAAACCTACTGTACACAGAAAAATACCAAAAATTCATTTTGTTATTTTAAATTATTTTTGTTATTTTGTTATTCATTTTGTTACGTTATGAAAAATTAGGAAAAACATGATTGTTTAATAAGAAGTATTTTTCGATGGAGAAATGCTTAAAAATTAGATATTACAAATAAAAGATTCAGTATTATTTATCTGATGTACTGGAGCTAGCTGAACCAAATCAGATGAACTGCATCTGATGTACGAAGTTTGCTGAACTGCAAGTGGTAACACTGTTACTTCAAACACATGCTAACATACTTTCTAAGTAGATCGGTCACCTTGTCTAGAAATGAAATGCCTTCATATATTACAGATGGTTCAAACTACATTGCCTAACATGTTTTTTTTTTTATTTCAGTTCGGCTACACGACAGTATCCAGGAAGAAAACTTCCACTACTTAGTGTTCGACTTGTGAGTATATTTACTTACTTACCTACAAGACTGTTTTGCTTTTATCGAATTCAAGTATATGCCAATGATACTCTCTCAAATCCTGTGTAACCCGTGAGCCATCCTGCTCTTTTCAAAAATGGATTTAACACAGTATATCTATTCAACTGGGCACATGGGCAACAACAAAAATTATAGGCATCACGGAATATTTACCTTCTTTCAAATTGACCTAGAAGTACTTTGCAAGTGATAGTTAAACTATGACATGCGAGAGAGTAATGTGGTCATGGAAATTATGGTAGAGGCAGTGACACTGGGCATGTGTACCAATGGTATTCACAATAAACTATAGACACAGAGTACAGATACGAACATATTACAGTCTCTAATTTTTTGCTGAACCTTCATCAAGAGAGTTGAGATAGAGACACCAAGCTCACTTATGAAGCAACCTTTGGAGACCGACAGTGTTGTCACACGCGTGCCCACTCAACACCCAACAAAACTATAGTTTATGGGGGACTCGGTCAGTTCTTCAGGTTCAAATTAAACTCTCATTGCCAACGTTTCGGTCTTTATTTAAAAACTTTTTCATAGGCAGAAGTATAAATTTTGAAACAGAAAAACTAAGTATTACATTACAAATTATTTTACAAAGAAAATAGTATGTGGATTTTTAACAACAACTGTAGTCTGAATGAACACGCGACACTTTTTCCCAAATTATATAAATATTGATAAAAGTATCGACCGTGGAGTAGAAACAGTGTCGCCTGAAATAAGAAAAATAAATACATGCATGTTATTATTATTACCACTGAGGTTAGTATGATTTATATTATTAATATGGCAAACCGTCATACCCCGTAAGATGATCTTGGAGTCATTGGATTGCTTTCGGACGTTGTCCGAACAAAGTCCTGTTATGTTAGTTGCGATCGAAGATGGACAACGTCCGAAAGCGCTCTAACGACTCCAAGATCATCTTACGAGGTATGACGGATTGCCATATTAATAATATAAATAAGAAAAATAAACTAAGAATAAGGGAAGAGTTGAGACATAATTAGTGAAACTGAAGAAAATGAGGAAATATAAATAATAAAAACTTAAAAAAATAATAATAATGAAGAATATTAGTAAAAGACCTCTGTGTGAGATTACTAACCTCGGTAATTTTTTCTCTCATAGAAATTTCTCCCATGCCGATAGTGGGTGGGTGTTTCAGTATGTATCCATGTCTACATACTACTGTATGTATGTCTACATACTGTACAAGTATGTATCCAGTTTGTGGCCATGAATTAAAATTAAGATTAAAACTTCGGCCACAGTGTCCTTTAGAAAAATCCATTTAATATAATGAATGAAATGCCTCCTAATAAGTTGAAATGTGACTATAGAAGTTCTATGTTCTTGTAAGAAAATCATAATTTTTGTATGTAACTCTCTATGAAATTCAGAGCTGTGTTTGCTAATTATATCATTGCAAGTTTGAGAATGAAGTAGAATCCAATTTAAAAGATAAATCGTATTTGTGCAACGTTAAATATTTAAAAGTCAGTTACTCTATAAAACTTGGTAAACTTATTCAACTAATCAGCTTGTTGATAAAACTGAATTTCCTGACAAATTTTGAAGAAAGAACTTTTAAAAATATTTTGCCAAAAGAAAATTCTGAAAATAAAGAAGTTGTCTTTTAATTGAATTTTTTTAAATCATATAACGTAATTCAAGGAGTTAACAAAAAATGTATTCTCAGTTTACATCATATGAGTTTATATATATCATATATGAGTTTATGAAAGTGAGTTTATTTTTTGGCAGTACGCCTTATTTAAGGATAGGAGACATTAGAACGTATTAGAGGCCCCGTGGAACAGCATGGCAATCTTTATGCGAAAGTTTTATCAGTCCGAAAACTGTTAAAGTTTTCGGACCCTAGCATGTACTACATGCCAGATACACTTTAAAGATCTCCACTCTAAATACACTTGACTTACGCAAAATGTAGGACTCCCAATGTAGTTTATGTGCTATCAAAAAGAACTAATCATTGGCCTAAGTCTGTGCTCTTTTGGGACGGCTGCTGCAGCCTAAACTTAACTTAACCTCGAATACCCAATATATTAACAATTGATCACTTTGATAGTATAGTTGTATAACCTTGCCGTTGGTCTTTATTTATTTAGTATTTTGAGAATGTTATTTTTCATTATTAATATAATAAAGAAAAATATATTAATAGTTAGACAGTTTTACAGGTATCTAGGATCATTGGCTGTACATGTAAGGATTATATACTTTTACATATCATATTAAGTTAATTCTAACGTAGTGGTATTACGTGGTAATCAGTTATTATGTGGTATTTACTCATTGTAGAGTAAAATCAAACGCCTTTTTTATACCATTAAATTTTTATATGTGAAGACCATTTGATTAACTTTTTACCCTACAATCATATTAAGTTATTATATTATTTAAACATTTTTCATTAAACAACTAAACATCAATTTTATTGCTGTAGATTCACTCAAAAAACTTCTAAGTAAATATAAACAGTGCAAATACATGTAAACAAATACGACAAGTATAACAAGGAAACCATTAATCTAGGATCAACAGTCAGTTTGTATAGCTTTATTGCACTTTGCCGTAATTGTTAATTATTAAATTCAATTACAAATATCAATTACTAAAAGTTATAATTGAAAGTCACTACAACAACTACCAATCAGTAGTTACCAACTACCATTCAGTGTTACCAACTACTAATCAGTAGTAGTATGAATTACTAATAAATTAAGTCGTAAAATTTCTTTCCATTCAAATCATTCTTCTTTAAAGAGGATTGAATTGAAACATTAAAACTTTCAATACGTTTGTTATATTCAATACATTTAAAACTTCGATCGGTCAGTGGACGCTTTCATGTGAAATGGAAGGACTTAAGTGCCACTAATGTGGGCCAGGTTTGGTCAGTCGTTAACATACTTCTCTCTGAACTGATAGGTCCAGGGTTCGATACCCACCTTGCCCTCGATTTATTCACACGAGAGGTGAATATATCTGAGTAAGTTGTCCCTTACGACTTACGACGTTAAGTCGTGGGTCCCAAGCAATGTTCCCTCTAAATTTTCATGTATCTGCGCACACACACACAAGCTCTCTGAGCACTGTTCCCTCTAAATTTTCATGCATCTGGGCACATACACAAGCTATCTGAAGGGACTAGGGACCACAGTAAGTGATATATATATATACTTTTTCGATAAAAATACGATCCGAAATGGACAAATACAGTTCAATGAACATAAAGAAACATAGAGAAATTAAAAACACGCACTTACAGTCTCTAATTTTCGGTTGAACTGTCTTCAGGAGAGATAAGAGAGGGAAACCAAGCGCACTGGTACAGAGACGGTTGGAGACCCAACAAAGAGTCTCTGTACCAGTGCGCTTGGTTTCCCTCTCTTATCTCTCCTGAAGACGGTTCAACCAAAAATTAGAGACTGTCAGTGTGTGTTTTTAATTTCTCTATGTTTCTTTATGTACATTGAACTATATATATATATATGAATAATAATCAAAATAACACTTGATATAATAGATGGATTAATTTACCACAATGAAAACAATTATCTCTGACGATGTGTTAACGAAAGGCCTTAGAGCATTGTTTCAAAAATTGTTTTCATTGTGGTAAATTAATCCATATATATATATTTCTATAAGTTGGCAGCAGATCTTCATCCAAGCATACATTGTTGAAAAGCAGAGCAGGGTCCCAAAATTTTAAAATTATAAAAAAAAATTTTAGTACTTATTTGACTATGTTTTTTATCTGAAAATGTCGCTGGGAAATCTTCTATTTGCATTGCCTCTGCAACATAGAAGTCTAATTAGGAAAAAAGAACAGCTACTTAAAAAGTCGTGAATGCACTTGGATATATATATATAAATAAAAAGATTTCACATAAACACGTGAAATAACAATCAATGATCAAACCACAATAAGAAAACGGGAAAACAAGACTAAGATTTTTCAACCGTAACAAGCGGTCTTCGTCAGAGTCAAAAACCCAACTGGATTTATTTGGGTTTTTGACTCTTACGAAGACCGCTTGTTACAGTTGAAAGATCTTAGTCTTATTTTCTTATTGTGGTTTGATCATTGATATATATATATATATATATATATATATATATATATATATGTAGGTGTGTTATCTAATCGGGATTCGGTCAATTTTCTCGGATAAAAAATCAAACTCTCGTTGCCAACGTTTCGGTTTTATTTAAAACATTTTTCATAGGCAGAAGTAAGAATTTTTTAAATAAGAAAATGAATTTACATTATTTAAAGGAACAACATTTTTAGCCCAACAAAACCTTCGACAATATATATATATATATATATATATATAAGATGACTGTTTTTAAATGGATTTTCAGCTGTAAAATTTCCAAAAAAAAAAATTTTATTTTAAATTTTACAAAACAGTTTTTTAATTGGGTTGAAAATGTATTATATTTATTTGCGAAGCCAGTTAATTTAATTTAACAATTTTTTTTATGATTTAAATTATAGGTTTCTGTTTTGAAAAAACTTTGGTGGTCTTTGATGACCGTATATGTATACGAGTACTGTAATAAGATAAAAGTTTAGGGCTAATAACAGGAGTTTAAAATTAGATCCTTGATTGTAGTTCTGTGGAAATAAGTATTTTCAGGACTTTATGGAGTTTCTAGTGTTAACGAATTATGAACGCCCAGCGTTGGTGGATGTGGGTGGGGGGTGGGGGGCAAAGGTTACTACTGCCGCAAGCGGCAAAAATATTTGATACGTCACTGACCATACCCATACAGGACGAGTACCAGTTTTGTGGATTGTCTGCGTAAAACGTTGTCTGACTTACTGACAGAACTTGAGGCTCCAGCTTTGCCTTCGTTACTATATACGTAACCTCTGAGAATATACTGTTAGCGCAGTGACAATTGAACTTCGGTTACTTCAGTATTTTGAAGATTCCACTCAACCACCTCTAACCACCTCAACCTAGCGTGATAACTACTGTAAAAATAAGTCCAGCGGAAAGCTGCTAGATGATGAATACTATTCCGTGGTCAGTCGCTGGATTCCACCCCTCCCCCTCTTATTAATCCTTCTCAACCTGTGTGTGAGCGAGTCGACTTACGCTTCATAGTTGTATAATTTTTATCATTTTTGCAATTTGTATAAATATCTATATTAAAAGCAGAAAAACTGGCAAGTAATTGCCTGAAATTTATTGTTATTCATGTAAAGTGTTTGTTGTGTGAAGTTTACCGTGTTTTACTGACGAAGACCGCTTGTTACGGTTGAAAGATCTTAGTCTTGTTTTCCCATTTTCTTATTGTGGTTTGATCATTGATTGTTATTTCACGTGTTTATGTGAAATCTTTTTAATTACCTTATATAGAGAGAGCTCTTTAATATTTTGTTAGAATGCAGAACTGAAGTCCTATAATCTTTAACTTTATTTTATTGATTAATTTTTTTATTTAATGGTGTTATGCGATTTCTTGATGACCTAATAGATTCTCATACAAAATTGAATGAAACTGTAATTCTGCTAGATAGGAAATCTGTAGGTGTAATAATGTGCTTATTTTGCACTCCTGACTTCGCCTTTGTGGTATGGTAATATTTTTTTTCTGTATTCCTTTTATTTTTCTTACTTTATAGTTAGTTTAAATAAATTTCGTTTATAGATAGCATAAAGCGATAAATTTATATTTACATCAAGTCTGGATGACCGTTGCCATTCTTTCGTTCACAGACCTCCTACGTGTATAACAGGGTTTTGGTACATAAATAATGTCAGTTATGGAAACAGGCTAAGCTGCGTGGTAAACCGTTTTTTAGCTTCAACACCCACGCATCCTGTATTGCGCCATTAATCTCTTCAAAGCCTCAAAATAACTCATTCCTTTCTTAGCTACCAGCACAGCAATATTACCTCGAAAGTATTGCAACAACATATCGCAGGTTTAAACTCCAATAAGTTCCAATTTATTGGTATGAGGTTCTTTAAGAAGTGACTTCTTAATGCTTGATATAGCACTAAATTTACTGCTTTAAATCAACTCCTAAAGAGTAAATGCTCACAGTTAAGTATAGATCCTTAATTAGTACCTTAATACAGCTGCAGACATTACATGATCTCTGAACAACGATGTGCACACAGTATGCTAGACATCGATCACTGATATATATATATATATATATATATATATAATGATCAAACCACAATAAGAATGGGAAAACAAGACTAAGATCTTTCAACCGTAACAAGCGGTCTTCGTCAGAGTCAAAAACCCAAAAGCGCCAAGAGATTAATGGCGCAATACAGGATGCGTGGGTGTTGAAGCTAAAAAACGGTTTACCACGCAGCTTAGCCTGTTTCCATAACTGACATTATTTATGTACCAAAAACTCAAAAAAGTTGGGTTTTTGACTCTGACGAAGACCGCTTGTTACGGCTGAAAGATCTTAGTCTTGTTTTCCCATTCTTATTGTGGTTTAATCATTGATTGTTGTTTCACGTGTTTATGTGAAATCTTTTATATATATATATATATATATATATATATTAGTATACTTTGGTAGCAGTCCTTCGGATATACATGCTTTGTTGAACACGACAGAGTAGTTCCTGTCTATAAGTTTCTTCTCGAGAACTTCTATTTGCCTAATAACAGCTTTTTCGATATTAGAACAACGGTTGAGGTGGTCAGCAATTGTAGTCGACGCAACCTCTACTACGTATAAGACCTACATCGCACCCACCCCACCTGATTGATGTCCTGAAGATGACCACGGAAAGTGATCGAAACGCGTCGACTACAATTGCTGACCACCTCAACCGTTGTTCTAACAACGAAAAAGCTGTTTTTCGGCAAATAGAAGTTCTCGAGAAGAAACTTATAGACAGGAACTACTCTGTCGTGTTCAAGAAAGCTATATATATATATATATATATATATATATATATATATATATATATAAAAGATCGGCCGTGGAAAAGAAACAAAACTAAAGTTTATCGGAACTCAGTCAGTTTTTCAGGTTCAAGTTAAACTCTCATTGTCAAAGTTTCGGTTTTTATTTAAAACCTTTTTCATAGGCAGAAGTATAAATTCTGAAACAAAAAAACTAAGTATTACATTACAAATTATTTTCTTTTTAAAATAATTTGTAAATTATAAATTTACAAAAATTTATAAAGTAAAAAATTTTTTACTTTACAAATTTTTGTTAACAACTTTACTGTTTATCTGTTTCAAAATTTATACTTCTGCCTATGAAAAAAGTTTTAAATAAAAACCGAAACGTTGGCAATGAGAGTTTAATTTGAACCTGAAGAACTGACCTAGTCCCGATAAACTTCAGTTTTGTATATATATATATATATATCAATGATCAAATAACAATATGAAATGGGAAAGAACTTAGTCTTGTTGTTCCATTTCATATTGTGCTTTGATCAATGATATATATATATATATATATATATATATATATATATATATATATATATATATATATATCGGAAGCAGATATTCGTTTTGCATGTCTTGTTAAGTTGTATGCCTATTTTTAATTTCACAGCTTTTGTACTGAGTCTCTCAATTTCTCTAATATACTTTCTCCATTTCCGTGAGAACTGGCATGACTAGCAACGGGAAAGTCACTGCATTTACAAATTGTAACGGTTGAAAGATCTTAGTCTTGTTTTCCCATTTTCTTATTGTGGTTTGATCATTGATTGTTATTTCACATGTTTATGTGAAATCTTTATATATATATATATATACATATATATATATATATATATATATATATATAGTTCAATGTTCATAAAGAAACATAGAGAAATTAAAAACACACACTTACAGTCTCTAATTTTTGGTTGAACCGTCTTCAGGAGAGATAAGAAAGGGAAACCAAGCGCACTGGTACAGAGACGGTTGGAAACCAATCGAAAATTAGAGACTGTAAGTGTGTGTTTTTAATTTCTCTACGTTTCTTTATGTACATTGAACTGTATTTGTTCATTTCGGATCGTATTTTCATCAAAAAAGTATATATATATATATATATATATATAAAGGTTAAAACAATTTAAAATCTCTATATAATTTGAGTATTTTTTCCTCAAAATTTTCGTAGTTTTACTGAAAGGGCTCCGACGTTCGCCTGAGCGAGAAGTGAGTACCCATAGTAGTCAGTCAGAAATAGTACTGGCGATCATAGTAGTCCAGTCGGAAGAGGTGTACACAACTGTAGTAGCTTATTAAGTAAAGAATGGCTGTCAGTGAGAATTACCGTCTGTTGCAACCCTGTCCAAACTACCAAGCAGGCAGAGTACTACATTTCCTGTTCTGCTTGCAAGTATGGTTATAAAGTGCTAAGTTTAAACTGTCACTTCGTCAGTCATAAGGTCAAATAAAAGAGGAAACATGCATTCTTGACTCTTTTTTTCTTTAGTGATTTATCCTTAGTTGGTATTACACAAGTACCTTTGTCAATTAATGGTATTCAACACAGATTGATAAGATAAAACATCCTTACTTTTATAACATAAACAAAACTTTTATAAACAAGCATGGTGAAAATTAATGTAATTACTTAGGTATTTTGTATCGTTTGAAGAATAAATTTTGCCTTAATTTGCTGAATGTTATCCTGTAAACGGACGCGGGATAAGACAATTAGAAAAGCAATCAGTCTCGGGGCTCTTGTCCTATCCTTCTGTCCATTGGTAACCGTGAGAAACCGATTCAACCATCTATTTCATTAAGTAAAGCCTTGAGAGGTTTCCGCAACAGATCCCCTTTACAAAGGACTCAATTAATTTAGTAATTAAAGACAAATAAACCTACTTTTAGAAATTAACTCAATCATTAGGTTTTTATTACGGATAAATATAAAGATATTTAACAATTTTCTTCAGGTGAAGTGGAACTACATTTATAAATAATAAACAATGGTTTGATTATAATCTCAAAGAATATTTCTTATAAAAACAGCTTTAGACTTTTCTTATGTTAATGACACCTTACTATTTCTATATGCCAGTTTGATATGAGTGTGTTTCCTCCATCGCGTAGTACCAACGAAGGCTAGGATACTTGTGCGTAAATACGCAATCCCAAGTTTTAACAGAATTAGCCTGTTAGCAAAGTATGTCTTTCTGACTTTTTATCTTTTTATTATTTACCTTTCTTTGTTCATAGTACCATGTAAGAGAATAAGCATTTCATTAGAGAAAGCATTCCATGCTTTCAAGTTTAAAATACTTTCAAGTATGAAATATTTTCAAGCATAAAATAGAATGGTAGTATAAGCAGAATACGGAAGGTTATTTCTTTGTTTTCCTAATGCCGTACTTACAAGTTTTCATTTTTCATTTTTCGTATATCAATTAACTCATTCTTATAATCATAAAAAGATTTGACATAAACACATGAAATAACAATCAATGATCAAACCACAATAAGAAATGGGAAAAAAAAAAGACTAAGATCTTTCAACCTTAACAAGCGGTCTTCGTCAGAGTCAAAACCCTCAGTGCTTTGATCATTGATATTATATATATATAAAAGGATTTCACATAAACACGTGAAATAACAATCAATGATCAAACCACAATATGAAATGGGAAAACAAGACTAAGATCTTGTAACCATAACAGGCGGTCTTGGTCAGACAGTTGTTTGACAGACAGAGTTGGGTTTTTGACTCTGACGAAGACCAGTTGTTACTGTTGAAAGACCTTAGTTTTGTTTTCCCATTTCAAATTGTGGTTTGATCATTGATTCCTATTATTATAAATATCTCATTTTCTTAGAAAACAGGATTTAAAAGAAATGTTGAAATGAAAACAAATTTTTATTTTACGTTTTGGACTTTGATATACAATTTTTCCAAGTTGTTGTTGTTATTATGTATTTTGCAAGGGGAAAATGAAGTAAATTAGTCTCTACACAATTATCAAGTTATTAAGTAAAAACGAAATAAAAATTATTTGTGTTATTAAGTTACATTAATATAAGGAAATAGAAGATAGTAAACTGGTGTGTTGCAAGAGTTCGTGTGTTTTAAAGTTCGTTTCTGGGAGAGGACTTTAAGCCCACGAGCCTCTACGATGTCTTGCATTCCTTCAACATCCCTGGTATAAATATACTTGAGTATATTTCAAAACTTAGATAGTATGTTCAACTACAACTCTCGAATATAACGAATATAATATAATAGAAGAAACAGTACCCCAATCTCCTAGACACTTGGCTGTTTGAGGGAACCACAAAGACTGGTTCTCATATGGAAGGTCTTTGTTTGTGTGGAGACGAGTGGACCGTTAGACCTTCCTCATTGATTAAAGAACGATATTATAAAGAATTTGTGAAAACTTTGTACAGTATAGACATATAAGGAAAAAAAATATTATATTGTAGAATTATGAATCAATGTAAAATAAGTTAAAATAAGTATTTTATAGCATAAATGAAAGAAGTATTGTGTAAAATTTGACGTTGATGTATGTAAACACAGTGGAACATGCTGGAATAAAATACAAAATAAAAAAAGCTACAGAAGAAAGTGTACTCAACAAAACACTTAGAAATCACTCGATATATTAACAAAAACACTCGACTCAACGAATGAATTGTGAATGAACCAAAACCGATGCCAACGCAGACACATTGCATCGAGTTCATGCAAATTTTGTGAAATGCATTGCAAATGATGTGAAATAATATTCAAAATGTTGTTTGAATAAAAAAAAAATTAGTGTAAGTTGTCTTAATTTTAATTAAGTACCAAAAATATCCAATTATGCTATGTGCCCAGACTTTTCGCATACTTGTAGAATCAACCTGGTGGTATGGTGCTCCCATTAAAAACTGAGAGCTAAAGACTACATAAATATCACTTTCCTCTGTGACAGCACTGAAAGGTGAATGTCTATAAATGAGGGCGTTAGGTAACAAAAAACTATAGTTTAAAATAGGTTTTAAAAATCATATAAATACTGCTGGAATCCGTTAGCTGTTAGTTACTATTGGAATTATACATGATGAATCAACATAAAACATGTTTTATTAATACAACATCGCGTTTCCAACACGTAGAGTTCTTTATCAGGTAGATATAAACACTGGTATCAGGTTTCTTCAACATTGGTACTCAGGTCATTGCCTGGATCTTGAGTATCTGTCAGTTACAAGATGAGCAAGGTGTTTGATTATCTTGTAATTGACGTATTATCTTGCAGTATCATCTTGCAGTATTAAAACTGCACACTGTATTGCCCCGTCGTCTATCTACTAATAGCAAATGCTGACGAGCCCAAGATTTTGCTAGAGTAACAGTACTAGAGTAGATATTCACTCACCTCAAACCAGATATTCATAAAGGTTCCAACAAAAAATGGGCACATAGACTTCGTTAGTTCAAATCCTAAATACCCTTATGTTATAAAAGTGAAAATAAGGCGGAATCCTCTTTTAACAAAAAGTAATTCTTTTTATGCTTCATTTTTATTTATTTTCTTCAAATATTCTGTTTAGAATGGGGGGTGGGGGGTTGAACAGTTTATGGTATGTAAATATAAAACAAACTGGGAGAAGCACAAAAAAAGGTTGCTGATTTACATTAATACAAGGAAGCTGCTATTCTGCAAACCCTCCTCGTTTATGCTATAAACGTGGAATTTCATTAATGTCCAGGGTAATTCAATTTACTTCACTCTCTTGCTCTTTCCTCACTTCTATCTCCCTTCGCTCAAACTCTCTCTTTCCCTCCCGCGTCTTTCTTTCCTTTCTCTTGACCTTATTTCTCTCTTTTGTTATCCTTCTCTCTCTCTCTCTCTCTCTCTCTCTCTCTCTCTCTCTCTCTCTCACTCGCTATCTATCTCTATAAATCCATCTTTTTCTGTTCGAAATGCTACATGTAATGCCTAATTTTTTTGTGAGTAAACATCTATTTTGTTGATTTTTTTTAGCATCATAAAGTTCCCCGACGAGAAAAAAAATTCCACAGTAAACTCTCAACACATCCAAACCCACTTGCTCAAAATCTTTCCCAACTAGTAATCCCCACAAACCCCCAAAGACGACTAAAACGACAATGGCCACGTGACTTTCTGTCGTCATAAAGCTTAAACATAGTTACGGAGTGCCACCAATGGGTGTCCACCCGATTTCCGTCAAATAATCAAAAAGCTAAAGGAGTAACCCTGAAATCAAAATTACTTCTAAATACATGTAATTGTAGTCGAAGTATCAACAAAAAAAAAAGAATTATATAACAAGATTATATTTTAAAATTTCTCAAACATTCACAGTTCACACTGTTTTAAAGCTTTATTGCATGCAGTGGATCTTTTGAATACTAAGTGATAAAACGATAACCAGTTACAAGAAAATGTTTTTTTCGTGGTAAAATTTGATTTTCCCCTTTATCCTGTATCTCCTTCGACTTCATTTTTATTTCCGTTCATTCTGTCTATCCCTCTTTAGGCTTTTTTTCAACTTTCCCTCTCTAAACCTTCCTTGTTCCACTTATTGTTCCTTCTCACCTTGTTGTTCTTCACTTCCTTGTTCCACTCTCACTCTGGCTCTTTATCTCCCTCTGCTTTTTCCCCCTCTATATTTCTCTAACTTCTTCTTCTTCTATCTAACTCTTTCTCTCACTCTTCCCTTACTTACTTCTTCTCTGTTCTTTTGTTATCACTTTGTCTTTGTTTCTTTCTCACTTTCTTCTTCTTTCTATGAATATATAAGTTTATAATTAATATATCCAGTGGTTGTATGACCTCTCTACTAAGCTGTGAATAAAGTCCTCACCAGTACTAAGATCATGCATACATAAGTTTGAAATGGTTCACAAGAATAGTTAATGTCTTTGAGAAATGCTCAAGGACCTCACGGTAAGATTTTTTTCAAGGAGGATGAATCCGTCCTCTGAGAGGAAGTTTAAAATGCTTAATCTTAGCAAATACAATCTAACCTTTGACCCCATTAATAATCCCAGACAACTCACAGCGTGACTGCTTTTTGAAATTTTGTAAGAAACCATCATTTAAAACAACACGTATAAGCTGTCGTTCAATTAATAGTATACAAAAACTTATTTGTGGGGTCAATATGGTCAAGCGTGTTAAAATCGTGTAAGTCTAAACGCTTTGGTGAGACCTAAAACAATGGGAAGACCTCTCCAGCAAACAGAAATAATTATTGTAGTCAAGGAAGAAGGGAATGATATGCAAAACTATGGTCAGGAGTTTCTAGCTGTTAGATTGCTTAAATCAGAATTTCTAGCTTTGACTCTAGCTTTTATAATGCAAATGAAAAAAAATTAACATTTGGTTTCTTGGAGAGTTCACAAAGTATTATATGGTAAATATACATTATATATAATACATTGTATACATTGTATATATGGTATTATATGTATATATACCATATACATATGGTAAATTTATGACTTCTAACGTAGCATGACATATTTAAAGTGACTGGCCGATGTATGTTTGTAGCAGTATTAATGAAAAGCATTGTTGTGTTTCAGAGTGACAGGAGGGGAACTGTTTGAAGATATAGTTGCCAGAGAATTTTACTCTGAAGCAGACGCCTCGCATTGCATTCAACAGATTTTAGAAAGTGTCAACCACTGCCATCACAACGGCGTTGTGCACCGAGACTTAAAGGTCAGTAGTACTCCACTTATATTAAAGTATCAACATCATATCAACTGATTCTTATTTATATATCACTATATAAAAAGATTTCACATAAACACGTGAAATAACAATCAATGATCAAGCTACAATATGAAATAGGAAAACAAGAGTAAGATCTTTCAGTTGGGTTTTTGACTCTGACGAAGACCGCTTGTTACGGTTGAAAGATCTTAGTCTTGTTTTCCCGTTTCTTATTGTGGTTTGATTATTGATTGTTATTTCACGTGTTTATGTAAAATCTTTATATATATATATATATATATATATACAAGTTGCCAGCACGGTTTGCTGCCGATGCGTTTTCGGTCTCTCATCTTTTCTCCTGAAGATGGATTATCCGAAAATTTGAACTTATAAGTGTGTCTCATTCTCTGTGTGTTACTCTTCTTCGTTCTTGAACTTGTTTTTGTGTCAACAAATTAAATTTTCCAAATTTAAAGTTTATATATATATAACAAGATATCACAATAAACACATAAAATAACAATCAATGTTCATACCACAATAAAAAATGGGAAAAAAATTCTAAGATCAAAATCTAAGAGACTCTTTTCTTTACCCAAACATGTCTCCTTGGACTATTGTCCCTTTAAAATAACAGCAAAGAAAATCTCATAATTAGGAACAGTCCGCAACAAAAAGCAAAACTACAGAAAACAAATGCAGTTTACTAGTGGAACTGCAACGCAGGGGACAGTGAGCTCCTTAAATCAAGCTATATTGGTTCAACGACTACAAAACTTTCACGTTGACTTACAAAGAACCTCGCAGCTACAGCACCGAAAGAATATGCATTCAACATTCATAAAATCAAAGTAAACAGGAAAACACTAGAAGACAATATTAAAATATTATATCAAGATAATGACCATAGGAAACTATATATTATTGAATCGTTAATTATGAAAGAGAAGAAGCCAAACCTTAACGATCAGACCACTTGTTTTTCTAGAAATTTTCAAGTTACTTACGTGAAAAGGGCATAAGAACTAGATAGTGTAATTAATGTTATGTAAGTTTGAGGTAGTTTAATTAGAAGTGGTTAAAGGAAAACCTGATGAAAACAAACCTTGATATAAATTTACATTTAGTTTTGATGTAAATTTTAGACCGTTTTAATTCCTTTAATAATGCTTATTAGCTAATGTTATTGTTAATGTGAATTAAGTTAGTATTATTATTCATGACTTTCCTTGATAATTGTCTATGTAGACCGAAACGTCGGATTTGTAAATATGAAAAATAAACCATTTGGAGAATTGGTTTTTATGTTACCAAATAAGTGGAAGACTCATATAATACAATTAGAGAAGGCATTTAGGAAAGATACAAGATTACAAATAAGCAAGTCATTTACCGAAATCTGTTTAAAAGAAGGTCTGATCCCAAAGTGTACTAAAATATAAATATTTCGTTGAATAACTGACCGTATTTTACTGATGTCATTTTCTTCACCAGTTTTTCGAGGTTACTTAATACCTTTTTCTTTCCTTCATCCAAACGTTGGATTAATTAACCAATCCCCCTATTAACTAGGTTGGAACCGACATGTTTCGACATATACTATGGTCAGTTTCTTCAGGTTACTACGGTCAGTTATACAAGGAAATATGTTTGAATGAAGGACTGCTGCCGTCGTCTTTCTGGCTTGCTTGATCGCCCATTCTCTTTTCTCCTGAAGACGGATCATCCAAAAATTTGAGTTTTTAAGTGTGTCTCTTTCTCTGTGTGTTCCTTTTCATCGTTTTTGAGCTGCTTTGCGTCTAGTTTGGATCGTCTTTTCGAATTTTAAGTGATATATATATATATATATATGTCTAAAATTCGTATATTTCGGGAGTAGACCTTCGTTTATATATAAGAAAAATTGAGAGACTCAGTAGTAAAGTGGTGAAATTAAAAATAGGCATAGAATTTAACAAGACATATATATATAAAATTGAACTTTAATAAATTATGGAAATTTAATTTACTTTTGTAGGTAATTAACTTATTTACTGATGTGCGATTATAATGGTTTTGCTGGGAAACGCGTGGTGATATTTCATTACGTAGTACTTGAGTGATCAGCCTTTCCATTTGGAACTCAAAACATGTACATTCATGATATATGGAAATACGATATTCTATATGATTATTGTTAACGACATGTAAGCGAGTAAGTAAGGTAAATTAATTGTGATACGACTGGGCCGGCCATCTCCTTTCCCAACCATTTATTACTTAATTTTGATGAAGTCACCTCTCTACAAGGGCTTACAATTAGCATAAAGATAATCTCCAGTCCTTGGAAGAATCTAATCAAGGAACAAAGGCCAATCACGCAAAGGTAATTACCAAAAAGAGTTTGCACTTGGATGTAAGACCTCAATCTAATCGTTACTGTCCCAAATTACCTGGATGAAGACCCCCACTCTCATCTTTTATCTGCCTTCAACTCCGGCTCACTTCTATATCGTTTTACTTCCAAATTTCGCATTATGGTTATTTCCTCTCCATAAAAATAAATAATTATACAATTAAAGGCAAAGGTTACATGAAAAAAAGAACAGAACAGAAAACCTACCAACACAGAATCTTACCTAAATGCGAAGAGTGAATGCCCTTAACGGTATAAAGACGCCACTGTCAGATCCCTTATCTACAGAACGTACAAGACCGCCTCAACCTGGGACCTTTTTAACAGCAATATTTGTTCAACCAAGCAAGCGCTAATCAACAACGGTTACTCAAACAAATATTTCGACAGCATTCTAAGACGCTACCTGGAGAATAGATTCACCTCAGACAATAAGAGCCTAAAGACAGGCACAAACCACAAAATATTCTACAAGAACCAATATACGGATTAATATAAAACTGATGAATGTGTTTTGAAAAGCATTATAAAAAGCAATGTTAAATGCATTATGCCTGAGGATAGTTTGACCCTGATAACTTATTACCAAAGCACTTCAATAGGCAGTTTAATAATTAAGAATAGACCTAGCGTAAAAGAGTCAAAAGAAACAAATCTTGTATATGAGTACTCTTGTAATATCGGGAGCTGCGAGGCCCGTAAAAGCTCATTTATAAGAATGACTACAGCTTCATTGTCCAGAAGAATTACGATGCACCTTTCTGCCGGTGCGCCAAAATGTCATAGATCCATAAGACAAAATTTACAAGAGAAATGATGGTCAATTCCACGAAAATTATCGCTAGAGAAAGGAACCATTTTAAATTACAATTAATAGAAGCAATAATAATTCAAGGAAAGCAGCTAGCCATAAACATCTAACTTAATAATTCTTGTAGAATTTTAAAACTATTTTCCTACAGACTGATCCAGATTAGCCAAGTAGTAGGTGAGTTCAACCACCCTAACTTAATCCTCCATAATGCCGCGTGATCCAGGGCGATTTCTTGTGAATATTCCAATATTAATCCACCTGTGTATATATAAACTGACAATCCTACTATTATTCTCATTATTGTCCTGATGATGAATGGTGGTACATTCGAAACATATGGAATGTAGCAATATTGGTGATAAGCTTTATAGTTTTAATGAAGAGACGAGGAAGGAATTCCGAAAACTGGAGAAATTATGTAAGAAACAGATACAAGCCAAATATGGGGCGTTATTTAACAGTATATATTTAATTGAAGGACTGCGTCCAACTTTTACAAATATATATATATATATATATATATATGCTTTTAAAAAACTGGATGTCTGTTTCCACTTGATTTAATTTTGTCTTATATTTTTCCAAAATACGAATTTTTTTCTTTAACTCAGAACTCAATTTAAAAATTAATTCACCATAATTACTTGTTTTATTATTGAACATGTTTCGGTGTACGTTCACCATCTTCAGCAAACACACGATTAATTATAATTACCTTAACAAATGAATCTAATAGTTAAATTACATTTCAAAAACAATGAGTGAACAAGTTAACTAAGGTTACACTGACAGGTTAGGGTTGTCAGTGTTGGCAAAACTAGCCCTAGGTTTCCAAACAAGCGCAACTGGTTGGCAAAATTACCTTTTTGATCGTTCATTCTAGGAGCTTTTTCTAGTATGAACAGCGCTTCTAATATCCTGAGTCTTCTTCCGTCCTTTTCTTTTGCTATAATTCTAGTATTATTCACCATAGTTTCCCTCGAAATTTTTGTTTTGTGAATCTTTTGGAAGTGTTCTTTGGGGGCTCCTGAAACCATATATATATATATATATATAACAATTAAAAGAAACAGTTCAGCAGACTTTTTTAAATAAAATAAATTCAAAACGAAGGAAACACACAGAAAGACACAGACATAACTCACATCGATATTTCGACCATCGTCGTCATCAGGAGGTGTGAAGAGCGAAGAGTCCTGCAGGAAGACAGGACTCTTCGCTCTTCTCTCTTCCCTCTTCACACCTCCTGATGACGACGATGGTCAAAATATCGATGTGAGTTATGTCTGTGTCTTTCTGTGTGTTTCCTTCGTTTTGAATTTATTTTATATACTCGTATATTATACAGTTGACTGTCGTCCCACGTCAATTCACTTCTTCTGCTGAGGACGACCGCTATTACGGTTGAAATATTGAAAAGTGAGTCTTTGTTATGTTTTTGTCTATGTGCCACAGTTTATTTTGTATATATATATATATATATAAAAAAGATTTCACATAAACACGTGAAACAACAATCAATGATCAAACCACAATAAGAAATGGGAAAACAAGACTAAGATCTTTCAACCGTAACAAGCGGTCTTCGTCAGAGTAGTTGGGTTTTTGACTCTGACGAAGACCGCTTGTTACGGTTGAAAGATCTTAATATATATATATATATATACTTCTACCTTGAAAGTGACTAATATGTCACTGACCAACTCCTATTTCGACTAACTAACCCCTCATAGAAGAAAACTGGTTCGTAACATTGAATTTCTCGATGTTACGAACAGTCAGACGATCGTGAATCTCGAGTTCACTTTACTGAAACAGATATATGTTCAATATTTTTTAGTTTTGAAGTAAGAAAATAAATATTATTACAAATTGAAATATTACCCTAAAAAATTATAGAAAAAAGAAAAACTGTCGAAAAATATTATGACAAAAATTATTCCAAAATAATTTTTTATTTTCAAATACTTGCTTTTATATCTAAATGTACTTTATTGTTTTTGGGCATCATTATACCATTTAAAGGCACTTTATGGCAGTTGGACTGATAGTGAATTGCAGGTGTGTTCACCTTCATCTTCTTGGTACAGTTTTAGATAGTACATGGTTATTATAAGCAAACTTCTTATTAGATTAAAATAGTAATCAATAACCAGTGATCTATTGAATATAATAGTTTTAGATACTAATCATAATACAGTATATAACCGTACTCATCATTTAATATAAACAATTTAAAATAAAATTTAATTATTATTTATAATAATATTTGTAAGAGATATTTCATTGACAGGGACAGGTGATATTAGCAATGTGCCTGATGTAGGCGTTGAAGATTACGTAATAAAAAACATCTAATATGGATAAAAACACGTGTTCTATTTCATCTGAAATGGCGGTATATGTAACTGAACATAATAATCCAGACTAAGTGAATTTGTATGTTTATACGTGCACTCAATCAAACGTTATATATGCATTATTTTTGATATTCATTTTAATTATAATGTATGACAAGCAGTTTCAAACATGGACTTCGCATGGAGTTTTGCGATATCATTTTCAATAAATGGATACTACCTAGAATATTAGTAGTTGACAGGGAGCTGTGGATAATCAATTATGGGGTAGCGGTCTGGGGTTCTGTTCTTACTTCAAAACCCACTTACAAGTCTACCTGAATAAAACATAAAACATATTTCTCCTGGCTTTTATTGCATCAGATCGTTGGATTTTCATTCATTTTAATAAATAAATTACATTTCTTTAATATATTCCGTTTCCACTGAATTACTATTATCCGTTATGACTAATGACAAGGAATGCTTGATAAAATAAGCAGATGGTTAAAGAATCGATAATCTCTTGACTTTCATTACGACTTTTAACGAAGAACGAATGAAGGTTTTAAAGTTCATTACTAGACGCTAACAATAACAGAATCGTGAAAGCGTATTTCATGCTTGTGTGTACAGTATATTTTTCTGAAGCTGACAAAATGTGCATATTCTAAATCAAAATTATTCAGACAGCCTGAATTTTATTACATACAAACAGACATTAACACCACCATTAAAATTTGAAACTAATTAGCAATCAGTAATCAAAATTATTTATACTACTTATAAAATTACCGATGAAAATGATACTGAACAAACTGTTTGGGTATTTTGTGTGCATAAAAACAATGTTTCACTTGGTGATAACTTGAGAAGCAGTAGTTCTAACTTCAAAGGTCGTTTTTTCTTACAACTAAATTATAAAATACTCCCTATCCCAGTCATGGGCAACCTTTTGAAAACTGAGGGCCGCATTATATAATTTCCAAGTGACTGCGGGCCGCATGGTAATTTCTGTGGTATTTCGATTTATACAGCTCATAATTATTATGTACAGCTTATGTATAATGCATTTTTATAAATATAGAGAAATACATACTGTGCGCTGTATTAATGTGTCAATAATTATTTAACTTTTTATTGTTCCTATAATGAAAATTATTTTTTATATCTCAATACTTCTCCAATCTCCAAAAGATTAGTGCGTCATACTATATATGAAAAAACTAAAACATTTGTTGGTATAGAGCTCTCTCTCTCTCTCTTCTCTCTCTCTCTCTCTCTCTCTCTCTCTCTCTCATGTTATAATTTCCTTCCAAAAGTCACGGTGAGCTTTTTTTAATAACCAAAAAGCAAAGGAACTTTTAATATTAAGATAGAATTCCAGATAATCTCCGAGGGCCGCACAAATACACGTGCTGGGCCGCATGTGGACCGCGGGCCGATGGTTGCCCATGCCTACCCTATCCAGTGGCAGTGTTGACAAGTTTATCAAGGTATCATACTGACAAAAATTATTTAGATTATTTCAACGACAACGACGTTCCTAAAGACTAACGATGCATTCTGAAGCGGCAGTCACAAAACACTATACACGGAACAATACTAAGTCACAATGTGTTAACAGGAAAACCATGGATTTATACCAAGGGAATGTCTGCTTCCGGCTACAAAGAATAAAATCTCAAACATAATGGAAACAAACCAAAAGTTAATGACCAGACCACTGAGAAATGTAAGACTTTAGACAGGTAGAAGGAGATAACTGCTTAATACAGTTAATACAGTACTATTATACATGTATTGCTCTATTCCTGTACTATTGTACAGATATTGTACTATTCAAAATGTAGTCAACTAAAACTTAACACAAAAGATACACATGCACAAATAAACTGTTTACTATCATATACATAGATACTCTTTTATATAATCGATGGACATTATTTTCATTAATCTCAGTCAACATGAATCTATATATATGTATATATATATATATATATATATATATATATCATTGTAGGGTAAAAATCTAATGAAATGGTCTCCACATATAAAAATTTAATGATATAAACAACGCGTTTTGAACACGTAGTGTTCTTCCTCAGGCAATTAACTAAGGATGAGTGCCTCTGAATAAGACTTAGTTAATTGCCTGAGGAAGAACACTACGTGTTCGAAACGTGTTGTTTATATCATTAAATTTTTATATGTGGAGACCATTTCAATAGATTTTTACCCTACAATGAGTAAATACCACATAATAACTGATTGCACTACATTAGAATATATATATCTGTTGGGTTTTTGACTCTGACGAAGACCGCCTGTTACGGTTGAAAGATCTTAGACGTGTTTTTCCATTTCATATTGTTGTTTGATCATTGATATATATATATATATATATATATATATATATATATATATATGATGGTCAAAAACAGACAGTGTATTTTCTCCAGATTGACAGCTTACTCTAAATTTCCCTCGATAGCCCTACAATCTTCACTACTTGATAGGTCCCAAGTTTGACGCCGCTTCCCTTTCTGTGAACATCTCTTTGCCTTACGGCTGACAACTGTCATTTCTTGTTGTTTAAGGTTGTTTATGCCAAATGTTGACCGATTGTTTCTTTTCAAATAGTAATTAACACTATAGGGTAAAAAAAATAAAGTGGTTTCTACATATAAGGTCTACATTATGTGTGGAGAACATTTCATTAGCTTTTTACCCTACAATGAGTAAATACCACATGATAACTGATTGCACTACGTTAGAATTAATTAACATTATTTTCAATTCACTCTGCCAAATCTGTGTTTATTAAAAACCATTTATTAGTCTACTACTACAGTGTCCTAAATTGTGACTCCACAACACATCTGGAAAACGATTCATTTCATCATGTTTTTTTCTTCAATATGCAAATATATAATTATACTGCTAATTTCACGGAATACATAAATGTTTGTTTCATAGTAAAATTAAAGTTAATATTCTTAAAAGCGATTCCTGTTAGCTTAAGAAAGATGCACTGAACAAATTAATATAACGAATAATGTAAAATAAAATTGTTGATAATTGTTTATTTTGCATTTTTGTGTTTTGCTTAAGTGATAGCATAATAATAATAAAAGTTTAAGTGGAAGCTGTGTTATTAATGGATGGTTGTTTGTTTTCAGCCTGAGAACCTACTGCTGGCCAGTAAAGCAAAGGGAGCCGCTGTGAAGCTTGCAGACTTCGGCCTGGCCATCGAGGTGCAGGGGGACCAGGAAGCTTGGTTTGGTCTGTTTATTATATATTCCTTGTAATAAGATACTGTCTTACTTTATTTTTAGGTCAAAATTCGTGCTAGGGCTTATTCTCGCGAAGAGGGCTTCAAGTACATTAAGTAGATTTACATTTACGGTCCAGCGGACTTTTAAATAAAAAAACAATTAAAACAATTAAAAAGAAGACAGCTCACAGATAGACACAGGAATAACTCACTTCTATATTTCGACCAGAGTCGCCGCTCTGCCTTCCTGCGGGACTCTTCGCCTCCTGATGATGACGATGGTCGAAATATAGAAGTGAGTTATTCCTGTGTCTATCTGTCTGCTATCTTCTTTTTAATTGTTTATATATATTTATATATTATATATCATATATAATATATCATCAAATACAATAAGAAAATGGGAAAACAAGACTAAGATCTTTCAACCGTAACAAGCGGTCTTCGTCAGATGTCAAAAACCCAACTGAGGTCAGTTGGGTTTTTGACTCTGACGAAGACCGCTTGTTAGGTTGAAAGATCTTAGTCTTGTTTTCCCATTTTCTTATTGTGGTTTGATCATTGATTGTTATTTCACGTGTTTATGTGAAATCTTTATATATATATATATATATATATATACATATATATATACCATGATAAACTAAAAACGATCCAGCAGGACGGATTACACTTAAAAAATAAACTGTGTACATAGAAAGAAATATAACAAATACTCACTTTTCAATATTCGACCGTTATAATGTATATATAAAGTATATATATACTTTATGTTGGAAATACGATCCGAAACGGACAAATATAGTTCAATGTAGAAAAGGAAACATAGAGAAATCAAAAGCACACACTTAAAGTATCTAATTTTTGAAAATTAGAGACTGTAAGTGTATGCTTTTGATTTCTCTATGTTTCCTTTTCTACATTGAACTATATAATTTATTATATTATATATATATATATATATGTCTTGTTAAATTGTATGCCTACTTTTAATTTCACAACTTTTCTACTGAATCTCTCGATTTCTCTAATACACTTTCTCCATTTTTGTGGTACAAGATAGATTAGTTGACCAAAGTTTTTATTTACATAGCCCGACATGTTTCGGTCCTCACTGACCATTATCAAGGTTTACAGTTGTACAAAATCTTAACTAAACTATACATAACTAAATATAACTTATAGATATATATATACTTGTTACGGTTGAAAGATCTTAGTCTTGTTTTCCCATTTCATATTATGGTTTTATCATTAGCATATATATATATGAACCTTAAACCACAATGGAAAAAAGAAAAACAATAGAAATAAATGCTCTGAGGCCTTTCAATGTATGTCATCAGAGCATTTATTTCTATTGTTTTTTTCTTTTTTCTATTGTGGTTTAAGGTTCATTGATTGCATCACGTGTTTATTTATTGTGATTTTTCTGCATATATATATATATATTTTTTATAAAAAGTATCCATCTTATTTTCGTCTTTATATTTAAATTTCCATTTCTAAATTGGTTTTTAACATCATCAGGATAAAACTAAACACTAACTTCCGAAAGATTTATTCTTGAGTTCCATAGTAGTATCGATAAACACTCGAGATTGTGTTTAGTTACCTGAAGAGTTAAAAACCAAGTTTAGAAAACTGGAGAAATTAAATAAAAAACGAACGAAAATGAAGATCGCATACTCTTTAATAAAAACACTTTAAATGAAGGCTGCTCCCAAAAGTACTAATTATATATATAATATATATATATATATATATAATATATATATATATATAATTTAACGGATAGAAAGGGACTCAAACAAACAACAGGAAAAAATAAACACATATAATGAGTATCTTTGGGATTGAGACAATGGTTTTTATTAAGGAAGAAGAAGACAAACGACTGTCTGAGCTGTTTTCATCCCACAACAGTTCTTCTCTTAATGAAGACCTATGTTAAATAAGAGAAGTGACTTTGCCCGGTCTTTTCCCAATCTTGTTTGCTTTTCTTCTTTCCGTAGTATTTGGTTTGAATTTGTCCTCTTCGTGAATATTATCGGCTTTCCTGGTTCATGGGGACTTTAATAGTGATTCAATCAACTAGAAATGTTTCCATACCCTACATAGCTTTTTAAAATAATGGGATTTATATTTTTTTTTAAATAAACAAATGTAAATATAGATGTATAACAAGTTGTTATTGCCTATAAGGTTGTTTACTGCTTTCAGATGAAGGCGATTCAGTAGTTTGCGCCTTTCTTTAGTAATAAACCCATTGTGTTGACGTCTTTAAAGTTGCATTTCACAAGGTTTTATATCGAACAAAACTGCCTCTTTCCATATGGATGCTAGAGTAAAGAATAAAGCGAACGTATCTTTATGCAATGAATTCTCGGCACTTATTTTACTCATAAATCAATTCCTTTATTTCTTTAACAGTATAATGTAAAAATTGGAAATAATATCTAAAACAACAATAACATAATTCATTGTAGGGTAAAAATCTAATGAAATGGTCTCCACATATAAAAATTTTAATGATATAAACAACGCGTTTCGAACACGTAGTGTTCTTCCTCAGGCATTAACTAAAAAATGCAATGACACCAGAGAGTTATCTATAGTACAAAGTAAATAAGTACAAAAATTAATATAAAATAAAATAAGGCAGAAAGTACGAACCTAGGGATGAGTGCCTCTGAATAAGACTGACTGGTAATGGAATGGACATGAGTGGGGGTATAGGGTACATCTGTTTCTTATTCGAAGGCAGGTACATTTTCATTGTAATTTTTTTTTCTCTTAAAAGGTAGTTAGTTTTTTCTTATAAAAGTTAGTTAATGCTTGAGGGAGAACACTACGTGTTCGAAACGCGTTGTTTATATCATTAAAATTTTTATATGTGGAGACCATTTCATTAGATTTTTACCCTACAATGAGTAAATACCACATAATAACTGATTGCTCTACATTAGAATAACATAATTATTTACTCGCAACAAATTCATTTAAGCTATTCGTTTAATTGTTAACAATTAATGCGAAAAAAACTAAATATCAAAACTTTAAAGCCATTTAAATCTGAAAATGACTTTTATATCATTGTAGAGTAAAAATCTAATTAATGAAAAAATATTTAATGAGTATCGGCGCGTTTTGAAAACGTAATGTTTTTCTTCAGGTTTAAATCTACGCCGGGAATTAAGGGATGCAACTGCATTTGATTTGTACGAGTATGTGCAAATTAATTAGTCCCTTATTGCAAATTAAGGAACATTAATTTGCATTTAATTTATAAAAAGTTTATTAATGCTCATTTGTATATGAATGATCAAGTCGGCTAATTTAGGCCCCCCCCCCCCCCCCCCCCAAACACAGTGACCCTGCATCGGGACGGTATATTTACCAATAAATTAGACACAAACTAAGCTAATGATAATAGTTATTTGATTTATACTTCTAATAGTAGTCCAGCTTAAAAATCAAATAAGAATTTTATATTATATTTAGAATAACAACTCTGATTGTAAAATAACCTGTTGTATTTATATGTTGTTGTCAATAATTTAGTTCACTATTTAGGTTGTAGATTGTTTTCTTAAAAGTATTATCGTCTTACTCTAATTTTAGCCCTGAAGATGATGTACAAATACATCGAACATTGACCTAGGAAGGAGTTTATTTTCTTTTATATGACCTAGTCCTCAAAAACAAAACCTACCTAATATATATATATTCAATATTAAAATACATTAATAAACAAAATAATTGAAATTTATATTAAATATATTTTAGGGATAAAAACTGAAACATGAAATGCACTTCCTTTTTAATTATATCCCTTTTTGAAGGCTGTAATTCATTAAACGATTCCTTTGTAATCACTAGACTATTAAAGTTTGTTTTCAACATTTCTCTTGAAAGCAGAATTATTAATTAACATGTTGATTATAGTATCGTATCAAAGCTGGTTTTATACGTTCATTAGAAATCTATTTTTATCTATTTTTTGAAATTTTTTTTTAAAAAATATTATTTAATATTTAGTTTTAGAAAGGTAATAACCAGTATTCGTTTAGTCATGATGACTGGCAGAGAGCCTGATAATATTAATTTCATTTGCTTCCACAAGGAATATCGTTATTCCTTATTATTATCATTTCAAACAATAATTAACTATGATTAAATGAAATTCAAACAGCATGAGTTATTATACTAATAACAATGCATTAACAATTTTTATTACCACTTTTTTTTATAATAAAACTGAAAAATCTGTTCTTAATCTTAATATTCTAAAATAACATCACTTGTAAAAACTTATATACAGGTATCATTTATAAAGTAATTTTCATTATAATTGTCACTTGGCTGAAGCAGATGCATCCTCAACGTTTTTCCTGCTAACTTCGATTTTCCAGATTTAAACTATGTTTGGGCTTTTCATTATATGTATCGCTCAAATCAGGAATATTATCTTAGTCATATTTTTGAATTTATTACTCTGCTATGTGTTGATTATTATTTAACATGTTTATTGTAAAATCCTGTTTTATATATATATATATATATATATATAAAGATTTCACATAAACACTCAATAACAATCAATGAACAAACCAGAATAAGAAATAGGAAAAGAAGACTAAGATCTTTCAACCGTAACAAGCGGTCTTCGTCAGAAAGACGTCTTCTGACGAAGACCGCTTGTTACGGTTGAAAGATCTTAGTCTTCTTTTCCTATTTCTTATTGTGGTTTGATCATTATATATACATATATATTTGTAAATTTTTGTAGCAGTCCTTCCTGTATACATATATTGTTAAAAATTAGACCATATTACTAATTGACATGCTAAATGAACACATGCTTCTGCTGTCTTCAGCCATTATCAAGAAATGAATGCATTTTGAAGTTTAAAGCTTTATATAAGAAAGGTCTAATGTGTTACTGGGGTTGGGGGGGGATTAAAGTTGTTTTTCTAATCGGTGAGGGTTGAGTGACCTAGGGCGTCGTTGCAGCTACCTGGGAGAGGCCCTAATTGGTTCCAGGTAGATTTAAACAATTCAGAACTTTAGAACTAATTTCTAATTGTTTATTAATGTATGGCTTCTTTTTATTAATAAGTATGACTTCTGTTATCCTAGTCTATGCTCATCTCTTCCTTTTTATATTATTTTTGTCCCTTCAACAAGTGCTTCCCTTCTTAACTTAGAATGATGGACTTGCTCTGAGTGTTTTCTAGGGGCTCCAGATATCAGGTCTATAGTGAGTCTCCTAGAAAGTGTAGTTGTAGTTACTCCAATGTATGAGTGCTTCTGGGTTTTGCAGTCCCCATAATTACATTTGTACTCGTACACCAGATTCGTTTCATTCAATGGAGAATCCTTGCAGTGGTTTCTATTAGTCATAAAAAATCATATTTCTTCTGTTAGTCATAAAAAGGCTGCTTATTGTAGGGCTTTTATAATATGTAACCAGGGAAACTCTATCGTTGGTGTCTTTACATCTTATGTTTGTGGTTTTTATAGTGTCTTTTAGTACCCATTCATCGACTTTGCATTGGTCCGAATATTGGTTTCTATAATATATTTTATGCACGGTTCCAGCTGTTTCTTCATTTCTTTTCTTATTTTCCTTGGTGTTGTTGTTTAAATCCTGATTACCTTATTATTAATTATTAAGACCACAAAACCCAATTTTCAAACAGATAGGCACAATATTACAAAAATAATTCTGGGAGGATACCTCTAAACAAAACATTCAAGCAAAACAAACAGACAGTAACAAACACAGTACGCCAGAACTTAATAATAAGCATTAGGTTTCGTATTGTTATACTTGTATTTGTTTACATTTATTTACATTGACTTAGAAATTTTTTGAGTGAGTTCATTGAAATAAAATTGATGTTTAAAGGTTAATGAAAATTTTTAAATTTCATAACTTAGTATGATATATAAAAGAATAGAATTCTTACATTTAAAAAATCAACACCAATTAAACATAATTTCTGATGCTTTTCATGGTGTGAGGGATTTGTCTCACAAAATGCTCTAATGAATCTGAAAGTTGTACCCTTGAGCAAAACATAATATCATATGTAAATTTATTTATATTACAGGAGCCATGTTCTCCTGTAAGAGATTATTTCTTAACACGAAATCTAGACTTTAGCTTTTCCAAAATGTTATTCCAACTGTAGTCGTACTAATGATATTATATGCATCGGTGGATCAATCACTATCTGTACCATCTCCAGGAATGACAGACAAATAAACATTTCCCATTTAGACTTTTATTATGCCTAAATGGGACATTCTAAATTATACATATAACCAACAAGTTTGATATTATCTTTTCTTATAATAAAGTTGAGTGTAAGCCACTCCAGATTTTTTTTAATTGTTCAATAATTATTTATATTTATAATGTAATTAAGCGTTAACTAAGATGAGATTGTTGTGAACTGGTTGGCTTATTGTTGACAGGATTCGCTGGCACACCCGGGTACCTGTCACCTGAAGTCCTGAAGAAGGAGCCGTATGGCAAACCTGTCGATATATGGGCGTGCGGTGAGCTCCTGCCTTTGCTAGTTCTTTCAAATAATACCAGAAACCTTAAACAGAAATCTTTATTATTGATTAAATTTAATAGATTATCATCTCTTACTTCTTTTAATGAATTCAAAATATAAAAATACTTTTTAATTAGAAAACAGAATGTGCTTACATTAAATACATATGATAAATACATCTTTTCATTAAGTATATTTATAAAAATTATGATATTATTATTTAATCATTGAGAAAGATATATATATTTGAAACTTTGCTGTGTTCATCAAGATTAACGACAAAGTAAACAGGCTAAAAAATAAATGGAGTAGGCCTTATTGATGGTCGAATTGATATTGAATATTTGATTTACTTTATTTGATGTTGTCTATAGAGTGCAGATTGAATGTCATTGGTTTTTTATATGACTCTGCTTTGTTAATTATTCTATACGATGGTTCTTGCATCATGCGAAGCCTTGTGATTGCATTGCAGTTTGTTCTAATACGTGTTCTTTTTTGCTTGCTAGGAGTTATCTTGTACATATTACTGGTTGGCTATCCTCCTTTTTGGGATGAAGACCAACACAAACTCTACCTACAAATCAAAGCTGGCTCCTATGACGTAAGTTTTATTCCAATCTTTTTTAAAAAAAAAATGTAACTTCTATATATAATTTAGTTTCAGAGTAAAAAAAAAGAAGAATAACACATTAAGTGTGTAGAACAGAGTTGCAACATGAAAAATGGGTTAGAGAATGTTGTTTGAATGTATTTGGAGGAGTGTGTTTTAATAAGAGTCGTCAGGTTGGCCTGAGGGAAGAGCACCGGAGAGAGGATCAAAGATTGGACACCTTTACCTATTCCTAATACCTACTCTCTGGTAGCCGGAGATGCTTTTCAGCCAAAACCATTCCACTCAACACCTTTTCACTTTGTCCTTTGCATCAGAATATTATAAAAATGTTGTCATACTATTTGAATCGTTGTTGTACATCTTTGTTACGAACAATGAAGTGATCACCGAGCGTCGTCAGAGTTATGACTTTGCTTATTTCAAAATTTTTGGCTTTAGTAGATCTTGCTAGACCAGATTTAGAACAAGGATAACCCAAGTTAACCTAGGTCTCACCATTTCAGAGCCAGCCTTGTGTTTGCCTCGCTAACAAAACTGTCAATGGATAAATGAATAGATCTATAAGATCTATAATATTCATTCAATAGATCTATAAGAATGAATATGCCAGCACATGTGAAAAATATTGTCTATTATATAAAAAAGGAAAGGACATACAATAAAAAATTTTACTTTTGTTTTCAATTAACAGCAAATTCAAGATGATTATATAATTAATAAATATTAGAATATCTAATATTTCTATTATTTGATCAATTATACATTTTGTAGAATGTATAAAATAAGAGTAAACTGATTTGGTTTCCGTGTTATTTGAAAAACCAACGGCATTAGGTGGTGAGGATTGGAGCACTAAAGGCAGCTGAGCAGAATGATTTTGGCTCAAGGTTTGTGGACAATGAAAAGAAAACACAGAGCGATATTAATAATCAATCTGCTGCACTTTTGACACTTATCAGCAGACAATAAATACTGTTTATTTGACTATTGTTTGTATTCTCATCTCATGATGACAGTAAAGTATCGACATCAAAGCAATCTTTCACTCTTCAAAAGCCCCCGTTTTTTCTTAAGGTGTACTGAAGACTTCAATACTTCTAAAGATTTCTTTTCTTTCATTTTTTTTTTACTGAATAAAGAGTCTATTATGTAAGTTTAAGATAGCCAAGGAGATTAGAGTTACCATACAAGTACCAACCTCTTTGAGGACGATCACATCCTCGACAAGTTGAATTATTTTGTGTGAGATTCTCAAGAGAGTTTTTTATGCTTTACTTTCTTTTATTGTCACCCCCGATGACACTTAATTTAAAACAAGTATATTGCTTGTTTTTGTCATATGTAATTATATAGATAGGTTGCTTATGTTTATTTCTCTGTAGGAGTATTAAAGCAAAATTAGTCAAATCTAGAGTGTGGTAAGAGGCAGCACACTTTCTATCACTCTGAAGCATTTGTTAAGGAAACACCAAGTCGCTATCAGTGAGTCAGGTTAGCCTTAAGAGTTCTTCAGTCGTAATCCACTCTCGGCAAATGACCCACAGAAGTGCAATGGAGCAGTGTTATCCTCTGGTGCCTGCTAGCAATCTACACCTGCGCCTCTACTTCATCTATAGTTTACAGCTAGTTAAAGATTTTAAGAAAAATTTAACAATAAAAGAGTTCAATCAATATACAGTGAATTTAATGTTAGGTTTACCAAGACTTTAAAAAGTTGATGTTTGGGTAACTATAATGCACTTAAACATCAACTGGCAAATCGAAACCAGTGGATTATTTAACAAAACTCAATAAAAAAAAACTGGATACAAGTTTATCATTAAGTGGCTCGTGTTTTCATTAGTGCGACTAAAACAAGAGCTAGTCTGATTGACCAGTTTGTTGGTAGCCTACCGAGACTAGCCAGACGCGCTGAGTTCAAACTGCTAGTAAACGCATCCTTATTCACAAACCCTTCTAGCTGTTTCGTCAATCTCCTGGCAAAGCAATTGACTTTAAGAATCTCAACACGTAACAACGGCTACAAACTTTTTTAAAGCTGCTGAGATAGGGTACTAGCCAAATGTTTGTTTCGTTTGCTAAGTATTAAGACCTGACATGGTTTTTCCGTTGAGAAACTTACGTGACTTTTTTTATTCGCTATAAATATTTTTTATTCATACGACATAGCATCTGTATATAGTTACTGTATACCCTTACATCCAATCGAAAAACAGCGGTTATAAAGAGAGACAGTAAAGCCACAGAAATTTAACCGCCTCGAAATCGTTACCCTAACATAAAACGAATATATATTTTTTTTTTCATTATTTTAACCTAAGTGGATTAGATATTGCTCACCGTCGATGCTTGATTCTACAAACTACAAACTGATAACTATATATATATATATTTGTAAATTTGGGGAGCAATCCTTCTTTTATACATGTTTTGTTGAACGACCTTTGTACTGTGGCATGAATAAATTTCATTGTCCATCTTTCAAGTTTTCTCACCTTTGTTTTAAATATTTAGTACCAGAAATATTTAAAACAAAGGCGGGAAAACTTGAAAGATGGACAATGAAATTTATTTATGCCACAGTACAAAGGTCGTTCAACAAAACATGTAAATATATATAAGCATATATATACGTTTAACGGTAAATCATAAACACAGAACAAAGGAACGAAGACACTTACTTTATCTAATTTTTGGTTGAACCTTCATCAGGAGAGTTGAGATAGGGACACTAAGTGCACTTGCGAAGCAACGGTTGGAAACCGTCTCTGAACCAGTGCGCTTGGTTTTCCTCTCTTATCTCTCCTGAAGACGGTTCAAACCAAAAATTAGAGACTGTATGTGTGTTCTTTTAATTTCTCTATGTTTCTTTTCTACATTGAACTCATGTACAACTTACACAAGCTACCTTACGCTTCCTACTCAATTATAACACAATCTTTCAATAAGTCATTTATTTGTTTGATAAAAATTGGGGGCCAGGTTAGCTCAGTGGTTACGTGCTCGCCTCTGAACTGATAGGACCGGGGTTCGATCCCCATCTGGCCCTTGATTTATTCATGCGGGAGGTGAATAAATCTGAGCACGTCGTCCCTCGGAGAAGGACGTTAAACTGTCGGTCCCGAGCCTGTACGATGTCAGGTACTCGTTAAAGATCCCTACTCCAAATACATTTGAGTTAGGCAAAATTTAGGACTCCCAGTATAGAATCAGTCTTCATTGTGTGGTATCACAAAGGGCCAATTCTCGGCCTACGCGTGTTCTCTTGTGGAACTGCCATTGCAACCTAACATAACCTAACCTTGATAAAAATTACCAGGAAATAATTACTAAACACAGAACCAATTCATAGAGCCATACCCAAGGACACTGCTGTTCAATGAGTGTAAATTTCCATGAAAAGAAACCTTATGAAAACTGAACAAACATATTTAGTTATCATGTAAGCCTAATTTACTAAATTAAACTTATACGAGGTTCAAAAGTCGACCGATAGGAATGTCAACATGTCTCAGTCACCTCATGTTATTTTGTTATAAACGATAGTGTTTCTCTGAAAAATATTCAAAACTGTCGAATTATTGCTTTAAACATGGGAAATCATAATAAGCTGGTACTGATTAATTTGGGGAATCTACATTATAAGAGTTAACTAATAAAACTTTAGTTCTCCAATAGGCTGATACATTAACAGTAAGTTTCAGCAATCCATGTTACCATGCTCAGATTAGTTCTTCAAGTATATAAATTAAGTTTCAATTTATTACTATATGGCTACATTGAATAAGTTTTTATCCTGCATTTTAAGACAGAGGTTGTGTAGTCGTCTGACACCTATGTCATGTTTAGTGAATGCGGATTAATTATGGAATATTAACTTATTTGGTGGAAACTTGGTTATTGATTATACTATTCCTATTAAGATCATGTTATTTTGTGTATAATACTAAGTTGTATATATATTGTTGAAGGTTGACCACATAGATTCTGGAGGATTATCACCCAGATTATGGTGGCTGATTTTATTAATGGCGTAAAATATTACTCCTTTAGGAATTAAAGTTTTATTCTATTTACCCTTGTAACGTAGAAAAATAACATACATTAATTGAAAAAAGGTATGCCTAACTTAAACTATGTTTGTAGTATCCTTCACCCGAGTGGGATACGGTGACACCAGATGCTAAAAACCTTATAGATCAGATGTTAACTGTAAACCCATCTAAAAGAATTTCTTCAACAGAAGCCCTCAAACACCCTTGGATTTGTGTAAGTTGATGAAGACTTGTACAAGTATTGGGCAGGTTAAAGCAGTTACTTACTCGTCCTTATTGTTTTCTTTTTTAGCAAAGGGAGAGAGTTGCTTCAGTTGTTCATAGACAACAGACTGTGGATTGCTTGAAGAGATTCAACGCCAGAAGGAAGCTTAAGGTAATCCTTTTAACATCAACTTATTTCATTATTCATAATATATTAAAGAATGTTCTCAATTTTAAGCAGTGCTTTATGCTACAAAATATATTATACTATAAAAGTATTTGTAGACCAAACTTTTTTACTCTTTGACTATATCTTCTTGAAACGGCTTTTGCGAATTCCTTGGATAATAAAGCGAGACATATCTTAAACCAGAGGATTAAAAATTATAAGAAAGAACATTTCACCAGAGTTTTTAGTGAGGTTATTTCTATTTGGCAAACTGTTGGAAACTTGAAGTTTCGCTGAATTTTATTTCCTAGGTATCAGGGACTTTGAAGATTGTTTTAGACCAGACATGGGCAACCTTTCTTGAACTGAGGGCCGCATGCTACTTTCTGTAGATACAGCTTATATATATAATGTATATATATATACGAGTTCGAGATTAACAAAGAGCAACACACAAAGTAGGGAAACACACTTACAGACTCAAATTTTCAAGTAATCCGTCTTCAGGAGAAAAGAGAATGGGAGACCAAGCACGTTGTAGACGCAACGGCAAGTAACCCGTTACTCGAGTAACTAATAGTAGTTATAACTAATAGTAGTGCTTATAACTAATAGTAGTTATATATATATATATATATATATATATATATATATATATATATAATTAAAAGAAACGGTCCAGCGGACTTTTTTAAATAAAATATTTTCAAAACGAAGGAAACACACAGAAAGACACAGACATAACTCACATCGATATTTCGACCATCGTCGTCATCAGGAGGTGTGAAGAGCGAAGAGTCCCGCAGGAAGACAGGGCAGCGACTGAACTCGGAGACCGCGATATACATATATATATATATACTGTGTGCTATATTAATGAGTCAATAATTATTAACTTTTTATTGTTCTTATAATGAAAATTACTATTCATCTCATTATTTCATTATGGTAAACAAGTATAACAACACAATCTCCAAAAGGTTAGTGCGTCATATAAGAAAAAATCTAAAACATTTGTTGCTATAGAATTGTCTCCCTAATGTTGTAATTTCTTTCTAAAAGTCTCTCTCGGTGAGTTATTTCACGTGTTTATGTGAAATCTTTTCAGTATGTTGACAGTGTTCTTTCTTGACTCCTCTATTGTTTAGCTATTTGATAGGAGTAGTTCGAATGATGCAGTACTACTAAAGCGAGTGTGTAAGTTTGTGTTGTTGTGCACGCAAACAATCGCAATAACATGAAATTTTGAAGTCTGATCTCGGATTGTTTTGTTTTCAGGGGGCCATTTTGACCACTATGTTGGCAACTAGGAACTTCTCCAGTAAGTATGATCCTCACGGTAAGTACTTTGCAGACCTCAGATACTGGTACTGAATTAAGTAAGCTGAACGTCAGTGTAATATTTGTAGAAAGACCATGTTACTCCCTGTTCCCCTGTCAACATAACTGATATTGTGAACACAGTATTTTCTTTGTAGAGATTATTATGAAAATACTAATTTTTTTTTAAAAAACAATGATATGTCATAGTTGCACGATTGGGTTTTTTGTCCTAAATAAATATGATAGTGATACTGAAGTGTGCATGATGACATCAGGAAAGTTCTCTTCTAATATAAACCCCCGAAACAAGTTCCATTAACTCAGTGGTTATAACTCAACTAGCAAGGCTCTGGCAGTTTGTCTGTGTCAATACTTTGTGCCCTATGTATGTCTCGTTTAGTTTCAAAGTAAACACTATGCATGTCCAAAAAGCACTTGTTTAACACTGATAAACTACAAAAATGATAACTGATAACTACAACTATGCTTTGCATTTCTGATCAATGATAATGTAGCAGGTAACCTATGACAGGCAACGCTGCTCACTAACCCTAATGTATACTACTCATAAGACCTTTGTTACGACTTGAATACAGTCATCTGCCCATGACTGTAGGGCTACACTACTCCCTATAGTCACCTGACCATGACTGTAGGTCTACACTACTACCTACAGTCACCTGACCATGACTGTAGGTCTACACTACTACCTACAGTCACCTGACCATGACTGTAGGGCTACACTACTCCCTATAGTCACCTGACCATGACAGGAGGGCTACACTACTCCCTATAATCATCTACCCATGACTGTAGGGCTACACTACTCCTTACAGTCACCTGACCATGACTGTAGGGCTACACTACTCCCTATAGTCATCTGCCCATGACTGTAGGACTACACTACTCCTTATAGTCACCTGACCATGACTGTAGGGCTACACTACTCCCTATAGTCACATGATAAATGTTTCATTCTACGTGTTAGAAGGAGAAAATTCAATAATTGAAATTTAATATTAAAAACAATCCGAATTAAAAAAAAAAAGTTCTGAACTACATTGATGAGTATGAATGTTTACGTGATTTAACAAGTTAAAAAATCATTTTACAGCATTAAAGTAGTCTTCAATATAATTTTCAATGACTTGGTCAGTGATGCCACAATTGTAACGAATCAATCATAGGTTATTGTGGTATTCAGATTTTGTGAGTCTTGTTTTTTTTTAGTATTTACAACAGAAATGTTAAAACGCCTATTTTAAATAAACTATTAAAGATCAAATTAACTTTTTTTTTCATTAAAAAGAAGGCTAATTTGTTATTTTTAATTATTAATGGAAGAGAAAATATCTGCATGATAATAAAAATATCAGGGTATGCAGGCTAATAGGTAGAAGGCATGAGTCTAATTGAGTTTGCGAAGGTTTGTTTTTGTTAATTTTGGATGAGAAAAAAATAATGTAGTCATTATAGTTACAAAATATTCGTTTAACCTATTGTTTTAATTATAAACATGTGTCTATAACATAATTTAAAAGAGAAATTGAGATTGTCGGAGAAAATTAAACAATAATATTTATGGAAATCATAATACTAGTAACATTTGAAATGAAAACAACTCTTCAAGTCCTAACCTGAGGTTATGGCCCTACTCTATAGGAGCGCTGGATAAGATTGAAGGTTTCTAAGGTTTGAAGGTTATATTGTACATTAAGTTATTAGTGTAACTTACTTTTGAAACTAAATTTAATTTAAAAAATGTTTTGCTTCATTTAATTGTAACGTAAGTACATTATAAATTAAACTCTATTACATTGTTTTTGTAATATTATCATTAGTTAATTTCCGTGATAATTTCAATATTAATAATAGCACATCACGTATGATGAACTGAATTTCAGTTTAATCTTTTGAAATAATATATTAAAACTTTCAACGAAATGTAGCAACCTTTAGTCAACCGTGTAATAAACAGGTACCGTATTTCTTTTTACATTCATTTTTAATAGCCTAGCAATGAATTTTTTTTTTTTTTTGAAAAGATTCAGGCGAATTTTATTTCTCCTGAAGGTGAAACAGATCCGAAACCACTCGATGCAGTCAGTGATATACATGTTAAAACGAATTATTTTTTTGTACTTCACTGGGATGAAATCATCCCTTATGAAGTACAAATTTCATAAGTGAAGTGTACTTTTCATTACATCAGCACAATTTTAAAACTGAATGAAAAACGCAATTTTTCTTAGAGCTATTTAATTTAGATATCTGAGGATTTAATAATAAACTTATCTCGGGCCTAAAATAATAACTTTCTTCTGAAAAACGACAAATGAGGGAAAGTGTTGGTAACTCCACTAATTTTCCCTCGAAGTTATCAAAATGTAACTGTTATTAAATATTTGGTGATTTTAATAACTTTAATTAATATCTTTTTCTATATACATTTTAACAAGTATGGTGTATCCATAAGAGTTATAGGTTTATTTTAGAATTCATATTAATAAACATTCACATGTAGTTTAAAATGTTGATTAAGGACATAAAATATCCGTTAATACAGTATGTAAGTACTCATAGAATACATTGTAAATAATACAATATACATGTTTGAAGGTTATAGTTTTTGGAAGTTATTGCAACATAAGTAGGCTTATTTTATTATCAAAATAATGACTAATTGAACCGTTTTTATTTATTTATTTAATATTCATCAGGTTTATTATTTTTATTCAGAATTAAAAATGATTGTCTTCTCAGTAAACAAAATTAGTTGAAATTCTGGAAAATGTTTACTCTGGTTATTGTTGAAGTAAAGCACATTTTAAATTGTCGGAAATCTATCAGTCTCAGAGAGTCTGTAAAGTACAAATTAATAAGATGAGTTATTTGTGAAGTTTTTTTTTACTACTGTGTCATTATTGCAATTGTGTAATCATTACTATTTGATTAGTTCTGTGTTGAATAGAGTGCCATTAGTTGGTGTTTCACTTGAGATATTTAAAATAATGTATTCTATCTTAATAATAGATACCTAGAATTTTTATCAACTATGACTTCTATGAGAATGGTAAGGAGAGTGAACATTGCAGTTTTCTATGGCATGTAAAGCTATTTACTCGACCAATGCACTACTTTGTTGGTCAAATAACAATTATGTGGCAAGATTTCATTGCTAATGTGTTCAAATAGTCGCTTTATTTAATGCATGAGCACTTAGTGTTTCCTCTCATTTTCTTAAATGTAAATAATAAACTGATTTTATTTTACTATCTTAAGTGTTTCTCTATTCCAAGTTTACGTTTTCTTGAAGTGATGAAAAACAGGTGTTAGTTATCTTTACTATAACAGGAAAATTAAGCAATTTGTTATAATTTACAATGAAAATGCATTAGTTATTTATAAATGAATTAAGTTTTGAATTGATCAGAATACTAAACTTTAAGAAAATGTAAAATTGAATTTATTCAAGCAAATGACTTTTATATCACATCAAAGCAATAGCTTGTACTTCTCAATCCGTACGCCTACATTTTTGTTTACAATATTTGCACATAATTAAAGAGAAAAGAAATGCTGATAACTAAATATCAAGCCACTAAACTAGGAGTGACCAACCCGAGTACTTTGTAAAACTTGAGATGCATTGTTTTCTTTGTAAAATAAAAAATTAAGAATAGTATCTAAATTATTTTGAAATCGGTTAAAATGCAGTATCGAGAGCCCCATGTTGTCACAGGTCCAAGTAGTGTCCATATTTCTGTGACATTATGATCGATTTCAGATGTCTGCTATGACATATTTCAGTGAAATACTGCTGAATTAGTTTGTCTGGTCATTTACATCAGGTATGAAACAATTTTCAGTTGAAATCACTAGTTTGTTGGAAAACAAACGTATATTAAACTAACACATTTATATTTAAACTAGATTTTTTACTAGTTTTGTCCAATACAATACTAATTAAAGAAATTCCGATGATTGCGATTGGGTGTAAACCCGTATTATTGTGACAGTGCTCATGTTCAACTTATCTCATTTTGTTGTACTCTTTGAATTTGTGACATTCTCGTACAGAATGGTACAGAACTCCGCTAATTCTAAGGAGTTTAAATTATGGAAGCATCCTGTGGAAAACTCCTAATCAAAGAAGATCAAAAGCTTTGATAATCTGATGATCCATAAGTCGTGAAAAGTTTATTCTTAAGAACTATTGTTCCCTTTCTAATATGTGCTTAAACAGAATTACCCAGAGAAGGTTACCTATTAAAGATGGGTAATGACACTTTCATTATGTATGAAATACCAAGACATATGACTTAATTGTCATCGTATATTAATATTCTTTTATACAAAAATTTGATCTTTGTAAACTACTTGGAATATGATAAAAAAGGTTAAAGAACAAATAATGATTTAACGGTTCGTTCAAGGAAGGATGGTTAAATAGCCCATTACAAATTAAATATTTCTTTTTCCTATACTTTCATTTTTTAGATTTGTAAAAAACCATTAAGTGACGCATTGAAGAAAACGTTGATATAGCTACCCTGTTCTGAATATAAATATTACGGCAATAAATGATACCAGTTACCTTGTGTATCAACATTTTCAAGTCACGCTGAGATTCTCATTCAACAGTCTCAACTGTTAAGAGTATTTATGACCATAATTCTGAATTATCATACTAATTATTTATTCTTAACTGTACAATTTATTGTATAGCACCATAAATAATGATATTAATTATGAACATTTTTATAGTCATTCATGTTTGTACTTATATAATTAAGGTCTTTATGTTTTATTTAATTAAATGACAGTAAATTGCAAAAGTAGAATACTTTTAGTTGCACAGTTACCAGGCGCTTAGAGTAATTGATACAATCTTTGTATTAATGTCATTTAGAATGCAGTTGGTTTGTCAGCTTAGATCATGTACTGTGTATATAGTTCTCATCCTGAGTTTGTTTTGCACCAAAAAATGTTTTCACAGCAATATCCACTGCTTCAATCATTACTAAAGAACTGTCCTACTCACTGGGTATCTAATTAAATAGTTACTTCAGATTACGATAAGTGAAACAAAAGCAAGTTTCACTCTTTATTTCATTCGTTTTTTTTTAAGTTTCAGTGTTTTTTCAAAATGATTTAAAATGAACTATTTTTGAAGTGTTAATTTCAATTTGAAGTTATAATTTTCTGAAACAGACTTATTCTTGCTGTCTTAAAAGTTTTTTTGCATGACTGCATGTTTTTTAATTTCATTATTTTGGATTCCCCTCACTGTTTTTTTTAATAGCCTTAGATTTTACTTCACCCTTAAGTTGTTTTTTTTTTATATTAAAAATATTCTTTTTATATCTTAAATGTTAATTGAGAAATGAAGCTCACAGAAAATACAGCCTAAAAGTGGTGAAGCCATTTATGGAATAAATTATTCAAATCCTATTAAAAGTTTGAGATTCCACTATCAAAGTCAAAGAAACCTGGCTGGAATATCCTTAAACCAATTCAAATATGATTACTGTATCATTAAGTGAACAAAATTTGCGCATTTCTGTATATGTTATACACTTGAATGTATTAATATATATTCATTGGAAAATGAAGTTTTTTCATTTTCATTTAAAGACTAGTCAATTTTTGGACCAAAAGAAAGTGTTGTTATCAAAATTTAGATTGACATCTGGCTGACTACGTCAACTTAATATATATTTGGTTTTTATGTATTTATATTTCAATAATAACTAAGCATCTATTTGTTACTTCGAAATACCAAGTAGTTATTACACAATTTAAGTACAAAAAAAATTTAATTTAAATTAAAAAAAAATTTTTTTTTCCTTAATTGTTAATCAAACAGTTAAATTTAAAGCATTCTAAAGAAGGAGTTGGCAAAAGAAAGTATTGGAATTATTGAAATTTGTCTTTAAGAAAAAGGTAAAGCAATTCATTATTGATATCAGTTAATGATTATTGAGCACAAACATTTACTTTTAATCAATGATCAAACCACAATATGAAATGGGAACCATAACCATAACAACCCGTTTTCGTCAAGAGTCAAAAAACCCAGCTCTAACGAAGACCGCTTGTTACGGTTGAAAGATCTTAGTCTTGTTTCCCCATTTCATATTGTGGTTTGATCATTGACAATATATTCAGTCACCTTTTATTATAATTATAATAATGATTTAATTGAAATTTTTTGTGGGAATATTTAATTTGTATTTTGGTACTTGTAGGTAGGAGTATTATTACGAAGAAGGGAGACGGTTCTCAGGTGAAGGAGTCTACAGACAGCAGCACGACTCTTGAGGACGATGACGTCAGGGGTAAGGTTTGAACAGTTTACTTCTATTTCAAGCTACGCATATCTATTCATTAATTTTATTTCGACAATTTTAAATCGATCTTTTTTTTTCTTTAATTTGCTTGATAAAAAAAAAACAAATCGCTTCAAATCATATTTATTCTAAATTTGCATTTAGAAATGAAGAAAATTTTAGGCATGATGTCTGTTCATAATGTGGAAGTCTTTTAATTTTTTTTTTTTTTTTTTTTTTGAATATATAATATAATTGTACAGCATTTGTAAGAAGTGCATTTTTTTTTAAAAAACACAGCTTCAATTTAGAAATATTTAAAATATTAATATATCAAATTTATTTCAACCACACTTATTATTGGAATTTATCCCACTTCTTTTGTAATATGTATAATATTTAAAATATCGACATAAGTCGCTGAAAATAGCAACGTGTGTCTAGTTATTGTGACAAAAAGAGCATGCATAATTTGTAAATTACAAGAAAATTTATTTTCAGTAGCTTATGTTCTTATTTAAAAACATTATTTATATATATATATGTATTTATATATATATATATATATATATATATATATATATATATAAATTATAAATATATATACATGCATTTATATATATGTGTAAGATATATGTATATGTATGTATTTATTACCTGATTTGTATTTTATTAAAATGCTTAAATTTGCTTACTTTGTTTATCCTTTTCAATGACTGTAAAAATATGTCCTTTCATTCTGACCCAGCAGAAAAGCATGAGTGCATGCCAAGTTAAATACTTTTATGGCAAAGAAACAAAATGGCCACTCCGATGTATTTATTAAATGTGCCCTAGATAGTCAAAAAGAAATGTACATTTAACTCGATCAATTAGAAAAGGTATAAAAGACAGGGAAGGGGTTTGAATACTAAGGTCTTTTTTTTTTCATTTGGTTTCTATTGTGAGTGGCGGTTGTTATGACTGATCTCTGTGTTGGGGCTCGCAGACGAAAAGGTTAAAGGAGTGGACCGTAGCTCGACTGTCATTGCAAAAGATCATTTTGAAGGTAAATTTAACTTTTATATCGTCTAAAAATGAGAAAACAACGAGCAGAGTCTGATATGGAACACCTGTTTATTTAATTGTACAACATTGTAAACCTAATGTTTTGCTATTTCAGTTAAACAATTTTTTTTTGTTTTATTTTCAATTTCTTTCTATTTATGTTTTTTTTTAAAAAAAAAATAAATTTATTAACTTTGTTTTGTAGGTATTACATTCCAGATGGAAAACATATGAAATACTAAAAAATAGGTATGTCTGTTAGTAGAAATGATTAGAACAATTTGTTTAAGCCGTTACCATTTATAACTTTAATATGTAAGAGTAATCAATTGAAGTCAATTTTATAACATTATATTTCTTGTTAAGAAAAAAAAACAAAAAACAATAACAGACTAATTTAATAGTTTAGAGGTTTTCAAAAATTGTTGCTAGGTTTCAGATAGTGACTTCTCTTTAGAAATATTAGATATATTTTGTGTTTCTTATTCTTGATTGGTCCACAAAATATTTATACATTATATTGTGGATATTTATAATTTTATATAATCATAATCTAACAAGAATAACTAGTCCCTTATAGTATTTTTATAAAAGTATGTATTGTTTAATATCTCTAAACGGGTTCATTTATCATTTAAAATACCAATAATTTTAAGTTTCTATTTTTTTTTTAATTATTATTTCTTGTTTTATTTGTAACTAATTTTGAGAACAACTATATTTGATATGAAAACACAAAACAAAATGTTGCATTTATTATTTTCTCATATGAAGAATGAAGCATACACTTATTTGTAAGTAATTTAAAATTGATGTATTTAATATCTAATCGTATTTTAATTTTAAATTTTTGTGGAATTCACTCTGCGTAATTACTTGTATTCTTTTTTTTTTTTTCTTTTTCTACATGAGCCAGTATTATTTTCTATTGAAATTGTATGTCATTTAAGAAGGTCAATTAAAGCTTGTTTCCATTTGCATAGGAATGATTATTTTTTTTTTAAAAAAGAAAAATATATTTATTTATGAGTTTTTGGTCTCAATAAAATGTCAATTTGAATTTAAATTAGATTTATTGAAAAAAAGTAATAAATAATTCTAGATAAAATGCTTTTAAAAAGCTACCACTTTTCAAGAGTATTGTGAAAATAAATTTAATTTTCGAGAATGTTTATTACGGATAGTATGTCATAATAAACTTTAATTGGGAAAAGTGTAATTCATTTCACCCTATTCGAGCTTTACTAGAACTTTTATTTTACCCTAACTTAAATGTCCTAACACTGGTAAGTTAAAGGTTTAAAATAAAACTTGTCCGTGAAAATTATATACAAATTACATATTCATCATAGTGTTTACTGTAAAGCTTATCTATTTCTTGTTTTTAAAAAAAAATCACTTTCACCTTTATAATTATTACGAAAACAGTCAAATAAATTTCTAGTAAATACATTTTTAATATTGTAGTCGTATTTTCTTGCAATTTAAAAAAAAAATATGACAATTACTTTTGTGTATATATTGTTATAATTAATTAGAAGGGCCTCAGAGGTTATCATAAATAGCATTAGAATAGAATAGCATTATCCTCGTAGATTGTCTCCACCGAATATGACCCTGTCCATTGTAAAGAACCTAATGAGTTTTTGTAGATAAGTTATCCATTATTTGTCACTCAGTGTTACCAATTAGTTTTAAAATTGTGGTTTTGTTTTATCGTTTTACATTTTTTTTCTGTTTAACTTTTCGTTTTCTATATGGTTTTATTTTCTAAGGAGTTTAAAAGCAGAGCAAATATATTTAAAAAAATAAAATCATATAAAAACTAAAAGTGCTAAAAAAAATTGTCTCGTAAAAACTAATTGATAGTATATGGTTGAGATTATAAAGGACTGACAAATATAAGCATAATCAATGGGCAGTTGATAACAGACGCGTAGGGAAAGAGGCTAAGTCAAGGAGAAAATGTAGAAGTAGCATAGCTTACATTCATAGTTATAGTGATGATATAACTGTGTCAATGCTGTTGTAATAGAAGAATATTTACAACTCTAAATAATACTAACCACTTTTATAGTAATAATGATTAAGTTCTTTTATTTATTCTTTATTAAATATTCTTAGTGTCTTTTCCTTATCCTTATTGTTTATTTTAAATTTCTGTAACTTTTCTGATAGAAATGTCTATAAACATTTAATGATTTAATTGTTTTATATATATAGGAAAGAAAGTTCATTCATTAGACATACTATAAGATAAATGTTGTACTCGTGTGCTGCACACTTCATTTTTTTTTTGTTTTTAACAAACTGGAAGTTATTTCATCTGTACACACTAACCAAACTCATTAGCCTTATACGTTTTTGTGTTTCACATGCTAGCCTATTCTTGAACCGCATGTTTGCAGTGTTTCATTTCACTTTTCCTTTAAATTACGAAAATATACATATGGCAATATACAAGTGAAATAAAATTCAACGACTAAATCACAGTAAGACATTTTAAAAAAAAATATTATTGATAAACAATGTAAATGGAAGAGGAGTAGTTTTTTTAATCGAAAAATTTTAGTCTCATATTCGAATTTATTATTGTTGTTATATATATAACATATAATCAATGATCAAACCACAATATGAAATGGGAAAACAAGACTAAGATCTTTCAACCGCAACAAGCTGTCTTCGTCAGAGTCAAAAACCCAACAGGCTGTTTTTGACACTGATGAAGAACGCTTGTACGGTTGAAAGATCTTGGTCTTGTTTTCCCATTTCATATTGTGGTTTGATCATTGATTGTTATTTCACGTATTCATGTGAAATCTTTTTTAATATATAATATAGACGTGCAATAAAGATCAATGTCACACCACAGTAAGAAATAGGGTTATAGGACCAAGATCGTTTGTCTAAACGTCCTTGTCGACTGTAATTATATTAAGGAGCGTGGCCTCAAATCGAGCAATCCCCAAGAAACCAACTTTTTTTTGGTCCTTAAGCCAAATACTTATTAGGTCATTTTAAATATTTTTAACTATTAAATTTTTTTCTCCTTATTCCGTCTTATGTAGAATGTAAAACTGGAAGTTAGCAGAGAAAACAACAGACAAAGACTCATACTACAGTCGATATTTCCAACGGTTGTTCGTCATCAGGAGAAGGCTATAGAAATAAGGGAGAAATATATATGTAGCAGGAGACTGAACAGAGTCGAGTGGGAGTGGTTTAAGGACAAAACAATCTACGTTCGCGCTACAAGCGTGTTACAAATGAAGTAAATAAAAGGCGAAGACGCAATAACATATATATAAACAATCTTAATTGGTTTAGTAATGTAATTTGTAATAGTTTGTTAATTTTCAAATATTCCTATTTTTGCTTTTGAAACAGTTTTTGAATAAAATCAAAACGTTGGCAATGAGAGTTTGATTGGAAGTGGAAGAAACTGACCACATCCCGATTTATCCCTTTTAGTTATATATCTGTCCCACAGTCGACAATTCATTATATAACATTACATTAATTATATTATAATAATAATAATTATAATAATTCATTATATTATTTCGTTTTGATATATATATATATATATAACGTAAAAGTAGTAATGAATATAACATCAATTCAAAGCTGGTGTTGAATGGGTAGCAAGAAATCAAATGATTCTGCACCTTTTAGGTTTGGTTATGTTAGGTTGCAGTGTCGTCAGAAGAGAACCCACATAGGCCATAAGCTGCCCCCTTGTATACCACAAACGAGGAAAAGATATATTCTCTCCCTTTGACCTTTTACTTTACTATATTTTTGTTTGTTTTCACCTCCTGTCGTCCAATTCTAAAGGTCAAAGTGGGTATAGCGCGAGTGTGGCTTTGATTCGTTTATACCTCCACTCGCATCCATCCACCTTCCGGGTCTTCTAGCCTTCTCCTGATGACGAACAACCGCTCGAAATATCGACTATAGTCAGTGTCTTTTTCTGCTATGTGTCTTATGTTAACTTTCAGTTTTTAATGAGTGCGTTTTACTTTTATAAAAGTTATATGTGTGTATCAACATTCAAACCACGGTAAAAAATCAGGAATGGTACTTGATGTTTCCACCAAGCAAACTAACTGCTCCTTGTCGGAGGTACACAATGTACGAGGCAGAGCAGACCTGCTCCTTGTCGGAGGCACACAATGTACGAGGCAGAGCAGACCTGCTCCTTGGTCTATAAATCTTAGTCCCAGTTCTGATTTGCTCACTGAAGTTTTGGCGACGATTTTTATGTCACGTGTTTATTGCCAAATGTTGTTACATATATATTAAATGACGGTCAAATTTTATGTCAATAGCGTATCAATGTCTTGCTGTTGTGATAGGCTCGTGAATTCTTTTCCCGAGAAGTTTCGTAAAATCTTTTTCATTACTTTAACTGAACAAAGATATTACAAAACAAAAATTATTTCCCAAGAAAAGAATGAAAACGATACCGAAAAGAACAAAAGAAGAACTTTTTCTGAACTATATTTATAATGTATACAAATAAAGCGTTTATTTGTTTAAAAATTAAATCTATCTTGTTTTTTTTTGTTTGAAAATTACTAGGTAAAGTTTTATCTTTCTCAGAAATGAACATTTTAAGTTTTATTTTCCTTTAGAATATTGTATATATTGCGGTTAATTTTTAAAGTATCCTGAATTCGACAAACAAACAAACATACCTTTCCCCATAAGAAGCTAAATGTCTTTAACTCTTCTCACACTAAATATTTTATAGCTAGTATTTTTGTTGTTGTTGTTTAATATTTCTTAGAATCGTATATAATTTAATGATGCTTCATATTTTTCAAATTCATATATACTAACAAACAAAAAAATTAAAATATTTTACTTAAATTATTTTTATATGATGTTTTCCTTAAACAAAACTTTAGGATTAAGTAGAATTGCCATGGTATGTTTAGTGTACTTAGAGTAAAACAAGATTGTTCAAATATAATTTTGTGTTGTTTGATATTGAAGTATAGACTTGTTTTATGTTTGTAAGCAGTACTGGTGGATTCCATGTCAGACTCTGTTTACCCCTTTCATATTGTCCATTGATAAGTGCTTACTTATAATTACTATAAGTCAATGATTATTTATATCAGGATGCCAACCATTTGTTCGCTAATATTAAAATTTCTCTTTTGTCTGACCACACAACTTTCACTTTTTTTTTATTTCTTTTCTTTTTTTTTTTATAAGAACATAAGCTTTCTTCATACTGGAATGTATTTTAGTAATTTTCATTGAAATCAAGTATTGCTGTTCATTTAGTCACGTTGTGAAGACGGCACATGAAGATGTTCATTTCTATCCATTCTCGAGTCATATATATATTCCAAGCAGTTTCATTCTTCGCCTTCAGCTCTTGTCACTGACGAGTTCTTTCTGTATTTGAGTCTAGTGCCTTTACCTGATGGTGACACACGTGCATGCCTTCTTGTCAAATGTATGTCACAAAGCTGACTTATAATGTTCAGCTATCTTTTCCATCATCATTTGCACTTGCTTATGTTCTCTTTGTTATCCATCAGTTAATGCCTTATGTGTACAAGCTCTTTATTTCTACTATATTTACAGCTCTGTTTTATTGCTACAAATGTTTTTTTTTTTAGAATGAAAGCAAATATATATATAACAATACCTTTCTCCAGCTTATAATAATAAACAGCAAATATATTTCTGAATTGGATTTTTGTGAGATCCATTATGAAAAACAAGGAATTAACAAAAAGGCCGAAGAGTGGGGTTTAAATTACAATAAAATTAAATTTTTTTCAACTGTAGTAGATAATGAAATATGTACGAGGTAGGATGAAATAGGTAAGGTGACTTTTTGAATTTCGTGTGCTTTGTGCAAAGTAATGGGAATGGTAAGAGTAGGGGAGATTGACAAAGGCCTGGCAAGTAGGCCACTAGGGGGACTCTTTTTTTTTTATATTATTAGTATGGCAAACCGTCATACCTCATACGATGATGTTGGAGTCGTTGAAACGCTTTCAGACGTTGTCCATCTTCAATCGCAACTAACTAACTAACCTACTGAGGTGTTATAAACAGTTGGACTCTTTTTGCCAATTCCGGCTGACCTAGACCTACCCTGAGGAAATTCTAACTGATCTCTCCATAAAGATCAGGAGATTCTTCCACTCGAGTTCCTTTAAATGATCATCCCTAATAATACTTACACCATACGTATTTAATCTCAGTCAACTGAATACAGGACAGTTAGCCACAAAGGCGATAAGAAGTTTCATCTTCCTCGCAGCACTTTTGGCAAACTGCACTGCTTTAGTACACTTGTCAATATCATAAGTTCACAGTTTTTGACTATATAGCAAGCGTTGTTTTTATCTGAGAGGCTATAGACGAGGTTAACAACGTTAGACGCGTGTTTGCGTGCTCGACAATTTTTTCTGTTAAAAATAACGAAGCAAAGAGTTTGTATTGATTTTATGTGTGAAAAATGGTATTAAGTGGTCAAAAACTCTTGAAATGTTGATAGAGGGGTACGGTGAGTCAATTTGTGCAAAAAAAAAATTGTTTATAGGGAGTATAAGTTATTACATAAGTAATTATTTCTGGCACGCATACATGAGTCTAACCTTTATGCATCTCACATAAAAACAACGCATGCTATACAGGCAAAACTGAACGTATGATCATGACGAGTGTACCAAGAGAACAACAAAAAAATAAATTACAGTGCACAGAGCGCGCGAAGTTCAGAAACTGTCCTTAGTGTTTGATCACACTTCTTATAATCAAAATAGCTGGAAAATAATGGAAAAGTTGTACGGCATTTCCATTGCTCAAGGAACAATGAGCAGTGAGCCATCTTACACCTTTTTTTACTTTCTTTTGTCATTGTGGCGATTTTTTTTTTTGATAAAACAGTCCCGTTGCTTTCGTATCACAAATAAGTCGAATGACTGAGCAGTCACCCGTCAGGCAAACCAAACTCGCTTATATATTTCGATATCTGTGGTTATCATGACTGTCCTGGCAACGACTGGGGTCCAAATATAGAAGTTAGTTTTACCAATTCATTTCTGTGCGTGTTTTCTTTTTTTTTTTTTGTAGTAATTTTATTATATAAATAATCAATCATACGCAAACAGTGAAATGTGATTGAAGGGCAATTTAAGTCAAAAAACAGAAACTAAACGCAAAGAGAGAAATATACAGTACAACTCACTTTTTAATATTACAAGCCTCTTGTAACTCGGGAACAATCTTGTCGAAGAGACTAGATGGAAACTCAAACTTACTTTCTATATTCCATGGCCTATATTCGAAAAAAAAAACATTATAAATTGGTTTAAGCCTGTAGTTTGAAATATATAATATCAAAATGAAACCAGACCTGACTGGCACATTAATATATAAACCAAACAACAGTGAAAAATAGAAAAATAGTCGCTTATGTATTTAAGTTTTACGTAATTTCGTAGTAGGTAATTGTAATGAGCTGATATATTGTAGACAGAATTTTACCTAATATTGTCGGCTACAATTTTAGTGATTAACCCAATAACTTTTTGTTTAAATCGTACACAGAGTGTAGTCAATTGAAAATTATTAAAAATTTGCACTGTTTGTTGGAGTGTGGCAATCCATTGTATGAAATGAAGAGAATTATTGTAGGACAGTTACTAGTTCATTAATTAATATTTTCAATAATGATTTATAATTTTTTTTTTTTGGAAAAGCTAAACCTGTTTTAAAATGTAGTATTGATATAGATTATTTTGTGTTTTGTTGTTCATTTGTTATATTGTACTTGTTTATGTTACATGAAACATATATGTATATCTTATATTGTTCATCACTTGTCACATTTAAGATCAAATAACTGTATCTTCTTCAAGTAACACGGAGTCGTTTGACAAAGTCTAACATTAATATCGAGAAAATATATAACCTCGTATGCATGAGTGTCATTAGAAACTGTACACGTGTAACACAGCTCTGCTTCTTGCATGTAAAGGCATTTTAAAACGTTGAAAAAAAAAATCTTTAATTAAGGATATTGCGAAGATTATAAAAATAAGTAAATGTTTTTTGACTTTATGATATCCGTGTTTGTGTACAATGAACTTATTGTCTATACTCTGGACATTGAGTACATCTATAAGCACAAGTAAAACGACAAAACATAAAGAACAAATGAAGTCAGACTGCAGGTCTAAAATCATTACAGTGACGCTATAGTCAGTGAAAGAGATTTGGCGGTGTATGTTCTTAGAATATAGATTCATGGCTCCTGACTTCAGTCCTCAACTCTACCGTTTTCTGACGTGCTGCTATAAACAGTCTCTTGGAGGAGTTGATATTATTCTAGTAGTGAATCTCTAGAGCAGAGTTTTTCAAACTTTTTTCGACGCGGAACCCTTTTTCGTTCCAATAACCTTCCCGGGAATCCCAGATTCTAATGATTTCCTACAATCATAATATAAATTTTTCATATGCCTTTTTAAATAGTATGTATGTTTAAAAACATTTAAAAAAGTAATATTACTGCAATGTGTATTTTTCGAATAAAAATTCAAAATTAAAAGATTTTAATTTTCATATTTTCCACAAGGCATAACACACAAAACAGAATTACTAGCAATTTTAACACAGAGTTTGTTTTGTAATCATTTTTGGATTTATAGTTGAGAGTTTGATTCTCAAGTCAGCCCCAGCATTATGTCCACTTCGGTATTTGGTTTCTATGGCAGTTTAAAGGGAAAATCCAGTTTCACATAAGTAGATAGTGGTAAATGGAAGCAATGTGTGAAGTACTACTTTTGCAATAGCAGGAAATTCGGGAATTAGATAGTTCTAAAAACTGACTAGTGATTCATCCTAAATATGAATAAAATTTTGACCACTTCTACTTATGGGTATATATAGATATAAACATTTTCGGTTTCATGATTCACAAGAAATATAGAATAAATCCATACTTACAAAAAAAAATTTTTTTCTTAGAAAAATGTTTTTACTAAATGTTTTTGACGGAACTTCAGACATCTGTTAAGGAACCCCTGGGTTCCGCGGAACCCACTTTGGGAACCTCTGCTCTAGAGCCATACGGGGACAATATTCTCACACAACACCTTGGTTTCGAATCATTCAGGAGGATATGGCCATGAACAGGATTGAGTGAATGAACATTAACTTACCGGTTAGCCTTCTTTTTTTATACATGGGTTTTTACTAATTGTTTATTATTTTCATTTTTACATGTACCCAAATGTTATTTAATTTTCTGTTTTGATAGTTTATTTATGTAGGTCATATCATTGTAAAAAATATAATAAATGCTAATTAATAAATAAAGACCTATGACTGACTGACTCATCATTGGAGAGCCCAATATGGTGATACCAAACACTTGGCAGTTTGTGACAGTGGATTCCTTTCGTTACGTAAACAATTAATAAGAAAGGGTTTTTGAAAATTCAACGTTAAACGATGTGAAAATTTGGGTTAAACATTGTCAATTTCAAAATTTATAACATCTGTAAAAGACCAATTACTTAATGCTTAGCAGGAAAAGGAAGTGAAGTGGAATTTAAAATTGAATAATGCAAAGGAATGTATGATTCGACGGAATTATTGTCGACGTCAGACTCATTTACTGTTTGACTCTGACGAGACCACTTGTTCAAAACATCTCACATCTCAGCCTATAACTGTCGTGCATGTATGTATAATGTCTAAATATTTTTTTCTCTCTGATTATTACAATATTTCATTTATTAAGTTATCCGTAACTATGCTTAGTCCATCATGTCAGTTGTTTTTGTTTTGTTTTATAAAATATTTATAATTATAAGCGATTAAGAGCACTTCTGTTGAGTCAATAGTGAACTACAATTTAATGTTGTTTACAATACTAAAAATAAACTGTCAAAACAATGTTATCTACATTGCTTGTAAGAATTATTAACTGAAGGGAGTCAAAGTTAATGTAACTTAATCAAGCATTCCTAAATCTGAAGTGGCCTTCAATAAATGTGAAAATGAATTCTTCTATTTGACTATGAATTCATTCGAGACAATTAATAAATTGTAAATTGTAGAACATTATTCTAAGGGTTAAAAATAAGAATTTAGTTCTTTGACAAAGCAATATAATTTTAAATAATTTTAGTAATAGTGTTTATTAAAGTTTCTTAGGTTTAAATTGAGTCATTTTTCTACTTGGTACAATAGTATTAGAAATAAGTGAATTTACTGTGTCAAGTAGCAGTGGTTGGGTTTAGTTGTGACCTGGGTTTCGGAGCTGCGAAGATGTTGAGGTGCCGGGATCGTCTTTCCTTGTAATACAAACCCTGCAGATCGTTCCTTTAAACTGGGCAGTGTGTTATTGTATCCTATATTCACCTGTTAGCCAGCACTTGCGTGAGTTAGAGACTAATTTTGCCACCAAAACCGTATTTGTTTCATCAGCTCCGAAATCCTGGTTTGTTTTGTGGACTCAAAGATTTCTATTGATCTTGATTACCCCGAGGAGGCATTCGTATTAGAATCTGTCTAAAAATTAAATCACACATCGATCAGGGATTTTGAAAATAAAGGAGCGACACAACTCAAATATATATATACACTTTTTCGTTCGAAATACGATCCAAAACGGACAAATATATTTCAGTATAGACAAAGAAACATAGAGGAATCAAAAGAACACACTTACAGTCTCTAATTTTCGGTTTGAACCGTCTTCAGGAGAGATAAGAGAGGGAAACCAAGTGCACTGATTCAGAGACGGTTGGAGGTTCAAACCGAAAATTAGAGACTGTAAGTGTGTTCTTTTGATTCCTCTATGTTTCTTTGTCTATATTGAACTATATATACATATATATAGAAAGATTACACATAAACACGTGAAACAACAATCAATGATCAAACCATTGATTATAGTCTTGTTTTCCCATTTCTTATTGTGGTTTGATCATTGATATATATATATATATATATATATATATATATATATATATATAGCAGTTATATATAGCAGTTCAAAATTGAAGATAGGTAGCACAGAAAGTAAAAGAAACACACTTACAAATATTATATATATATATATAAACACTATTTGGTCTGGGTTAATATTTGGAATCACCTTTTCGCCAACGTTTCGTCTTTATTTTAAGACATCCTCAGGGCTATAAACTAACAAACACAATGGACATTTGTCATATTTACTTTACATTCATAATAAAACATTCAAGAGCAAGTAAGTTTCTTGAATTTTTTTATGATGAATGCAAAGTAGATATGACAAATGTCCATTGTTTTTTTGTTAGTTTATAGCCCTGAGAATGTCTTAAAATAAAGACGAAACGTTGGCAAAAAGGTGATTCCAAATATCAACCCTGACCAAATTCTGAGAAGAAAAAAAGTGTTTATTAGTACTTGTGGTCAAGAAAACAATACCTTATATATATATATCAATGATCAAACCACAATAAGAAAATGGGAAAACAAGACTAAGATCTTTCAACCGTAACAAGCGATCTTCGTCAGAGTCAAAAACCCAACTGAGCGGTTTCGTCAGAGTCAAAAACTCAGTTGGGTTTTTGACTCTGACGAAGACGGCTTGTTACGGTTGAAAGATCTTAGTCTTGTTTTCCCATTTTCTTATTGTGGTTTGATCATTGATTGTTATTTCACGTGTTTATGTGAAATTTATATATATATATATATATATATATATATATATATATATATATATTAGGGAAAAGAAACGGTCGTTTAAAAACAGAAGAACTGAAGCAAATCAGCTCGGTATTACGACGAATGGTGTTATTCGCCTGAGGAGTGGAAGCTCATTGAGGACTCCTTGGTTGTCTCATAGCATCCCTTCTCCCTCTCTGCGTATGTTGGCACCACTGTAACTGCGACCAAGTCGTTCTGAATCCCATCAGGTCTCCTCTCCTCATGACGACGATTCGTCGAAATTCGAGGTCATTTGTGTCACTTCTTTCTGTGTTTCATTTCATATATATCTATATTGTAAATGTTCAATTTGGAAACCCAATTGATTGGAAATCATTAAAACAACTATAAATTGTAGAAACACAAAAAGGAAAAACAACAATTGAATCAGTACTGTTGTTTTTTAATCAGATTATAGAGTTCCAAGTCAGCATTTATGATACGTGCACTTTTACATAATTAATTTAGTATTATAAATGAAAAATAAAATAGAATGATATTTTGCTATTAAATTTAAATTCGTGCAATAAATTTGTTTGAGATATGAGTTCATTGACATTAAATGACACACGAGTGTCATCGAATGCCTCCACGGGTCAAGAGAACAGAATTACAGCTTGATGAAAAGTGAGGGTATTTGGGTTTTGGCAGAGGCCAGCGCTCCGGCAGGTCCTCAGTCGCCAGCTATCAGTGATTACCACAGTCTTGAAGGGCGCTTCTCAAACAAGACTTGCTAGTCCCTCAACCAGCTCTGTTACCAGCCAAAGTGTTCCAGGTACACCTGATGACAACAAAACAACCTTCCTTCCCAACTAATCTCCCTCACAACCCGACTTTCAAACCACTAACTGTTTGAGTTTCTCCCTAAAAAAAATCCTTCAAACTCTTCGTAATGTAGAACTTCGTAGAAACTTGTCAGAGTTGGTATCTAATAATAGCGTTCATTGGTAGAAAACAAAACAGTGACTTTACAGTAATTTTAATTATTTATATAAGGTTTCCTTATTGACATTCAGTAACTGTAATAATCGAGGCTTACATAGTCATTTGCAATAGTTGTTGAACGGTCTCTCACCTCTTCGCTTATTCACTCGTATATTCTTCATTTCTCTTGAAAACAACTTAAAACTTAATATATCCCGAAATATTAAAGATAGCCATCTTTATCTTTATTTATGTTTTTGAATTCCAAGTTATAATAATATAATATATATATAATTTTAAAAAAATGTGTTTACATCATCAATATTATGGTTGAGAGTTATCTTATATATATATATATATATATATATATTATATATATATTTGTAAAAGTTGGGAGCAGTCCTTCTTCAATGCATGCTTTTAAAAACTGGATGTCTGTTTCCGCTTGGTTCAATTTCGTCTTATATTTATATTTTTTTTTCATAATTTGGAAAAATATAAGACGAAATTGAACCAAGTGGAAACAGACATCCAGTTTTTAAAAGCATATATATATAGGTGTGCTCTCTAATCGGGATTCGGTCTATTTTCTAGGATAAAAAATCAAACTCTCGGTGCCAACGTTTCGGTTTTATTTAAAACCTTTTTCATAGGCAGAAAACACTTCATTTAGGTAACAGTGTTACGTGTTCATTCAAACTAGACAGTTGTTGAAATTCATAGACTATTTTTCTTTGTAAAATAATTTGTAAAGTAATACTTTATAAATACTTGTAAATAAGTTGTAAAGATGTCGAATTATAGAAGCTAGTTTAATATTTTACTCTCCGTAATTGAATAGATTATTCGAATCGTATGTTATTCTTGTAACATAAACCGTATATTGACTGAATACAAAAAATGTTTAACTACTGGTGTTTTTATTACTAAATTTCTTCAAAAAACATGAATATTTGAAAAAAGTTAATTCATGCAGAAATCATATATTCATAAATATATGAATCAGAAGATGGAAAATTAAAATGAAGCTGTGATGTTTCGCACAAATAAGGTTTCGTTTTTTTTGAATTGCATTCTATTGTTATACGTGTTCATGCACTATTTATCAATATTTAAAGAAAGAAAGAAAAAGCGATCAAGTTGTATAACAAAGTTGAGAATAAACTGGTGATTCACATACAATAGAAAACCATTCAGTATCAGGTTGAATGGTTTCGGTTGAATCATCATCAGGGGAAAACTCCCGAGTTCAAGCTCTCCGCCTAAGTGGAGGTTACCAACCCAAAACGGTATATAGCCCTTTTTCTCATTTATCCCTTAAAGATGGATAAACCGAAATTTTGAAAGTTTGTTTTTTTTTTCTATTTTAAGTAAACATGGAGTTTATTTTTTAATATAATATATAGGTGTCTTGTGTCAATTAAAGAAATCACCACAAATAGAAAAATTAGAAAGTTCTAAGGCTTTTCGAGGTTCTAATGCTCTTTTGCAAAGAACAAAGTACAAAGTTCTTTGACAATAATTTACGTCAAAAGGTTTTAAAACATTTCTATTTTTATATTCATATGTGTTGATTTATTCAATATAATAATATATATATATTATATATATATATAGTGTGTGTGTGTGTGTGTGTTGTTATCTAATCGGGATTCGGTCAAATTTTCTAGGTTGAAAAATCAAACTCTCATTCCTAACGTTTCTGTTTTATTTTAAAACATTTTTCATAGGCAAAAGTAAGAATTTTTGAACTAAGAAAATGAAATTTCCATTATTTAAAGGAACAAAATTCTTAACCGGACAAAACCTTCGACTAGACTAGGTTTTGTCCGGTTAAGATTGTTGTTCTTTTAAACAATGTAAATTTCATTTTCTTAGTCAAAAAACTCTTACTTCTGCCTATGAAAAAGGTTTTAAAATAAAACCGAAACGTCGGCAATGGGAGTTTGATTTTTGAAATTAGAAAATTTGACCGAATCCCGATTAGATAACACACCTATTCTATCAAACGGTCGATATATTATTGAATCTGTTTTATACATATATATATGCATGTATATATGAAAGTTATATTATTTCGACCACATGCATTTTGCACTATTTTTCTTTATCCAAGTTTGGACCAGTATCAAACAATTCTCAAAAAAAAAAAGAAAACATCTTAAACCAACGTATATATATATTTTATATTTCATATTTATATTTATTTTATATCTATATATTTATATATTTACTCTTCTTTATATAATCTAGGAGGTCTCAGAGCTTATTTTTTCTTCATTCTGATTCTTCCTACGACATTTTGTCTCATATACATATCTTAGGTGTTGCTACATATCCAGCAACACCTAAGATATGTATATGAGACAAAATGTCGTAGGAAGAATCAGAATGAAGAAAAAATAAGCTCTGAGACCTCCTAGATTATATATATATTTCTAGACACTTTTAGACCCACATCAGTAGAGAGTCATTGTAATTAATTCTGCATTGTTGTAACTGAAGATGTCTAGAAATACAGATGAAACGTTAGCTTAAGGTGTTTTAAGAGAACAATTTTGACATTGACCAAACCTCTATAAAAAATATATATATATATAACTAAAGTATATAGAATAAAGAACTGAACAAAGCCCTTACAGGGTCAATATTTTGAATAGGTAGTTCATCGTCAGCGAGAAGATCAAATGAACGAAGAAGATAGATGTGGTCTGGGTGGTTGGTATTTATTATAACGAAGAAAGTGAACAGTTTCTCGTGAACACACCTATTCTGCTCTTCTTTTCTTGTGATTTTCTGCTTATGACGAACTGCTTGTTTGAAATATTGGCCTCTGTAAGTGTTTTGTTCCGTTCTTTGGTCTATATACTTTAGTTTTCTGAAGTCCAATTTGACCTTTTCAACGCTTTTGATTTATATATAAAACTAAATAGTTAACCATATTTTTTAAATTAAAATGTTTCCTGGCGTTTTTTTTTGTTTTCACTATTGAAAGTTCGAATTGGCTTTACATGATGTTTGGGACACTGGTGTTCCCGAGTCTATCGTGCTCTATTGATAAAATTAGTGTGAACAACACAACAATCCTCCCAATTTTGAATACTCTACAATGTCACCAAAAAACAACTGTTGTTTACCAGAAAATTACTGAGCCAGTCGAACCATGACAAAAACATATTTCAACGATTGCACAGTAAATTAGTACATGTTTAAAAGAAAGGAATACTTTGAAACAAACATCGTCAGTCATGCTTACCTAAGTTTGGTACTCTCTGTCTTCAACTGCCAGAATCATTGGAGACATAATATGTGTCTAGAAAAAGGAAAAATATGTTTCCTTTTTCTTTCTGAGATTTAGCTTTTAAATAATTAGTCAGTTTTTATTCAGAGTATATTATTTAAAGCCTTTGTAAGAAGCTGTTCAAACGTATTTACATAAAAGCGAATGACTACTTTAAGTAAAATACTGAATGAATTCTTTCCATGTGGTGAAGTAAATGAATGTATTCAGTCTTGGATGGCTGGTTTAAAGAGAAATAGAATTGGACGATCGGAAACTATTTTCAATGTGCTCACCATTGATATCGCAAATCCTGTTTCTTGACATTCTACAAATAAAAACAATGACTCCAGAGATGACAACATTTTTTATTTTTTTATATATTAAGAAATAAAGTTCATTTCCACTAAGGTTTGTATAAAGCGAATTATTACACATTTGTCTTACTTTGTACCATCTAGTAAAAGTTTAGTCTGACCAGCTCAAGCCTTTTATACGAGTATCGTCAAGAACATCTTCATAATAGTAGGGTTGCTCTTGAAGATGGTTTCGCAACATTTCCAGCGCACTGAATATTCAACAAAGTAACAGAGATTTACGTTTTATTTTTTTTGCTGAAGATGGTTGGAAGTCCTGAATAATTAAGATAACAATGTAAAATACTACACTTATAACCAAACAAACAGTTGAAGCCAGTAGGTAATTTCATCTGGAATTGGTTATCTGGCCTGTTTCATGTATTTGTTAGTCAACTGTCAAATATTAATATTTGTACAGTATCTCACTGATAGCTTACTCCTTTAAGAAAAATAATAAACTAAAATAGACAAGCACAGTGAGAAAAGAATTTATGGCATCATAACAATATGATTTATATATTTTTTAATTGTTTTCCTTATCTCGACCACATATGTTTAACACTATTTTTCTTTTTTATCCAGGTTTGGTCTAGCTTTAATACAATACCTTTAAGACGACGTTTCGTCTATATTTGTAGACATCTTCAGGGCGACTGTATTGATGTAGCCCTGAAGATGTCTACAAATATAGACGAAACGTCGGCTTAAAGGTGTTGTATTATTGAAGCTATACCAAATCTCAATAAAAAAAAAATATACTTTTTTTTTATAAAATAAGTAATTATACTAATTAGTTTAGTTTTTTTTTAGAATTAGATTCTTTTTGAGAGTTTCCATAGTTGAAAGACATAAATGTTTGAAAAGAATACTTTTGCTTTTTTTTAACTTTGTTTTTTTCTAATTTGTCTTGGCTTTGTTTTGTTTCCATTGTAAGATGGCTTTATATATTTCATGTTTTTTGTGTGGTTGTGCATGATGACTGCCTGCATTTTAGATGAGTCTGATATCTGCTATCATCCTTTACGACTCCAGTCCCAAGATGAAAATGGTGAGTCATCAACTTGTGCAAAAAAAAACACAAAAACTTCAATTGCAGTTCTATTAATTGTTTTTTTGTTACAGTTTTTTTCTAATTTTTTTTTTATAATAAATGTTGTTGATAAATTCTTTCAGTGCATTCTGGGAAGAAATGGTTGTTTCTAGTATACTTGTTTTTTATATATATATATATAAGGAGTGAGGGAAAATAAGTGGTTGGTATCCTGTCAGGATGGCATGAGTGTCGCCGCTTTATTTTATATTTAATATGTCATTATTAAAAAATAATCTTTGAAACATAAATTTATAAATTAAAATTGCAAGATTTTTTATACATCTTTCAAAATCAATTACAAGTATTTCTGATACGAAAATATCCTAAAACATTTTATTGTTTTTTTTATCGATATCAACACTTCATGCTGTCTCCAGCTATACTGTAATTAACAACATTTAGCTTGGTTCAGTCATTTTTCATAACCACCTCATTGGCTGTCTATGAAAATGGTATCTTATAGAAATATTTTTTTTAAAAAAAAGAGAAGTGGAATATTGTGTGAAATTAATTTTAAAAAGAAGCTTCTTTTTAATTTTACTGAATCTTTCAACAACTATTCTGAAAAGCACGCTGTCAAATGCTATATAGCATTGAAACTTAAAATAGTCGTTTGAGTCCTTTCTTTAATTTTAAGCTTTTATAAATTGTTTTTTTCAGATTTAACGGAAATATTTGAATATTTTCTATACGTTGTTTACACTAAATTTAGAGGAATGAAATAAACTTAAATTCACCTGACATTAATTACCTCTATTTGTTGAATTTTAATAAAACATGAATATTTCATTTAATAGAGTAGTACCAGAGGGCGCCTCGATAAATTTGGATGTAAATACAGGTTCGTTTTAGAATTTAAAAATGATTTACCAATCGGGACCGAAAGCTTAACGCCCTCTTTGTAGGACGAAGATGCTGAAATGAAAACAATATGAATTGAGTTCATAAAATGTCTTTATTATTTAACAGATATTTTGTAAAATTATATTAATTTAGATATAAGTGGAATGCAATATTCTTTTTTTTCATATTTTCTCCTTTTTATAAAATTATACAAAGATAGGAATAGGACTGTTGAAATATTTGGTGAAGGCGATTCTTCATGTTAACACCACTTGCTCTTGTGCATAAAAGAGAAGCACTTCGTAAGGTTTACTCTCAAGTTGATGCAAGTAACTTCGCATGAATGTTCCTTGCATTCAACCCACATCCTATGATGTTTCCATGACAAGCACACATAAGTCGTTTTTCCCCAAAAAAGCGACCGCTTTCACCCACAAGTTTCACTGAATTCACAAATTTAGTACCCATTGCCTCTAAATATATAGGAGAAGTCTAGATAACGTTTCATTTCAATGATTAGTGAAGAAATTTTTAAATTCTAAAGGAATCTGTATTTAAATTGAAATTTAACGGAAATGCCCTCTAGTACCGTTCTATTAAATTAAATATTCATGTTTTATTAAACTGTGCAGATAATAGATATTTACGCTCCTAGGTAATAATGAGGTCTATTATTTCCCGAGTGTTTTAGTTGATTACGTTTGAGATTCATAAATCCCAAGGCGTAACCGAGGGATTTAGGTACTTTAATTCCCGAGGTGTAGCCGAGATTAACTCCTCAAGCGAGATAACTATGCGAGGGAATAGCAGCTATTATTCTCGAGGTGCATACAATATTTTATCTCCAGAAAAGGCTCCATAAAATAATAATTTATTAAGAGTTAATTAATATAAAAACAATTAATAATCCAAAATAAATATTTACGAAAGCTAAATAAATAATGTAAACAAAACAGACTAGAATAATTAGCAATACAGATGGGATTTAAAAATCAGGCTTGCCATCTTAACTCTTCTTGGTCTCATTGCAGTTCATATCTAAAAATCGATATCAACATAGTAATTAGGTTGGCCAACCTGATTTATACCTTCTTTTCCCTTCCTCTTCCCTTTTTCATTATTGCCCCGTTTTTAGGAAATTCGGGAATCAGATAGTCCAAAAACTGACTAGTGATTCATCCTAAATATGAATAAAATTTTGACCACTTCTATTTATGGTTATATATAGATATAAACATTATTCGGTTTCATGATTCACATGAAATATAGAATAAATCTATGCCTACAAAAAATTTTTTTAGAAAAATGTTTTTACTAAATGTTTTCACGGAACCCCAGACAGTCCGTTAATGAACTGGGTTCCGCGGAACCCACTTTGGGAAGCTCTGAACTAATGTGACGTTCATAATTCTGATGAGTTTACACGGAAGAATAATGATGTGGCCGCTATGATATTAGCAACCTCAGAGGTCTTTGTTGACGGTTAATGAAGATTTCTTTCGTGTAGTATCATCATTGAAGGGCAAATCATGCTGTTAAACTGAAACAACCAATTATTTTCATCTTCAATTAATAGATTTTACATTTCATTCAATATTTCACATTGGAAATAATTTTGTTCCATTGAAAACTAAAAAAAAAACTTGTTAACTTTAATTAACTTAAGTGTTCTTTAAAAACTATATATTAAATACATATGTGGTATACGTAAACGTTAACTTAATAGATGTATATTTATTGTAGAATCAATGATACCATTATGTCATAGTAATTATTGAAGAGGTGTTATTTGTGAAAAAAGACGGAAAAGTGAAGGTTTGGATCTGAGTTGTTTGTTGTCCATTTAGATGTAAGGATTACCAACAAGGCGATCTCCCAGACCTCCGACAACTCAGGTTGTTCAGGTAAGGGATAAAAGATTAGGTTATACTCTTGTTCATCAACACTGACACCAAACAAACAGTTGACTTAAACATCCGTTTTATATATTTATAAATATATATACATGTGACAAAATGCACCTAAGTAAAATGGAATTTTTCAAAAAGAATATTAAATACAATAAAAAAAGAAAACGTTTCAAAAAATAGCATCATATGAGTTTTGCTTTTTCAAATATCTGGTTATCCATTCTTATCACTTATATTTCAATATTTTTTTTTTAAAATTAATCATTTGTTTAAACACACTAGACTTAGAAGTTCAGAACCTAATCCCTAAGTGCTACGAATGGAATAAAAAAAGGAGAAAATATTTTTCATTGTGCAGTAAAATTACTTTTCATTTTATTTTCATAATCCCCCTTAATGCACTGAAAAATTGAACTGTAACCATTGTGTAGGTACTTAATCGATAATACAAATAATAGTACAATTATTTTAACCAAAAAATTTAGTAATTTACACAATACACAGTTTTAACAAAAAAAATCTAGGGTGTCAACTTTTTACTCTTTTTGTTGTAGTTGGAGATCTATTTTTTGGTTATATTTCAATTTTTATTAAGTATGAAATTGATTAATTTTATTTATCCAGTAAAAATTAATTAACGATTTTATTTAAATGAAGCTCTATCTATGTATGTTTATTTACCGATTTACTTCTGTAAAATGAAATATCCAAATGAAAATAATAATTTTTTATTGACTAAAAGTAAATTGTTTTTTGAAAAACATAACATATTTAAATTATTGATGAATATCATTTGCTGTATGACACCTCTGGTAAATTTATTAAGAAAACCTTGATTATTAATTTTTTGCATATTTTTACTTTCAGTGTTGACTATTGTTTAGTAATTACACTCCTTATTAATTTTAATTTCTTAATTAATCAAGAATCTTTTACAAAAGATTGTCTTCCTTAATATAATAAGCTCAGTATAATAAATTAAACAGCGGTGAGATAGCATTGAGAAAAATGACTTCCAAACAGCTTAGAACAGTGAATTGCATGGAATGTCTAAATTAGCTTATCAAGTTAATAATAGCCCTACACATCATTTGACTGAAACATGATCAGATGTCTCCAATTACATCACTCGAGCTTTTAGAACTGTATACGCCATTCAGTTTACTTTCCAAAATTGTAGGAGTTTAGTTTGCTTTTATATATATACATTTTATTTCAATTTTATTTAAATCACTTCATACAAGTATAAAATTCATTTGAAAACAATTGTTTAAAAACAAGGAAGGAATTGATCCGTTTGTTTATGTATTACTAACAGGGCTGCCAATGTTAGTATTTTAATATTCGTATTTGTTTTTTGCTGGGTATCTGGTGTGTGCTTCCTATGAAATACCTTCAAATTGTTTTTAAGAGTTACATTTAATTTTCAAAAACTCTTAAACATCCATAATCCTCTTGTTATTTTCGTACGAAATAGTAACTTTGGTTCAAGAGTTCTCATGCAAACCATTTCACTGTTAGGTTAGTTATCACCTGTTTCTAAGTCCTTTATTACTTTCAGAAGGCAGTGTCTTTTACAAATAATGAACTCATAATGATTATTTCTAGTACAGTAGGATTCAACTGTATTACTACTTTGGTACAAATTAACCAATTTTTATTCAGAATGTCGAAAAATATTCTCTAAGTATTTAACATAAATGTAAAACTTTATATATATATATATATAAATATATATAACCAATTAGATGAAACGATTCTTCGAACTGAGTAAACTAGAATTTTCAAAAGAACACACAGAAAAGAAATCACTGAACTCACTACTATATTTCGATGTCCTCGTTGTCAGGAATAGATGTGAATCGCCGACGAGGACATCGAAATATAGTAGTGAGTTCAGTGATTTCTTTTCTGTGTGTTCTTTTGAAAATTCTAGGTTATATATATACTTTTTCGTTGGAAATACGATCCGAAACGGACAAATATAGTTCAATGTAGGAAAAGTTTGGTTTTCCCTCTCTTATCTCTCCTGAAGATATTAATTATTCAGAACATTAATATCAAGTAATCAGGTTTAAACAACAAATGTCTGTTTTTAAATAATAATAATAATAACACTAGGTATTTTATCATCTTTTGTGGTTCTCTTGTTACAAAATTTTTGTTTGTGTTGTTTGTTTTATGTTGGGTGGTGTCCGGTGATGATTTTATCTTGCTTTACTTATAAATTCGTTAAGTTATAAGTAATGAAAGATAACATCATCACTTAGTTATAAGTTAAATTATTAATTATAAGTCGTTAATAAATTGTTTTTTAGCCTTGAAAATGCCAAACAACTTTTGTCGAAACGTCGTCTTATAATCAGGAGTTGGTATGTTTTATGACCAAAATCCTCAAGAACCAGTTGTGTGAATTTGAATATATATATAAACATAAAACACTCCTTGCCTGACAGTCTACTATTATTTATTGTAATAGAATTCAACATATAATTCATTATAATAAATCCGGAATGGAAATGGAAGTTCAAAGAGTAACGTGAACTTGTCAGGCATCTACTATTGCTGTTACCTTATCCTCTTGATGTGTAGGAGTAGATGATATGTTTAAACTGTATTAAATTTCTAATAGTTTTTTTACAACGTGCTTTTTTTAATTGTGATCCGCGTGTTTTTTTTGAGGCTTAATATATAGATTTTGTTAAAGTTCACATTGGCAGCCCTAGTTCACCATTACATTTGTTACCATTTAACAACAATAAATAAATAACGATCAAAATATAGTATTGGAAGCTTCAAATATATTCTGGTTGACAATTAGGGGTTCATGTTTTATTATTAAAAGACACCCAGGAAACTAAATATCAAGTTGCATGTTTCACCTTGATATGCAAAAATCAGCTTCAAAATCATTAAATATATCAATACTATTAAGTTTATAATTTATATTTTTTAAATTATACTTGTTGAAGTTATTTATACTTTAAATTATACTTGCTTTATAAGCTGTATGTTTTAAAATAATTATATTTATTTATTCTAATTGAAACGCAATTTAAATTAAAATTTGATTTTTAATTATTTAATCACGAATATTTGTTTATTACCTTGAAATATCGCTTTGCTAAAGAAATATTAATTTTTACTTAATTAAATATTTATGAAATCAATGCATGTTTGCATAATTGTTTTTAATAAATTTATAATAACATTCAAATTTTACTTAAACAATTCAATTACTGTTTACACACTTTATATTTTCAAAGAAAGTAATATATGTTACTTTTATATACTGAAAAATCTTTCTAATGTTCATATTTTTATAACATTACTAAAACATTGCGGTTTAATTTTTCAATAATGGGAAATATTTTGTTCAGAAGTGTTGTTAATTGTTAGACTAAATTGTAATTTATGTTTTTTTTTTGTTTTTATATGTGCAGCAATAGGGTGTATATTATGAGTATTATTGCACTTTTTTGAACACAAGTATTTCAGGATATAAATTTGTTTGACATAATGTCTGGTTGTTTGACGTTTTCAAAGTGACACACTGACAGGTTGCTCTGTGTTGGGTGTATGCTTTTCTCAGGTCTTGATGTAATAGTATATCTAGAATGTTTCAAGGGGACTGGGTTGTAATCAGTTCAGGTTACCGTCAATGTTTTCATTTTTTTTTTTTATAAATGCTAATTTTTTCTTTTTCTTAGTCCAAGTTATTTCATGTAAATAGTGCTTGGCAACCAGCTTTTGATGTAATCCGTGAAAAAAAAAACAATAGCCTTTATAAACTTTATAAAAAATATAACTTATAGCTAGTCTGTTACAAAATTTTTATTTATTCAATTAACATAACTGATATTTTTTTATTTTATTTTGTAGCAAAAAAACAGGAGGTGATAAAGGTGACGGAACAGTTGATAGAGGCCATCAGCAAAGGGGATTATGAGGCATACACGTCAGTATGACATTCTCAAAGCAGTCCCTTTAACTTAGAGAAAACAGTTGCTTTTTTAATATATCTAAATGATGGACTTTTACAGAAAAATCTGTGATCCACACTTGACTGCCTTCGAGCCTGAAGCATTAGGAAATTTAGTGGAGGGAATTGACTTTCACAAGTTTTACTTTGAAAATGGTAATTATTTTTTTTTTATAATTCTTTAATATTATAATATCGATATATTACGAAACATATTTATAACGATATATTGTATTATGAGACGTCGTTGCTGTTATGAACAGGTAACGATTGTTTACAAAACATTCCATTTACACTTTCAAATGTCAAAATTTCAAACTTCATGTGGATATCAAAAAATATGACCGAGTAAAACAGTGCTTTGAAGGCCTTTCTTTTTTACTTAATTTTCTCACAATGTTTCTCAACAAGTACATGGAAGCATAATTTTAAATAATGTAACTTTAGTTTAATGAGAAATATTAAATTAATAATAAATTAATAATAATTTAATAATTTATTAATATAAATTAATAAATAATAAATTAATAAATTTTATTAATATAAACTAATAATTAATAAATTAAATTAATAATGAGAAATGGATTCTTAAAAAAATTTCCGTTTTAATGTAGACTGTTTTTCTTATTTTCGTTAAAACAGTTATTAATTAATTAATCATGAAATTGCATCGTATTGACCCAAAATGCTCATAATCAAAGAGAATGTTGAGGATATAAAATTACTTGATTTGATCGTTAGTGTTCAAAAAGTTTTTTTTGATCAGTTTAGTATTATTTGTTATGATGAATGTCAGCCTTTGTGCTTGGTTTTCCCAGAGCTGGTTAAACTTGACGGTTATACTGCCCGTTTAAAAACAACTAAAAATATGCCTGCTGTTTGACAAACTTCTAAAGCACAGTAAGAAATCATAAATGGAACTAACATCTTTCCACAAAAACTATTGGTCTTGGTCAGAATACAGTTAGACGCAAATTTTTATTTTATATGTTATTTATCCGTTATATGTTATTTATCATTATGTACACTATAATCCGTGCTATAATACTGCGTAAATAATTCTGATTAATCTGAAGTTACTTTCCGGTATGTTTGCGGTAGTGGTGTTACCTGTTTGATTTTATCATGTACTTAAAGGGCACCACGTAGGTTTTTAACGTGGCGCCCTTTCGCCACTAGAGCCTCACAATTGAGCAAAATTAGACAGTCCTCGTGAAATGACTGAGGTGGACCTCGAGGAGTTGGTTTTAACATTAGTCAACAATGCATTTATTCTTGCATAAAATACATTATCATTGACAATCCTACAACATTGCAAGTTACCACTTTGAAAGTTCATTTGCATGATACAATTGATTTTGATTTCAGTGATTGGAAAGAGCTGCAAAGCGATCAACACAACCATACTAAACCCCAGTGTTCACCTGCTAGGGGACGAGGCAGCTTGTATTGCATATGTCAGATTAATCCAGTATTTAGACAAGTAAGATTTTTTTTAAAACATCAACCATTCCGTTATTTTTATCATTGTATAACAATATTGACAGAAAAAATAATTCCTAAACAATATTTAAATGTATCTAACTAATCAATCGTTGATCGTACTTGCAAAGATGGGGCATGGTGCACTGTTCAACTTAATCCCTCCCCATATAGGTGAGAAGGCAGAAACGGCAATCATTGTGATTTTTATTACAAGCAGATTGACTAAGAAGCAGAATAATACAGTCAGAAAGGAGTTGTTTGATGATTAAATTATTTATATGCTGACCCTATAATTACCAATAAACACAACTACCATACAGTTGTCGGTTAAGTGCTAATTATTCACACTAATGCGTTCTCTGTCCGTTACAGTGAAGTCTAAGTATATCTATGTGTCTGTATGTTGTATTATTAAGCCATGAGGATGGGACCAATCACCAATATTTTTCATATAATATGAAGTGCATGGTAACTACGTTGCAGCAAGGTTACGTTTCTCTTTATTAATCCTCTCACGGCACGCATTGCGGTTATCCTCCAGCCATTAGTTCTCACATAGTACGCTACTATATGTCAACCACGCCTTGATATGGGTTCGAGTTGGTCCACCAGAGTGGCTAGCAGGAAAGATTAATATTGTGGCTATGTGAAGTCATTTGATACTACTTATCCCTGTAAACTGCGTACCGCATAACAACCAGAAAATGTCTTGTTAACTTTCGCTAAACATAATTCGTATTTAATTATTACCGTAATAGCTACCCCCACAGACGCTGTACTGCCTTACCTCTGATATATTCAATTCGAACAGGAATACAAACTAAAATATAAAATCCAGAGTGGCCTTCACTCAACGTTATTATGAGTAAACACAATATTAAAACTTATTAACACTCAATTGATGTTTTGTTTGATTAGTCAAACACTTTGTTCCATAACCATCCGTCACAACATAGAATGCATTAGAAAATATATGTTTGATTGGGCTTAACGTGTTATATTTAACCATTTTATTCTTCTAACATATCATATTCCCTCATTAGAACAATTCAATTTTTTTTTAATAAATTTGTAAATACATTTTTATTTCACTTTTGGCAATTGAACAGTACTTTGACCCCACTCGGTTAAACTTGGACCACTTTCGTGTCACCATCGGTCACACTCGGGCAATACTTAGGTAGGATGGTAGTTACTAATGTGTTAATACATACGATGCTCTCACGTACTTCACAATTCAGAATGACATTCTTATATATATATTTTGTTTTAAAATTCCTTGCATATTCATTTCTTGCTGAATCATTCAGTACACTCGTTACTACTGTCTTTACTGTCAACCTGTATAACAAAAGCGTCTAGGCTGTGTGTCTAACTCACAACACATGGATCAGACCTTTATTTTGAAAATGTCATGACCTGCCAGGCAATTTAATTAGCATAAAGTGATCAAAAGGAGTTCTATTACAAAAACGCAAATCATCTACAAGTTTAGCAGATAATCATCTTACAATATTATTTAGTTGTAATCGTGCCTTCAATTAAATTGTATTTATAAACTATTGACCGTTCTATTTCATATTTAATTAATTGTTAGTTAAATTTGTTAAAGTTTATAATAGGATTAGATATAAAGAGGATATACGACTAAGTATGTTTATGAAAGATTGTTGGTGTTGTGTTTCAGGCAAGGGGTTGCCCACAGTTCGCAGTGTGAAGAAACACGCGTGTGGCACAAGAAAGACAACAAATGGCAAAATGTCCATTTCCACCGCTCGTCGAATTCATCTTTTACATTCGGCCAAAATGCTCACAAATAGTAAACAACTTATATAGATATATAGAACTTATATCTGTAATTCTCCATATATTGGTGGAAGCAAACAATCCCAAGTCTTATTGAGTTTCTACTTATCTGTCATTACTTCATATTAAGTAATTTTTGGAATCTTATCTAAGTTAGTTTCGGTGTGACATCGTCAGGTAAAGTGTGCACTGTTAAATTTATGTCTCAGTGTTTACTACATAAACAAGAGTTTGCAAACCTCTACATATTTATCTTCCACATTACTCCATTACTTTTTAAACACTGTAAGTTTTTAGTGATGACTAAATCGTGTTTAATTTTAAAATTAAAATCAAGAATCTAAACTTGATTTTTTTTTAAAAAAAAAACAATTATAGTACGGATTAAATAAATGTAAATTTAAGATTTTTTGTAAATGAAGACTTAGGTTTGACTTGAACTACAAGAGAATTGAATGCTAAGGTTGCCATTATGTAGTGTTTAAATAAAAAGGTATCCGGCTAGTTGAAAGTCTCTGCTTATCGCTGTGCGCGGAATCTTCAGCCCCAAGTGCCACTTTTAGAATTATATAGAATTCTTAAATACATATTAAAAACAAATTTAAATGCAAAATAGGCGAATCCAGCCTCCATCTTTATTTATTTTAATAATTGATAATATAACGTTGTATTTTTAAAAGACTGTGCAAACATGTACAATTTATTTAAATAATTTATTTTAAATCGTAGCGGTTATATTTCTTCTTTTTTTTTTAAACAAAAATCGTAGGTTAGTTTGGTAATATGCTTTCACTTGCTTTAAGAAAATCCTCTTAAGAGTAACTGTACTTATAAATTTATATCACAAAGTATATATATGTATATATATACACGATTTAAAGTGAATCACTCATTATTAATGGATACGGACTTTTTGTACAGCGTAACACTGTGTTTTGCTATGAATTTGTGCAATATTTATTAGCGATTTTTCTACCGTGTGTATCACATTATAAGATCGCTTTTCCAATCTTTACATATTTAATAAATTTATATTTAAGCCAGCCAGTGACAATGGCGTAACGTAGGCTAAAATAAAACCTATCCCATAAAAAAAAACATGTTTATTCAATTTCCTGTCGACTTTTTTAGATTTAAAAAATATTTTTGATGAAATCCACCATGACGAATTTTTAAATAATATAAAATTCGAATTTTAAATTGTTCATAATTTCTATTAAAGTGTCTATTTGCGAAAGCATTGTTAGTATCACTTATATTTAATGTTTAGGCTTAGTCCGTAATACATACAGTTAGTAGTTGGAAGTTTTGTTCATTTTTTCCATGGTATAGAAGTTCCACTGATTTAGTATTTTCTAAGCACTAAGTATTATTCAAATCAATTACTAACATGTATAAATGCTTTTAACAAGTAACCCAGACATAATTTATTCTTTTGGAAACAATAATAGCTTGGTTGTGAAAATTATTTTTATTTGTTAATTGAAATTTAGAAGCTCAGGGAGTCCATCAAGTCTGTTTACCATGTTATTTAGTTATTACAAAGGTATATGTGAGTCTATATACCTTTAACGAAAAAATAGCATTTTGTAGCGTGTAGTGTGTGTGTGACGAGTTCGTGTACGTCTAGACTAACCGTAGAAATCGTTCAAAATTAATTGAGCTTTTAGTTCTTCGTAAGTAAAAATCATAAGAGTTAACATAAATACATGTAACACTTTTCATTTTTATATAGAAAGTGTTTTTTTTTATTTTTAGAATTTGATCCAAGCGTTTGTCCAGATGCAACAGTTTTAAACTACTGAGTTTATTTTAATCAATTCACTTATGGTTGGAAAATTCGATTTCTCCCATGTGTCTATATTCCCCTGTGAAAACATTTTAAGTTTGGATGAAAAATTAAACACGTTTAATTACTAGAGAGTACTGAGAAGAGTTAGTTGCAGAGTGCAAGTCATTTAGCGTGCTCAAGGAATTATTACAACGAGAGTTTTTCTTCCAATGTGAATCCATATTCCTCAAAGCACTGAAGGTTGCTGTACAAGTTAGTCTTGAGCTGAGGTGGGTAACCTTTCTAGGAGTAAAGGCCATTTTAGCTTCCCCAAAAGACCACCACAAATGGATAACAAATTCTTATATAATAGCTACATTGTAAAATCCTCGAATTTATCATTATATTATTCGATCAGTGCATCTAAATCTGTTTCGCATCTTTCAAAAGATTGAGTAGTGTCCTCACTGCCTTCGTAGATGATGAATCAGATGATTTCCTAAAAGCTTAGACTTTTCAAGTAACGATTCATGAATAGTCTAGTCGTCTTCCTAAATGCCATAATTTCTTGTCTTTAGTACCAGAATTGTAATTTTTTATATTTTGAAACATTTTTCTCAACAAACCGCAGAAGGGCGCATTGTCTCGAAAGGCCACAGGTCTTGAGTGTTCAAGGAGGTGGATTCATAAATCAGTGGTAAATTGTTGACTTTCTAAAACAAACTCCGCGGTTATGTGTGATATTACTTTGTGTTTTTGCTTACTTGAGTGCCTGCAAACGCTGCTGTTTGTAAGCAACACTTCAACCTTAAGGCTTTCTGTGTCCCTGCGAGACAAAACACCCTCCTCTCTCTGTACTTCATGCAGCCTTTAACCGTTCAGTCAACATGCATTTACGGCTTCACTAACCTGGCACATCTCAGTCCCATCTAAAACCAACACAAAACACACTTACTCCTTTCTCTCGGGGTTTCCCCGTCTAAAGTTTTATTTAAAAGACAACTTTTCATCGATAATGTACCTCAAATCCACCCGACCTCCTGAATAGAAACATTCATCATCAATGACCACATAAGAAATGTATGTTTGTAACATACTAATTTCAATGCGTTTGTAATAAACTTGGTAAGCAGCCTGCATGGATACCCTGCATATTTAAAGTTATAACTAATCCCTCCCTCGTAGAAACCAGAGTATATTCATTTTAGTTTTCTAACTACCAAAACGAATAATAAAAAAAAAAAGAATTGCAAAGATTGCAGTTCGAACTATATAATCTGTCTTTTTAATTCCAAATTGTTTAATATGAGAGCAGGAACCAAAATTACAATCTCGATAATGGGAGGAAGCAAGCATCTTTGCCAGTCACGAGTTCAAGTCAACAGTGACTTTGAGCCCTCGATCACTGATGCTTTGTCTGGGTGATCATCGTCCCATTCTTGTCTTTCTTTGTACTTTTCGGTTCATTTCTGTTTTACGGCTTTATTGTGAAACACTATTATAGTTAATATAAATATATTAAATTTATAGACTGATTTTTGATTTATTAAAACAACAAAAATGAAATAGTTACCGCTTTATCGTTCGTAAGTACTTGTTAAGGTAGTAAATTGGGAGAGTTAATGAGTGTATCTTTGTTAAGAAGTCAAAAAAATAAAAAAAGAACTATACCCAATTTAATTAAGTATTTCAAATTTGATCTCTTTTTTCAAGCAATTGATTATGGATTAATTATTTTTCAATTAAGCAAGAGTTATGATTGAAATGTTATGCCCAATATATAATGAATCCTGTTGGGGTTTTTAAAATTTTGAACTATAAAGATATTTTTGAAATAACGCTAGTTGTTACGTATCGTGTGTTTCTCTTGAAAGTGTGTGATTTGATAGGTTTAAAAAGCATAGTTAACTTTTCTCAAAGGACTATCTGAAATGGTGTTGAGTTTGCATTTAACCACTGGCCCATCGCAAGCTCGCTTGCGTTGTCCATGCACCGTCTCTTTATATAAATATATATATATATATTACGTAGTTTATGGGTGTACACTTCGGAGTTGTTTAAATGGTATTTGTAACTAGTGATAATAAAAAATTTAAAGTAATATTGTGTGCTTGACAACTTATTTATTACTTACTTTGCTTATACCAAAAAAATGGTAAGATGTGTTTTATGTACTTGAGAAGGATGGATTTCTGCTATTTAGTTTAACTATAATTACTTGAAATATTCGGTTTACCTTTGCTTAATAAAGTCATAAGAAAGAGGAAGTTAAATAGAAACATATGTCAAATAAACCAAAGTGTTGCATACTAAACTGCAAATGTACTTATTAATATATATGTAAATAATTAAATGTTACTACCGTTAAATGGCAGGAACTTTGACCAGGGCTTTATTTCTAAGTAGATGATGCAATTAGACTTTATTCTGCATATTCAGTATTGTTAATTTTACATGATAGAGCCATTATTTATTTCCTTCACAGTGATGGTAAAGGTTCCTGTGGGCATGTTCAATTAGTTATAAGTCTTATACAAAGTCAATATTAAAATACAGCCCTCTTGAAAAAAAAAATCAAAACAAAAAACCAAAAAAAAAAACTTTTTCTTTCATTATTAGCAAATTATACAAAGAACCTCAATCCTCTAAATGTCTCTCTTTGACTTTAGCTATGTTTGTAAACAATTTTTAAACTTAATTTTAAAGTTAACAAAGATGTACTAATTAATAAAAAAAAAATGCATGACATTATATTCTGGTCGATAAAAACTTGTTTTGAATTGTATAAATGTTTCTCAGTACTTGTGAAACTAATTTTGGATAAGACGTATAATAGATAAAATGTTCTGCCAGCAATCAGCTTACATAAATATATACTATAAGGAATCTATTTATTGTTAGGGATTATCTAAGAGAAATGTTCAAACACCAACTCTTTTTGAAGCATTGATGTTAATTTTAACTGTAAAGGTAAAAGATGAAGGGGTATTAGGCCTGCGATTACCAGTTGGATGTATTCAAGTGCCATTGGTTTAGGTACCTCAATAATTTAGATATTATTTGGTTAAGATCTCAAATTGTTTATAGGTTCAACTTATCGTCCTTTCTCTCTTTCTCTCTCTCTCTCACTTTTCTGGCGCTCTCTCAATATCTTTACCTTTCTATATCTCTAGCTCTACAATGGCATAATTGAATGAAAAAACAAAAAAAAAACAAAAAAACTACAAACCTGACATTCTTATAAATTGTAATTTTTAATATACATAATAAAATTGATAAATTGTTACTGTGACACTTTTAAAAGAGCTTTTTTCATTATAGAGTTTCAACATTTAAGAGTCTTGAAATTATATTTTCTCTTTAACAGAGTCGCTCAAATTGTTTTTGTGTGTTATTTACGGTCAAGCTTTTCAAGACGTCTGAATTGAATTAATTTATAATTTGTTTTCGATAGTTACCTTTTTTTTTAATTACACTGACTATCCAATGTGTTACTAATATCAGTAATTTTATTTGTTTAAGCAAATTACGTTGTTTTTGTTAATATTTGTTTAATTATCCAAAAATTTATAAAATGTTATATGTGTGTAATTTTAGTGTAAATTTACTATTGTTTTCATTATATATGTCCTTGTACAAAGGTGTACGTGATTCTTGTCATTGTCCCTATAACCATGCGTCTATAATGTTGACCTGTTTCTGAGGGAAGTCTAAAGCAGAGGTCGGCAACATGGTCTATTGAACACCTCAGTGCCAGTAAAACTTCTTTCGGCTCGATTAACGTTTAGGAGGATCCATTGAACTTTCAAGGAAAACCTGTTGATGATGTCATATAAGCTAAGATGTATAAGCCAGGGCTGTGGAGTCGGAATCGTAGTCGTGGAGTCGGAGTCGGAAGAAATCAGCCGACTCCGACTCCTCACCTATTTATTACTTATGTACATGAAAATGACATAAAATGATAAAACATGATTAATTAGACAAGCATAAATTTTTACCCTCCGGAGAAAAATACTACCAATGTCCTTGGTAGGACATTGATGGTAGAATACTCGAAAAGTTGAAAAAATGTAACAAAGTTGACTAGTCAGTACCTGATTTCAATCATAACACTCTTTTAGTACAATCTACAAATATTTGAAAAAATGCGAAAAACTTGACTAGTTACTACCATTTTTCAATCAAACGCAAATTTTTTACCTTACAAAAGTTGAAAATTTAAAAAGTTGACTAGCCAACCCGATTTAAATTAAAACCCTTTTAGTAAACTTGTACAAAAATTTGAAAAAATTTGAAAAACTTGACTAGTTACTACCCTTTTTAATCTTAGCGCAGTTTGAGTACACTTTTCAAAAAAGTTGAAAAAAATGTAGAAATTGACTAGTCAACCTGTTTCAATAAAATCGCATTTTTTTTACAGTTATTCCAAAAAGGTTTAATAATGTAAAAAAGTTGACTAGCCAACCCGATTTAAATTATAACCCTTTTAGTAAACTTGTACAAAAATTAAAAAATTTGAAAACTTGAATAGTTACTACCCTTTTTAATCTTAGGCAGTTTGAGTACATTGTACAAAAAGTTGAAAAAATTTAACAAATTTATTAGTTACAACCTTTTTCAATAAAATCGCAATTTTTTTACATTTTCAAAAAGTTGAAAAAAGTAACAAAGTTGACTTGTTATTCCAATTTTCAATCATAACCCTTTTAAGTAAACTTGTACAAAAATTAGAAAAAATTTAAAAATTTTAATAGTTACTACCTTTTTTTCAAATATTGCAGTTTTAGTACATTGTACAAAAAATTGAAAAAATTTAAAAAATTTATTATTTTTCTTTTTCAATATACCCAATTTTGGGTACACTTGTACAAAAAGGTTGAAAAAAAAAGTAAAAATTTGACTTTAATTACTTTTTTCAATCATAGGCACTTTAAGTACACTTTACAAACGTTGAAAAAAAAACAAAGTTTACTAGTTATTACCTTTTTTCAAATAGGCATTTTAGAACCTTTTAAAAAAAAATTAAAAAAGTAAAAAATTTCCTGTTTTTTCATTTTTCGTACCCTTTGGGTACCTTGTTCAAAAGGTTGAAAAAAAGTTAAAAATTTGACTAGTTATTCCTTTTTTCAATCATATTCACTTTAGTACACTTTAAAAAAGTTGAAAAAAGAAACAAAGTTGACTAGTTATTACCTTTTTCAATCATAACGACTTTTAGTTTCTTTTAAAAAAAGTTAAAAAATGTAACAAAGTTGACCTGGTTTCAACCCTTTTTCTTACCTTTAGTACCAATTTTTAAAAAGGTTGAAAAAATGTTACAAACGACTAGTTACCCTTGTATCAATCAAATCCACATTTTTTACACTTTTAAAAATTGAAAAAATTTAAAAAAGTTGACTAGTATACCTTTTTCAATCAAAAACTCTTTTAGTTTAAACTTGTACAAAATTTGAAAAATGTAAAAATTGACTGGTTACTACCCTTTTTAATCTTAGCGGAATTTATACAATTTTATAAAAAGTTGAAAAAATGTTAAAAGGACTAGAACCAACCCGTTTTAATTAAATCGCACATTTTTTACACTTTTCAAAAATTGAAAAAATTTAAAAAAGTTGACTAGTATACCTTTTTTTCAATCAAAAACTCTTTTAGTTTAAACTTGTACAAAATTTTGAAAAAATGTAAAAATTGACTGGTTACTACCCTTTTTAATCTAGCGGAAATTTATACACTTGAAAAAAAGTTGAAAAAATGTTAAAAATTGACTAGAACCAACCCGTTTTAAATAAAATCGCACATTTTTTACACTTTTCAAAAAGTTGAAAAAATTTAACAAAGTTGACTAGTATACCTTTTTTCAATCAAAACACTTTTAGTTTAAACATTTGTTGCAAAATTTTAACAAATTTTGAAACTTGACTACCCTTTTAATCTTAGCGCAATTTGAATACACTTAACAAAAAGTTGAAAAAATGTTAACCAAACTTGACTAATAACCTGTTTCAATAAAACCACTTTTTTAAACTTACAAAAATTTGAAAAAATTTAAAAATTGACTAGTTATACCTTTTTCAATCAAACCCTTTTATAAACTGTTAAAAAATTTTGAAAAATTTTAAAATTGACTAACCAAATTTTAAATTATACGCAATTTAATACACTTTTCAAAAAGTTGAAAAAATGTTACCAAAGTTGACTAGTATACCTTTTTTCAATCATAACCTCTTTTAGTTTAAACTTGTACAAAAATTTGAAAAAATGGGAAAAATTGACTGGTTACTACCCTTTTTAATCTTAGCGCAAATTTATACACTTTTATAAAAAGTTGAAAAAATGTTACAAATTGACTAGAACCAACCCAATTTAAATTAAATCGCACATTTTTTACACTTTTCAAAAATTGAAAAAATTTAAAAAAGTTGACTAGTATACCTTTTTTCAATCAAAACCTCTTTTAGTTTAAACTTGTACAAAAATTTGAAAAAATGTAAAAATTGACTGGTTACTACCCTTTTTAATCTTAGGGGAAATTTATACACTTTATAAAAAGTTGAAAAATGTTAAAATTGACTAGAACCAACCCGGTTTTAATTAAATCGCACATTTTTTACACTTTTCAAAAATTGAAAAAAATTTAAAAAAGTTGACTAGTATACCTTTTTTCAATCAAAACCTCTTTTAGTTTAAACTTGTACAAAAATTTGAAAAAATGTAAAAATTGACTGGTTACTACCCTTTTTAATCTTAGGGGAAATTTATACACTTGAAAAAAAGTTGAAAAAATTTAAAATTGACTAGAACCAACCCGTTTTAAAATCGCACATTTTTTACACTTTTCAAAAAGTTGAAAAAATTTAACAAAGTTGACTAGTATACCTTTTTTCAATCATAACTCTTTTAGTTTAAACTTGTACAAAAATTTGAAAAATGTTAAAAAACTTGACTACCCTTTTAATCTTAGCGCAGTTTGAGTACACTTAACAAAAAGTTGAAAAAAATTTACCAAACTTGACTAATCAACCTGTTTCAATAAAACCACTTTTTTTAAACTTACAAAAATTTGAAAAAATTTAAAAATTGACTGGTTATACCAATTTTTCAATCATGACAAATTTTTATAAACTGTAAAAAATTTAAAAATGTTAAAATTGACTAACCAAATTTTAAATTATACGCAATTTTAGTACACTTTTCAAAAAGTTGAAAAAATGTTACCAAAGTTGACTAATATACCTTTTTTCAATCATAACCAACTTTTAGTTTAAACTTGTACAAAAATTTGAAAAAAATGGGAAAAATTGACTGGTTACTACCCTTTTTAATCTTAGGCAAATTTATACTTTTAAAAAAGTTTAAAAATGTTACAAATTGACTAGAACCAACCCTTTAAATTAAATCGCAATTTTTTACACTTTTCAAAAAGTTGAAAAAAAATGAACAAAGTTGACTAGTATACCTTTTTCAATCATAAACCTCTTTTAGTTTAAACTTGTACAAAAATTTGAAAAATGTAAAAATTTTGAATGGTTACTACCCTTTTTAATCTTAGGCAGTTTGAGTAATTTTACAAAAAGTTGGAAAAAATTAACAAATTTATTAGTTACAACCTTTTTCAAAATCGCAATTTTTTACACTTTTCAAAAAGTTGAAAAAAAGTAACAAAGTTGACTGTTAAGGATTTTTCAATCATAACATTTTTAAAGTAAACTTGTACAAAAATTAGGAAAATTAAAAAATTTTAATAGTTACTACCTTTTTTTCAAATATTGCAATTTTAGTACATTGTACAAAAAATTGAAAAAAATTAAAAAATTTATTAGTTTTTTCTTTTTCAATATACCCAATTTTGGGTACACTTGTACAAAAAGTTAAAAAAAGTAAAAATTTGACTGTTATTCTTTTTTCAATCATAGCATTTAAAGTACACTTTACAAAGTTGGAAAAAATTAAAAAAGTTTACTAGTTATTACCTTTTTTCAAATAGCAATTTTAGAACACTTTTAAAAAAAATTAAAAAATGTAAAAAAAATTTTCATTTTTCGTACCCTTTGGGTACCTTGTTCAAAAAGAAAGAAATAATTTAAAATTTGACTAGTTATTCCTTTTTTCAATTAAATTCACTTTAGTACACTTTAAAAAAGTTGAAAAAAGTAAAAAGTTAACTAGTTATTACCTTTTTCAATCTAACGAACTTTTAGAAACTTTTAAAAAAAGTTAAAAAATTAACAAAGTTGACCTGGTTTCAACCCTTTTGTTTACCTTTAGTACCTTTTAAAAAGGAAAAAATGTTACAAACTTGACTAGTTACCCTTGTATCAATTAAATCCACCTTTTTTACACTTTTTAAAAAATTTGAAAAAATTTAAAAAGTTAACTAGTATACCTTTTTCAAACAAAACTCTTTAGTTTAAACTTGTACAAAATTTGAAAAATGTAAAAATTGACTGGTTACTACCCTTTTAATCCAAGCGGAAATTTATACACTTTTAATAAAAAGTTGAAAAAATGTACCAAACTTGACTAGATACAACCTGTCATCAATAAAATCGCACATTTTTTTACACTTATTCAAAAAGTTGAAAAAATTTAACAAAGTTGACTAGTCAGTACCTGATTTCAATCAAAACACTCTTTTAGTAAACATGTACAAAAATTTGAAAAAATTTGAAAAACTTGACTAACCCATTTCTCAAAAATTTCAATTAAAAGGGCCCGCAGTTTTTGAATTTTTACACTTATTCAAAAAGTTGAAAAAATTTAACAAAGTTGACTAGTCAGTACCTGATTTCAATCAAAACACTCTTTTAGTAAACATGTACAAAAATTTGAAAAAAATTTGGAAAAACTTGACTACCATTTCTCAATCATAGCGCAATTTGAATACACTTATTCAAAAAGTTGAAAAAATGTTACCACGTTGACTAGTCAGTACCTGATTTCAATCATAACACTCTTTTAGTAAACATGTACAAAAATTTGAAAAAATGGGAAAAATTTGACTAGTTACTACCATTTTTCAATCATAGCGCAAATTTAATACACGTGTATAAAAAGTTGACAAAATGTTACAAAGTTGACTGGGACCAACCCTTTAAATTTAAGGCAATTTATTATACTTTTACAAAAAGTTGAAAAAATGTACCAAATTGACTAGTACAACCTTCTTTCAATCAAACGACTTTTTTTTACCTTTACAAAAAGTTGAAAAAATGTAACAAAGTTGACTGGTATACCAATTTTGAATCTTACCCTTTTAGTAAACTTTTACAAAAATTTTGAAAAAATGTAAAACTTGAATAGTTACAACCTTTTCAATCAAATGCATTTTTTTACATTTACAAAAAGTTGAAAAAATTTAACAAAGTTTACTAGTTATACCAGGGTAATTGCATTTTTAGTAAACTTGTACAAAAATTTGAAAAAGTAAAAATTGAATAGTTTTTCCATTTTTCAATATAGGCCCAGTTTGGGTAATTGTACAAAAGTTAAAAAAATTTAAAAATTTACTAGTTATTACTTTTTTTCAAATTCATTTTGCACTTTACAAAAGTTGAAAAAGTAACAAAGTTGACTAGTTTTTCCATTTTTCAATATAGCCCATTTGGGAAACTTTTAAAAAAAGTTCAAAAAAGTAAAAAATTTCGTTTTACTTTTTTCAATCATTTGACCTTTTCCACAAAAAGTTGAAAAAAGTTAACAAAGTTGACTAGTTATTCCTTTTCAATCATTTCCACTTTAGAACACTTTTAAAAAAAAATTAAAAAATGTAACAAAGTTTCGGTTTCACCCTTTTAATCTTTGACCTTTAGTACCTTTTTAAAAAGTTAAAAAAATGTTACAAACTTGACTAGTTACCCTTGTTATCAATCAAATTCCACATTTTATTACACTTTTAAAAAAGTTGAAAAAAATTAACAAAGTTGACTGGTTATACCCTTTTAATCCAAACAATTTTAGTAATTTTAAAAAAGTTAAAAAAATGTACGAAACTTGACTAGATACAACCTGTTATCAATCAAATCGCACATTTTATTACACTTATTCAAAAAGTTGAAAAAATTTAACAAAGTTGACTAGTCAGTACCGATTTCAATCCAAACACTCTTTTAGTAAATGTACAAAAATTTTGAAAAATGTGAAAAACTTGAATAGTTACTCCATTTTTCAATCATAGCGCAGTTTGAGTACAGTTGTACATAAAGTTGAAAAAATTTAACAAAGTTTACTAGTTACTACGGTTTTTCAGACATATCAAATTTTAGTACACTTGTACAAAAAGTTGATAAAAAGTAACAAATTGAATTGTTATTCCATTTTTCAATCATAGGAGTTTGAGTACAGTTGTACATAAAGTTGAAAAAATTTAACAAAGTTTACTAGTTACTACGGTTTTTCAGACATATCGAATTTTAGTACACTTGTACAAAAAGTTGATAAAAAGTAACAAAGTTGACTTGTTATTGCCATTTCTCAATCATAGAGTAGTTTGAGTACAGGTGTACAAAAAGTTGAAAAAATTTACCAAATTTCACTAGTTTTAATCTGTTTTCAATGATAGTGCACATTTAGTACATTTTTGCATAATGTTGAGAAAAAGTAACAAAGTTGACTCGTTATTGCCATTTTTCAATATAGCCCAGTTTGGTAACTTGTACAAAAGTTAAAAAAATTTAAAAAATTTACTAGTTATTACTTTTTTTCAAATATTGCAGTTTTAGTACACTTTACAAAAAGTTGAAAAAAGTAACAAAGTTGACTATTTTTTGTCATTTTTCAATGATAGCCCAGTTTGGGGTATACTTGTACTAAAAGTTCAAAAAAATAAAAAATTTGACCTAGTTATTACTTTTTTTCAATCATATTGCACGTTTTTTAAAAACTTTAAAAAAACTTGTTTTTGAAAAAAGTTTAAGGAATTGGGACTATTTTTTGTCATTTTCCCAATTAAGCCCCATTTAAGGGGTAATAAATTGACAAATGTTCCCTAAAAAGTTAAATTTGACCTTAGTTATTACTTTTTTTCAAATAAATTTATTGGCAAATTTTAGGACCCACTTTAGAAAACTTTGTTGGAAAAAAGGGCCAAGTTGGCCTAGTTTTTTGTACTGCCATGAACCCAATTTGGGTATACTTGTACTAAATGTTCTAATAAAGTAATAAATTTGACTAGTTATTACTTTTTTTCAATCATATTGCATGTTTAGTACTCTTTCAGAAACTGTTGAAAAAAGTAACGAATTTGACTAGTTTTTGTCACTGTTCAATGATAGCCCAGTTTGGGTATACTTGTACTAAAAGTTCAAAAAAAGTAATAAATTTGACTAGTTATTACTTTTTTTCAATCATATTGCACGTTTAGTACACTTTCACAAACTGTTGAAAAAAGTAACGAAGTTGACTAGTTTTTTCATTTTTCAATGTAGCCCAGTTTGGGTATATTTGTACTAAAAGTTCAAAAAAAGGTAATAAATTTGACTAGTTATTACTTTTTTCAGTAATATTGCATGTTTAGTACACTTTCACAAACTGTTGAAAAAAGTAACAAAGTTGACTAGTTTTTGTCATTTTTCAATGTAGCCAAGTTTGGGTATACTTGTACTAAAAGTTCAAAAAAAGTAATACATTTGACTAGTTATTACTTTTTTTCAATCTATTGCACGTTTAGTACACTTTCACAAACTGTTGAAAAAAGGAACGAAGTTGACTAGTTTTTTCCATTTTCAATATAGGGCCCATTTGGGAACTTTTTAAAAAAAGTTCAAAAAAGTAAAAATTTGACCTGTTTCTTTTTCAATCATTTGATTTTAGTACATTTCAAAAAGTTAAAAAAGTTAACAAAGTTGACTATTTTTGATTTTAATATACCAATTTAGTAACTTGTAATAAAAGTTAAAAAAAGTAAAAATTGACTATTATTACCTTTTTTCAATATAATTCCTTTTAGTTTAACTTTACAAATTTTGAAAAAATTAACAAAGTTGACTGGTTATTACCCTTTAATCTTGCGCAATTTAGAATCTTTTAAAAAAAAGTTTAAAAAATGTAAAAATTGACCTGTCCCCTACAATCAAATTTCGACCTTTTTTTAACCTTTTCAAAAATTTGAAAAAATGTTACCAAAGTTGACTAGTTATCCTTGATTTCAATTATAACCCTTTTAGTAAACTTGTAAAAAAATTTGAAAAAATGGGAAAAATTGACTAGTTACTACCTTTTTCAATCATAACGCTTTTATTTAACTTGTAAAAAAGTTGACAAAATGTTAACAAAGTTGACTGGACCCACCCTTTTAAATTTTTGCAATTTAGTATACTTGTACAAAAAGTTGAAAAAATGTACAAATTGACTAGTACAACCTTCTTTCAATCAAACGACTTTTTTTTACCTTTACAAAAAGTTGAAAAAATTTAACAAAGTTGACTGGTTATACCCTTTTTGAATCTTTTAGTTAAACTTGTACAAAAATTTTGAAAAAATGTAAAAACTTGAATAGTTACAACCTTTTCAATCAAATGCATTTTTTTACATTTACAAAAAGTTGAAAAAAAAGTAACAAAGTTGACTTGTTATTCCATTTTCAATCATGCCCTTTTAAGTAAACTTGTACAAAAATTTGAAAAAATTTAAAAATTTAATAGTTACTACCTTTTTTCAATATTGCAGTTTTAGTACATTGTACAAAAAGTTGAAAAAAAGTAACAAAGTTGACTTGTTTTTGCCATTTTTCAATATAGCCCATTTGGGTAACTTGTACAAAAGTTAAAAAAATTTAAAAATTTACTAGTTATTACTTTTTTTCAATTTCAGTTTTGCACTTTCAAAAAGTTGAAAAAAGTAACAAGTTGACTAGTTTTTTCCATTTTTCAATATAGCCCATTTGGGAAATCTTTTAAAAAAAGTTCAAAAAAGTAAAAAATTTGACCTGTTTTAATTTTTCAACCAGAGCATTTCAAAAAGTTGAAAAAAGTTAACAAAGTTGACTAGTTATTCCTTTTCAATCATACCACTTTAGAACCTTTTAAAAAAAATTAAAAAATGTAACAAAGTTGACCTGGTTTCAACCCTTTTGTTTAAACCTTTAGTACCTTTTAAAAAGTTGAAAAAATGTTACAAACTTGACTAGTTACCCTTGTTATCAATCAAATCCACATTTTATTACACTTTTAAAAAAGTTGAAAAATTTAACAAAGTTGACTGGTTATACCCTTTTAATCCAAACAATTTTTAGTAATTTTAAAAAATTTGAAAAAATGTAAAAACTTGACTAGTTACAACCTTTTTCAATCAAACGCAATTTTATTACACTTATTCAAAAAGTTGAAAAAAATTAACCAAAGTTGACTAGTCAGTACCGATTTCAATCCAAACACTTTTTAGTAAAATGTACAAAAAATTTTGAAAAATGTGAAAAACTTGAATAGTTACTTTCCATTTTTCAATCATAGCGCAGTTTGAGTACATTTTCAAAAAGTTGAAAAAATTTAACCAAAGTTTACTAGTTATACCGGTTTTTCGACATAACAATTTTAGTAAACTTGTACAAAAATTTTAAAAAGTAAAAATTGAATTGTTATTCCATTTTTCAATCATAGGGCAGTTTGAGTACAGTTGTACATAAAGTTGAAAAAATTTAACAAAGTTTATTAGTTACTACGGTTTTTCAGATATATCGCAATTTTAGTACACTTGTACAAAAAGTTGATAAAAAGTAACAAAGTTGACTTGTTATTGCCATTTCTCAATCATAGAGTAGTTTGAGTACAGGTGTACAAAAAGTTGAAAAAATTTACCAAATTTCACTAGTTTTAATCTGTTTTCAATGATAGTGCACATTTAGTACATTTTTGCATAATGTTGAGAAAAAGTAACAAAGTTGACTTGTTATTGCCATTTTTCAATCATAGCGCAGTTTAAGTACACTTGTACAACAAGTAGAAAAAATTTAACAAAGTTTACTAGTTACTACTTTTTTTCAGGGATATTGCAGTTTTAGTACACTTGTACAAAAATTAGAAAAAAGTAACAAAGTTGACTAGTTTTTGTCATTTTTCAATGATAGCCCAGTTTGGGTATACTTGTACTAAAAGTTCAAAAAAAGTAAAAAATTTTACTAGTTATTACTTTTTTTCAATCATATTGCACGTTTAGTACACTTTCACAAACTGTTGAAAAAAGTAACGAAGTTGACTATTTTTTGTCATTTTTCAATGATAGCCCAGTTTGGGTATACTTGTACTAAATGTTCTAATAAAGTAATAAATTTGACTAGTTATTACTTTTTTTCAATCATATTGCATGTTTAGTACACTTTCAGAAACTGTTGAAAAAAGTAACGAAGTTGACTAGTTTTTGTCATTTTTCAATGATAGCCCAGTTTGGGTATACTTGTACTAAAAGTTCTAAAAAAGTAATAAATTTGACTAGTTATTACTTTTTTTCAATCATATTGCACGTTTAGTACACTTTCACAAACTGTTGAAAAAAGTAAGGAAGTTGACTAGTTTTTGTCAGTTTTCAATGATAGCCCAGTTTGGGTATACTTGTACTAAAAGTTCTAAAAAAAGTAATAAATTTGACTAGTTATTACTTTTTTCAGTAATATTGCATGTTTAGTATACTTTCACAAACTGTTGAAAAAAGTAACAAAGTTGACTAGTTTTTATCATTTTTCAATGTAGCCCAGTTTGGGTATATTTGTACTAAAAGTTCAAAAAAAGTAATAAATTTGACTAGTTATTACTTTTTTTCAATCATATTGCATGTTTAGTACACTTTCACAAACTGTTGAAAAAAGTAACAAAGTTGACTAGTTTTTGTCATTTTCAATGATAGCCCAGTTTGGGTATACATGTACTAAAAGTTCTAAAAAAGTAATAAATTTGACTAGTTATTATTTTTTTTTCAATCATATTGCACGTTTAGTACACTTTCACAAACTGTTGAAAAAAGGAACGAAGTTGACTAGTTTTTGTCATTTTTCAATGATAGCCCAGTTTGGGTATACTTGTACTAAAAGTTCAAAAAAAGTAATAAATTTGACTAGTTATTACTTTTTTTCAATCATATTGCATGTTTAGTACACTTTCACAAAACTGTTGAAAAAAGTAACAAAGTTGACTAGTTTTTGTCATTTTAATGATAGCCCAGTTTGGGTATACTTGTACTAAAAGTTCAAAAAAAGTAATAAATTTGACTAGTTATTACTTTTTTTCAATCATATTGCACGTTTAGTACACTTTCACAAACTGTTGAAAAAAGTAACGAAGTTGACTAGTTATTACCATTTCTCAATCATAGCGCACTTTGAGAACTCTTTTAAAAAAAAGTTCTAGAAATGTAACAAAGTTGACCTGTCTTCAATCATTTCGTACCTTTAGTACGCATGTTCAAAAAGTTGAAATAATGTTACAAAGCTGACTAGTTACTCCTTGATATCAATCATATCTCACATTTAGTACACTTGTAATAAAAGATTGAAAAAATGTGACAAAGTTGACTAGTACTACCTTTTTCAATCATAACGTTCTTTTAGTTTACTTGTACATAATGTTGACAAAATGTAACAAAGTTGACTGGTTACTACCCTTTTGAATCTTTGCGCAGATTGAGTATACTTGTACAAAAAGTTGAAAAAATGTATCAAACTTGACTAGATACAACCTGTCATCAATCAAATCGCACTTTTTTTTACACTTATTCAAAAATTTGAAATATGTGACAAAGTTGACTAGTCAGTACCTGATTTCAATCATAACACTTTTTTAGCAAACGTGTACAAAAATTTGAAAAAATTTGAAAAACTTGACTACCATTTTTCAATCATAGCGCAGTTTGAGTACACTTGTACATAAAGTAGAAATAATTTAACAAAGTTGACCAATTCTATCTGTCTTGAATCATTTCGTACTTTTAGTGCACATGTTCAAAAAGTTGAAAAAATGTTACAAAGTTGACAAGTTACTACTTGATTTCAATCATATCTCACATTTAGTACATTTGTACTAAAATATGAAAAAATGTAACAACTTGACTAGTTACGACCAGTTTTGAATGATATCGCAAATTTAGTACACGTGTATAAAAAGTAGAAAATAAGTAAAAAATTTGACTAGTTATTACTTTTTTTCTAGTAATTTGTTTAGTTGTAACTACTTTTTTTCAGTCATCTGCACCTTTAGTACGCTTGTACAAAAAGTTGAAAATAAGTTAGTTGGTACTAGTCAACTTTGTAACATTTTTTCAACTTTTAGTACAAGTGTACTCAAAGTGCGCTATGATTGATAAATCGTAATAACTAGTCAACTTCATTACTTTTTTTCAACTTTTTGGTCAAGTGTACTAAAAGTGCAATCTGTCTGAAAAGAAGTAGTAACTAGTAAACTTTGTTAAATCTTTTTGTACAAGTGTACTCAAACTGCGCTATGAAGGAAAAATGGTAGTAACTAGTCAAGTTTTTCACATTTTTTCAAATTATTGTACATGTGTTCTAAAAGAGTGTTATTATTTAATGCAGATACTGACTAGTCAACCTGGTTACATTTTTTCAATCTTTTAGTACAAGTGTACTAAATGTGCGATATAATTGAAATCAGGTTGGTACTAGTTAACTTTGTAACATTTAGTCAACTTTTTGAACACGAGTACTAAACTTACCCTATGATTCAAAACTGATAGTTACTAGTCAACTTTGTTACATTTTTCTAACTTTTAGTACTAACTGTGAGATATGATTGAAACCAAGTAGTAATGTCAACTTTGTAACATTTTTTCAACTTTTTGAATACGTATAGTAAAAGTGCGATATGATTGAAGACAGGTAGAATCTCGTCAACTTTTTTATATTTTTTGAATTTTTTTTACAAGTGTTCTCAAAGTGCTCTATGTTTGAGACATGGTAATAACTAGTCAACTTCCTTACTTTTTGTTAACATTTTGTGAAGGTGTACTAAACGTGCAATATGATTGAAAAAAAGTAATAACTAGTCAAATTTATTACTTTTTTTAAAACTTTCAGTACAAGTGTACTCAAACTAGGCTATCCTTGAAAAATGGCAATAACTAGTCAACTTTGTTACTTTTTTTCAATATTATGTAAAAATGTACTAAACGTGCGATATCATTGAAGACAGGTTGGAACTAGTCAACTTTGGTAAATTTTTTCAACTTTTGTACACGTGTACTCAAACTGCTCTATTAGCCTTTTCGTTTAGACTATTCTAACATGACAACTATGAAATGAAAAAAATTGCCAAATTCAGCACACCTAGCATATTACTTACTGTTCACGCTTTGACTTCTCTTACACGAATATGATTAAAAAGGATATCACACGTTGAAGACAAAAATGGTAATTGTCTTAATTTTAGATAATTTTTCATTTTCATATTATTCGTGTGAGAATAGTCAAAGGTGAAAAATAATACGAAAAGAACCTCACGTAAAAAAGCATCGATCTGTTTAATGCTTTGTTGGTGGATTGGGCTGAAAGGCCGAGAAACATGACTACAAATCAACGCAGGCTAGATGTGGATAAAGGTGGTCATACTAATACATCACTTAAGATAATATATGTCTTAGTAAAGAAACCCAAATATAAATAATACTAAAGTTAGATCTAAGTTCCCTAGATTGTTGACTGATTATTAAAAGGAAATTATAAAAAAGTCACTCATGAAAAAATTAAAAATATGTAATTCATTTTTGTTAAATACAGTAAAATATAAAAAAAAAACCATTTTTATAATTACATTGAATGTTTCATTAAATAATGCTTTCGTATAACAATATTTACACAGACCGAATATATACACAATTAAATCACTTTGGAAGAGGAATGTAACCACTCCTGGAAGACGAGGATGTTTTACTCTTTGCAGCAGTTGTTCCTTTCCTAAAACAGCATAAAATTACATGAAACCTTATAAAATGAGAAAGATAGAGTTGTTAGTTATGCTAATGCTTTTAAGTTATATAATCTATAGGAATTAGCCCTTTTTTTTGTAACTTTCGCAAGATTAAATATATTCAAATACATGAAACCATGTCTATAAATATATATTAAATAACATGATTTCACAATAAACATCTAAAATGAAAATCAATGTCCAAATACATAAAAATTCAAAACAGGGGATAAAATTAATTTAAAATCAGATTATTCCCAGAATCTCATGAATAGAGTAGAAAAAAGCGTACATGTCTCGACATCCTTTTTTTCCCCATACATATGGAAATATATATATAACAAACACTTTTTCTTTTTCTCGGAGTTTGGTCAGGGTAAATATATGGAATCACCTTTTTGCCAACATTTCGTCTTTATTTCAAGACATCCTCAGGGCTATAAACTAACAAAAAAACAATAAACAATGGACATTTGTCATTTCTACTTTAAAAACATCATAAACAAATTGAAAAAAGAACTTACTGAAGGCTGGGTTCTGTTACATTACAACAACCGTTAACTGTCATTACATATAATTACTGTCATGTAATGACAGTTAACGGTTGTTGTAATGTAACAGAACCCAGCCTTCAGTAAGTTCTTTTTTCAATTTGTTTATGATGTTTTTAAAGTAGAAATGACAAATGTCCATTGTTTATTGTTTTTTTGTTAGTTTATAGCCCTGAGGATGTCTTGAAATAAAGACGAAATGTTGGCAAAAAGGTGATTCCATATATTTACCCTGACCAAACTCCGAGAAAAAGAAAAAGTGTTTGTTAATATTTTGTGGTCAAGAAAACAGTACCGTATATATATATCAATGTTCAAACCTCGATTATCATAAACTTCGTTTATCATAAACGAAGGTCACACGTTCGATTTTGAAGATACAATTATAACAGAAAAAGAAAAAGATGAGCAAAGAAGGAAGACACTTGAGATGTTATATATTAAAAAGGATCTAAGTTCGATTAATCATAGGAGTGATATTACTAATTTAAGTAATATTTATTCTGTAGTGTTGAGTTTTAGTGAAATTTGATTTATTTAGTTCCCTTGAGTGAACAGTGTTGAGGTTATTTGTAATGTTATCTTATTAATCTAGTCGAAGGTTTTGTCTGGTTAACATTGTTGTTCCTTTAAATAATGTAAATTTCATTTTCTTAGTTAAAAAATTCTTACTTCTGTAAGTAATATTGTTTTATGTATCTCTAAAATATTTCTACTTGTAATATTCATAAGTTGTAACAATCCATTTTCATATTGTGTATATGTTTGATGTTGATATGTGATTTCTTATTATCCTTTGTTTGTAGGCCTATGAAAAATGTTTTAAATAAAACCGAAACGTTGGCAACGAGAGTTTGATTTTTTTATCCTGGAAAATTGACCAAACCCCGATTAGAGAACACACCTATTCTATCTAACGGTCGATGTATTATTGAATCTGTTATATATATATATATATACATTGTTTTCTATGAGTTCTCCGGGGAAAGAAATATGATTCGTTAAAATGGTGACCAATAATCTTATCCAATAATCTAATGTTTTCTGCCAATAATCTTATTTCACAGAGGGACTGTGCAACCTCTATACCCATTGGCAGAATAACGAAGGCTTCGGTAGGCAGCGGGTAACTGGGACCTACAAACTCTACTCCCCTATTGGTCACCATTTTAACGAATCATATACATGTATTCGCCCCTCTACCTTCCTGCGGGGCTCTTCGCCTCCTGATGACGATGATGGTCGAAATATAGAAGTGAGTTATTCCTTTGTCTATCTGTGTGCTATCTTCTTATTAATTGGTTATATATATATATATATTTATAATCATAGAAAAATGTAGCAATTCGACTGAATTTGGTGAGTATCAGAACAGGTTCTACTCTAAACTGAGAAAAGTCGGTCAGAAAAGCTTATTCGTTTCTGGGATTCTCTTTTCAACTCTCCTCAATATTTTGAGAACTATGTTATTCAAGATTGATATAACTATTCTTGATTAACACGTACAAAGAGTAGTTTATTATCTTATACATTATAAAAGGAAAATTAATAACTAATGATAAAAAAGCACTTACTTTTTATAAGGAGAGCCTCTGAAACAAACAAGGAAATAGAGTTATAATTATTATAATCAATAGGATAAATTGAAAATGCATCAAATAACCAATGCCCACTAGACTTAGTTTTTGATAATATGTGCTTAAAAGAAGGACTGCTACCAAAATTCACAAATATATATATATATATGCTCTATCCAGTAGATTAACAATGCATTCTGCTGTGGGTGCCCCAAAAGACTCTACACAAAGCCTCAAACTTACGAGGATAAAATTTAATGACAAATATACATATATTATATATATATATATATATATATATATTATATATATTATATATATATATATATATATATATATATATATATATATATATATATATATATATATATTCACTTAAAAAGCGGAAAAACGATCCAAACTGGACACAATACTAGTTCAAAATCTAAAAAGAGTAACAAACAAAGTAAAGAAACACACTTGTAGTTTGGTGAACTTTGGTTAAGAAACAAAAAGCAAAGGAATTTTAAATATTAAAATAGAATTTCAGATAATCTCTGAGGGCTGCTGAATTTTAAAAAGTATGAATATTTAAATAGGCTTTCGTGAAATACTACTATGTGAATCAAAGCCTTTACAGAATTGTTTAGATAATAAAATCAATCATTATATATAAGAAAGAAAACTTTAAGAGAGAAAATTATCAAGTACTATTCAAATCAAAACAACTTAATATTAAAGTTGAATATTAATATTAAACTATGAATATCTAAATAGGTTTTCCTATTTCATATAATCTAGAATTTTGATTTAAAGATACGAAATTAAACTAAGAATAACTAAATAGGTTTTCCGATTTCATATAATCTAGAATTGTGATTTAAAGATACGAAATTAAACTATGAATAACTAAATAGGTTTTCCGATTTCATATAATCTAGAATTGTGATTTAAAGATAAATTACTATGAATATATAGGTTTTCGATTTATATAATCTAGAATTGTGATTAGATACGAAATTAACTAAAATAATAAATAGGTTTTCCGAATTTCATATAATCTAGAATTGTGATTTAAAGATACGAAATTAAACTAAGAATAATTAAGCTCGGTTTGATTTATTTTATTATTAAATAAATGTTAAATGAATTGAATACTTTTTATATTTGAATTTCTTGAACTTAGATCCTTTTCCTCTGAAAGATGTTTTTCGCTTGCCTCTGTAGGAGACAGTACGTCCACCACTATAGGAAGGACCACCAAAATACGGAGATCCTGTTGATTCGACCTCAGACGACCAGTTTGGATCTAGTAAGGGTTCAGAGACTTGAGCTTGTTCAGATTCCTGAGCGAAGACTGCTTTCTCTGCAGCAATCACTGTAAACAGGAATAATATGGGTATAAGGATCGCAATCAATGTTGCACATGCAGCACATCACAATAGCTTATAAATAAAGACATTCAAATACGGAAAAAGGTGGCCAAACAGGAATCTAATAAACTAGAATTTCAACAACTATCTAGTTTGAATAAACGTGTGTTGAAATGTTTGTTGAAATTCGCAAATTGTTTTCTTTAAAAAACATCCCAATGTAATACTTAAATTTTTCTGTTTCAAAATTTTATACTTCGGTAAGTTATCTCTGAATGTACTTGTTATGAACATTTCTATTGTATTTTGTTATTTGTCACTTTTTGACCTTTTTATGTATGTTTCATTTTTGAATGATTATATTATTTCTTATATTTCCATAGTATTTCTTTCTGTTTTATATTTTATAAATAAGACGGACCAGTTCCGTCTCTGAACCAGTGCGCTTGGTTTCCCTCTCTTATCTCTCCTGAAGACGGTTCAAACCGAAAATTAGAGACTGTAAGAGTGTGCTTTTGATTTCTCTATGTTTCTTTTTCCACATTGAACTATATTTGTTCGTTTCGGATCGTATTTCCAACGAAAAACCGTCTCTGAACCAGTGCGCTTGGTTTCCCTCTCTCATCTCTCCTGAAGACGATTGAAACCGAAAATTAGAGACTGTAAGTGTGTGTTTTTGATTTCTCTATGTTTCTTTTTCTACATTGAACTATATTTGTCCATTTCGGATTGTATTTCCAACGAAAAAGTTTATATATATATATATATATATATAACACGAAAATAAAGGTCCAAAGGACTATTAGCTCAATAACAAACTGAAAAACATAAATAAAGGCATACAAGGCTCACTATTATATTTCAACTGCCATCGTCATCAGACAGAAGTATTTCTACTATATATATACAATTAAAAGAAACGGTCCAGTGGACTTTTTTAAATAAAATAAATTCAAAACGAAGGAAACACACAGAAAGACACAGACAAAACTCACATCGATATTTCGACCATCGTCGTCATCAGGAGGTGTGAAGAGCGAAGAGTCCCGCAGGAAGACAGGGCGACGATTCAGAAGACTGTCGCCGCCCTGTCTTCCTGCGGGACTCTTCGCTCTTCACACCTCCTGATGACGACGATGGTCGAAATATCGATGTGAGTTTTGTCTGTGTCTTTCTGTGTGTTTCCTTCGTTTTGAATTTATTTTATATATATATATATATATATATATATATATATATATATATATATTTTAAATTTCACATCAACACGTGAAATAACAATCAATTGAAAAAAGAAGAACCCCAATAACCAGCTAAAAATTGAGGTAAATAAACTCACCAAAGAAGCCAATAAGAACTAAGAAGTTAAAATCTTAGAACCAATCATAGGTGAGTATAACCCCGGTTACATATATGGAAACGTCAAGATTCATAAGGAAGGTAATAACCTAAGGCCCATCATTTCCCAAATCAACACTCCAACTTACAAACTTGCGAAAACGTTAAATAGTATAATATCAAAATACTTACCTGCTAAATTCTTACTTCATTCGACCAATGATTTTTTGGAAATAATACGAACCTGCAGACCCAAGGGACCTCTAGCTTCACTAGATGCAAAATCTTTATTTACAAACGTTCCTGTGATTGAAACTATTAATATAATCTGTGATGAGGTTTATAACAACGCCACTATCACCCCTCCAACTATAGAACGATGCTTAGAAAAGCTATTGCAAGCATGTACAAGGAAAAACCCTTTCAAACATATCGACGGAACGTTGTACCAACAAGTTGACGGCGTAGCGATGGGATCTCCACTCGGTGTCACTTTTGCTAATTTTTATATGTGCAATTTGGAGAATAGAATTTTGAAAGCGGATAAACCATACAAACCTAATATATATTGTCGCTATGTAAACGATTTTTTCTAATAGTTAAGGACCTTGAAATGCTAATGGAAGTAAAAAGAAAATTCGAAGAGGAGTCGGTGCTGAAATTTACCCATGAGCTAGCTGTAAACAACAAAATTAATTTCCTAGATGTGCAGATATCTGCAAATGACAATGAGTTATCAACAGCGATGTTTTCCAAGCTAACACATAGCGGAATATATCTCAACAACAAGAGTGAATGTCCCTCAAGATATAAAAATGGCACTATTAAAACATTGATAGACAGATCATTTAAAATCTCGGCCGATTGGGAAACCTTCAACGGAGCAATAGAAAATTTAAAACAGATTTTTATCAATAATGGCTACAGTAACAGTGAATTTGATAAAACTCTTAAAAACTATATCAATCAGAAATATGAAATAAACGAGGGAGGTGAAGTAACAAATGAAACTACCTACAAGATATACTATGAAAACCAATTTTCTGACAGCTATAAAACAGACGAAGAATACTTAAAACAATATTAAAAAACAATATCAAGGTCAAAAAGCAAGAAGACAGGATCCAGCTTATTATTTTCTACAAGAACAAAACCAATGCGCAACTGATTATAAGGAACCAGCATGAGAAGAAACAGCCACTGAAACAAACGAACCTAGTATATGAGTTTCAATGTCCACTGGGAACCTGTGAATTCCTAAATTACTCATATATAGGATCAACGACTACTACCCTTTCTAGGAGGCTGACGATGCATCTGGTTTCAGGAGCCCCTAAAGAACACTTCCAAAAGATACACAACACAAAAATTTCAAGGGAAACTATGGTTAATAACACTAGAATAATAGCAACGGAAAAAGACTCTGGATACTACTGGACATACTGCTGTACATACTGGAAAAAGCTCCAAGTATGAACGACCAAAAAGATAACTTTACCAACCAGTTGCGCTTGTTTGGAAACTTAGGGCTGGTTATGCCAACACTGACAACCCCAAACCTTTTATTAACCAGTTCATTTATTGTTTATTATTGAAATGTGATTTTAAGTATTAGATTAATTTAAGTGTAATTTTAATTGTGTTAGCTGAAGATGGTGGATGTAACACCAAAACATGTCCAATAATAAATTAAAAAATTATGGTGTAATTTTTAAGTTGAGCTCTGAATTAAAGAAAAAGTTTCGTAATTTGGAAAAATATAAGACGAAATTGACCAAGTGGAAACAGATATCCAGTTTTTAAAAGCATGCATTGAAGAAGGACTGCTCCCAATTTTTACATATATATATATATATATATATATATATATATATTGGGTCAATTATACATATCTTGAAGAAAATGTTATACTGATATATTAGCGACATAAGAATACAACAAGAAAACCTGTGAAAACTGAACAGCAAAACAGCACAGTTTACTGCAATAATATTATTGTAATGATATGCTTTCTGTTAGATTATCATACCGTCTCTGATAGCAGCATAACCCTGTGTAATTTCCAAGAGATGAATACCAAACTTGTGAAAATTAGCTTTTGTGACACCAACAATGTTCAGCATTTCTTCTTCAGTTTCTGGTAAAGTTTTAGACATCACTCTGAGAGCCTGAAAATTATAATATATGTATATGAAAATAAAATATGCAGTATATATATATATATATATATATATAACAAAAATCTACATGGGGAATAAAAACAACCCATTTCTTTTCAAATGACGAAATGAAATTATCTCTTAAACTCAGAAAGCAGCAGAGCTGAAGTTTCCTTCAACATAACTGCAGATTATATTTGTGGATGAAAACGGTAAAGAATATTTCATGTGAGAATACAAGTGTTGTAAGCATTTGTTATTTCTCATCTGATGTATAATTTTTATGTTTTACCTAATGATGTTTGCAAAATAATCGTAATTTAGTTACTATTTCCGCTTAATGAAATATTACTCTGGAAGGCTTTGGGAAAGATGGATTTCCTAAGGGAGTAGCAAACTGAAAAATGTTGACCAACTAGTTTGGTTATAGTAGGGTTTCTTCAATGCAACTGAGATCTTCCTCTACATAATATTACATTTGCGAAGGCCACACCTAATGGAGACTCCATGGGCATTCCGTCTGTCTGATAGTATACACTTCCGTCAACATGGGTCAATATAGACTTCCAGTTGGGCTTTATTCCATCAGGATATAGAAAGATTAAAATGGTGCTTATCAATAATGGATACAGTAATAAACAATTCGATAAAATATTACAAATTTATATCCAAAAAATTAATAGTGTTAGCAAAGACAAACTAAACCAAAACAACAGAGGAATTAAACATAAAGTGTTTTACAGGAACCAATATTCCAAAACTTATAAGGTTGATGAAAGTGGTTCCTTAAAGAAATAATCAAAGTTAATATTAACTGTGTTAACCCTGAAGACCAGTTGAAACTTATTATATATTACAAAGGAAAAAATAAAGCAAATCTGGTAATCAAGAATAACTTGCAGCCTAAAGTTAACCTACTAACAGGCTAATGTAGCTTATGGTTATAACTGCACCCTAGGAAACTGTGAGTTCCTAAAAACAAACTACATTGGTTCGACAACAACAACAACAACCTTGTTTAGGAGACTCACAGTGCACCTGGCTCCAGGTGTTCCTAAGGAACACACTAAAAAGGTCCATAGGTTGGAATTAAGCCGAAAATGTTAACGAGCAATAGTGGCATAACTAACAGAGAAAATGATATCGGTCGTCTACAAATAATAGAATATTGGAAAAGAATGCAGATATTGGAAAAGAAGCCTAGTATAAATGGACAAATTTCAAGTTTTAATAGAATTCTGAAGCTGCATGTAGAGGAATCGGCGAGCAGGAATGCAGAAGATACTTGAAATTACGATTTAGCCTTTAGGGTAAATATTCATGAACTAGTTTAACCTGTATGATTTAAGCTACCATAGCCTAATTATAAGCCACTCTGATATGTATTATGCATTTCGACTGTGTAATTGTTTTTCGTAAAATTATTTTTCCTTAGTTAATTTAAATTTATATTGATGTTTATATTTCTAGCATTAGCAAGTAAAATTAAAATACCTTGAAGATAGTCAATGGTGACTAAAACGTCGGTGATTTGTAATAGAATTAAAATACCCTGAAGATGGTCAATGGTGACTGAAACGTCGGTGATTTGTAAAAAGTGAATAGTGTTAATAATGACGAGTATTGAAGATAAAACATTTTGACAACTGTTATTTGATATACCAGAAAACTTCAAAACACTTATTAGCAAGTTAGAGAAGTTAACAAGAAAAGTGACAAAAACAAAATAAAATAAAGTCTCACCTCAGAATTAAGAACAGAGTTTGTGCTGACATGAAGGTTGAGCGCTATTTCTCTAACCTTCTCCATAAGCTCAGAATAACATCTTTCTCTTACATCCTTCATTTCCGCATCCTCTTCCTCTTTCTTCTTGTTCTTATTTGATCCTTGGACCAAACCTCCAGCACTGCCTACCTTCATTGCTAACTGGATCTATCAAAATCAAGCAATTATAATCATATAAACCACAAATAAACTACAATGTGATTCATATAAGTAACACTCTTTTTAACTTCGATTTCTTTTTAATTCCAAGTTTTGAAAAAGAATTCGAAATCGAATTATATTTACTTTTAATATGATGAGCACCACTCTGTAAAGGGTTAAATACAACATATTTTGGAGGTTTTCTTTTTCGATTGGATTTCTTTTCAAAGGAATTATTGAAAATATTTTTAATAAATTGAAACCAAAAACAATTTCCTAACCAGAAGAAGGGATTATACATTTATAATTCAGAACATGAAACAGTCGTTAGGACAACATATGAAACGTTTACAAGAAAAGAACACGTAGAAACAACAAAAAACTCCCTTGGATATTTCGACCTCCTCGTCATCAGGAGAAGAACAAGAGAAGGAGTGGCAAACGAAGCTGTTAGCCAGCCGAACAGAACTCCTCATCTTCTTCTTCTCCTCCTTCTCCTGATGACGACAAGGTCCAAATGTCCAAGTGAGTTGTGTATTGTTTCTACGTTTTCTTTTCATGTATGTATAATATATATATATATATAATTAAAGTTACAGCTAGAGAACACAAGAAAAAGAACGAACACTCACGAATCTCGATAATTTCGGCGTCTTGCCGTCTTCAGGAGAGTAGAAAGAAAGAAAATAAAGGGAGAAAGAATGAAGGAACGAAGACGTAAATGCGTCCACTGGCCGATGTAAACCGATGTGTTTACACCGGCCAGTGGACGCATTTACGTCTCCGTTCCTTCATTCTTTCTCCTTTTATTTTCTTTCTTTCTACTCTCCTGAAGACGGCAAGACGCCGAAATTATCGAGATTCGTGAGTGTTCGTCCTTTTTCTTGTGTTCTCTAGCTGTAACTTTAATTATTTGTCCGTTTGGACCGTTTGATTTCAATTCAAAGTATATATATATATATATATATACGAGTTCGAGATTAACAAAGAGCAGCACACAAAGTAGGGAAACACACTTACAGACTCAAATTTTCGGGTAATCCGTCTTCAGGAGAAAAGAGAATGGGAGACCAAGCACGTTGTAGACGCAACCAGACGGTCTCCAACCGTCTCTGATCCAGTGCGCTTGGTTTTCCTCTCTTGTCTCTCCTGGGGACGGTTCAGGCCGAAGATTAGAGACTGTAAGTGTGTTCTTCTGATTTCTCTATGTTTCTTTGTTTATATTGAACTATATATATATATAGTTCGATATAGACAAAGAAACATAGAGAAATCAAAAGAACACACTTACAGTCTCTAATTTTCGGTTTGAACCGTCTTCAGGAGAGATAAGAGAGGGAAACCAAGCGCACTGCTTCAGAGACGGTTGGAGACCCTCTGGTCGGACGGTCTCCAACCGTCTCTGAAGCAGTGCGCTTGGTTTCCCTCTCTTATCTCTCCTGAAGACGGTTCAAACCGAAAATTAGAGACTGTAAGTGTGTTCTTTTGAATTCTCTATGTTTCTTTGTCTATATCAAACTATATTTGTCCGTTTTCGATCGTATTTCCAACGAAAAAGTATATATATATATATATATATTAGTGTATATTGGCAGCAGATTCTCTTGTAAACATATTTTATTAAAGTAGACGGCAGATTCCGCATTTACGACCTTTTTGCTCGTGTTTTCAAGTTTTCTAACTAGTTTTTTTCTGGTAGGGAGTGATTTCGTGAAGGAGTTGTCCCAGAGACATCAAAGAAATAATTTTGTAGATTCCCGATTTTCGGGAAAATCGAAAGCTTGTAAGTAAAAAAAAAATACATTATTGAGTATCTACAAAATTATTTCTTTGATGTCTCTGGGACAACTCCTTCACGATACACTCCCTTCCAGAAAAAACTAGTTAGAAAACTAGAAAACACGAGCAAAAAGATCGTAAATGCGGAAGCTGCCGTCTACTTTAATAATATATATATACCATGTTAAACGAAAAACGGTCCGGCAGGACAGATAACAATTAAAATAAGCAGTGACACATAAACTGAAACACAACAAATACTCACTTTTCAATATTTCGACCGTAATGGCGGTCATCCTCAGGAGAAGAAGTGAATTGACGGAGGGACGACAGTCAACTCATGACAGTCACGGAGTTGACTGTCGTCCCTCCATCAATTCACTTCTTCTCCTGATGACGACCGCCATTACGGTCGAAATATTGAAAAGTGAGTCTTTGTTGTGTTTCAGTTTATGTGTCACTGCTTATTTTAATTATATATATATATATATATATATATATATATGAATTTTAAACCACAAGGAAAGAGGAAACCAATAGAAATAAATACTCTCAGGTCTTTCACTTTATAACATCAGAGAACAAACAAAGTAAGACTAAAAAGGTAACATAAAGTTGTGCAGAAGGAAATTTTGTTGTTGCCTTCTTCGTTCTTACTTAGTTTGCTCTCCGATAAAATAAAGTGAAAGGCCTCAGAGCATTTACATCTATTATTTTCCTTTTTCTCCACCATAATAATTATCAAACCACAATATGAAATGGGAAATTAGACTAAGATCTTTGAACCGCAAGTGGTCTTTGTCAGAGTGAAAAAAAAAAACAACTGCGTTGTGGTTGAAAGAGCTTAGTCTTGTTTTCCCATTTCATATTGTGGTTTCATCATTGATTGTTATTTCACGTGTTTATGTGAAATCTTGTTATTTATATATATATATATATATAATATATATATGCAGAAAAATCACACTAAATAAACACGTGATGCCATCAATGAAGTTTAAACCACAATGGAGAAAGGAAAACGATAGAAATAAATGCTCTGAGGCTTTTCAATGTATGTCATCAGAAAGCAAACAAAGTAAAAACTGAGAAGCTAACATAAAAGTAATGACTCATTGTAACTCAGTACAATAAAAGTAATGACTAATTACTTTTATGTTAGCTTCTCGGTATTTACTTTGTTTGCTCTCTGATATACATTAAAAGCCTCAGAGCATTTATTTCTACTGTTTTCCTTTTTCCATTGTGGTTTAACTTTATATATATATTAAATTAACACTGTATGTGTCAATAAATATTTTTGCATTAATAGTTTGTATTCAACAAATAGAGTTGGACCAATTCAACTAAACATATAAGGTTATTATTTGGACAATAAGAAGTAATTAAAAAATACTAGTTTTTTGAAGGGTGAGTTTCATCAAATGCTTTTAAACCAATCTACTGAAATACAATTTTTCAACAGAACTTCTTTTTGAGTAAAAAATTGTGTTTTTACTTTACACGATTTTTGTCAATTACCTTGGCTGTTCCGCTTAACAGTTCCTGCGCTCTCCGACCAATTTTTGTGTAAGTATTTACGATTCCATCTATGGAAGCTGCTACATGGATTTCTTCTAAATATCCTTCCATGGTTAATTTGTGCAACAGTCGTTCTGCATCACCCCTAGACCAGTTTTTCCCAGCTCCATACATTGCTAACTTATCATGCCCTTCAACATTCAATAATATCATTATAATTTTATTATAAAAGCTATTTTTTTTTTATTTACACAATGTATACATACTTTTCACAACAACAACTTTCAAAACTGATTGACTTGGTAAGGTTACTCTTGACTCAGTGACTGAGGTGTGAGTTTGAATCCTTTAACCATTCGTTGTTTGTGACCTCAAAATCAAATAGTTTTGGCCGACTTAGAACTTTTTAAGATGACATTTAATAACGAATCTCAGAATATTGAAATAGATTTTGTACAATCACTACAGCTAAATATAGTCAAGTAAAAAATTTAAGGCAATCAGGGCACCTCAAAACGAGTAAATCAATAAAATATATGAACATTTCATGCAATAATCTAGTCTATGGAATAGATATACTACTTGTAGTTAAGTAAAGCTATAGCAGAATTAACAATATGACTATTTTTAAATAGGAAGAGGATCAAAATAAAGAATAAAAATCAGATTCATAAACATTAAAAGGAATGGATGACGCTTTTTTTTATACATAGGAAATAAAGATTAAGGAAACTTGTTTATTTTATATAGCAAAAACATCATCTGATGTTATTTAAATAGCTTAAATAATATACTTTGTATGGAGTAACAATTGTAAATAACTTCATATAGTTGAAACCACTTCTTTTGAGTTTCAAATAATCATACAAATGAATCATAATTCATTGAAAGGCAGGTTATTTTTATGTTTTTTTATTTTAATAAACAAACTCCTTGTTTTTAACTAGGAGTTTTGCCCAATATGACATCTTTCACATTCATATATTATGGCAAAATATTCATCATAGATTTGGTAAATGAATTAAATAAACTAAACCTTTCAATTTTTTTTTTTTTTTTTTTGTAAAACATTATACCTGCGTTCATAACCTTCTTGACTGTACTTCCTTTGAAAATGTCTACAATGTGGTTGAAAGTGAAGTTGTTTCTCCACTGAGCATTACGAACATCTCCACAAATTGATTTGACTCCTTCCATTATCTTTCTAGCGATTTCTGTTACATCCTGAAGCTTATATTCATCCTGTCAATCAAAAAAAAATAGTAGGTTTCACAATTCTATATCTTCTATTATCTTTATCAATGATTTTTTTCAAGTCAAGTTTAATTTTAGCTTTATATATATTTTGGTGATAAATAACATATAAACTATACACTTTGGTGAAATTAATACAGTGTTTTTAAAAGCCTTAGGTTTATGTGTTATCCAAATGGGAAAAAGTTTAGCTCAATTATGATTCCGCATCCATTAATGATTTAGGCAAAAGGTGCTAGCACCTAATCCAAGTAGTGATCAGGGCTGTGGAGTCGGAGTCGGGGATATTTTCGACCTGGAGGAGTCAAAGTCGGAAGAAATCAACCGACTCCGACTCCTCACCTAGTTATTACTTGTGCACATGAAAATGAGATAAAATGATTAATTATTCCAAGTAGATTAGTCCAAGTAGATTTTTTTCCCCCGGAGAAGGACATTGTACATTTGATGGTAGAACACAAAATGTCTAGTTTAATACAAAATATATGGTCTTGTTTGTTCAGTGTTTACTTTGTTATAAGTAAATATAATATCAAACTTCTTCGTTATTTAATGTGGTATTTAGACATAATATAAATGCTTAAATAGAAGATGTTTATTAGTCTTTCATTCCTGGCGGTCGACTCAGACAAGGACCTTGTCTATAATGAGGTTGTTCGTTCGGCTATGACTTATGGATGCTCCGTCTGGTTTAGAGCTGCACCAATGCTACAAAGTACTAACTCATATTATTAGCCACCTGTCATCTGTTTTTTCATAATAAAAAGATGAGCTGGAGTCGGCTGTTACAAAATAGTGGAGTCGGAGTCGGCCATAATAGGTCCAACTCCACAGACCTGGTAGTGATCACGCCGAATGTTGCTTGACTTCGGTGATCTAATCAAAGTTGGTGTATTTAATATATCTATATCTGTTGGCACAAAAAATTAATGAAATTTGCAGCCCTCATTGAAGTTAGTCGAAAAGATAATCATATATTAGTTATTAAACTTGTTATCAATAAATTGTTCTTATGTAGGCAAAGAAGGTTTAAATAAAGGCCTTATATTCTGAATTGGAGTAGACTCCTTCCAGAGTATAAGATTCCCATGTGACAATATGCTCCACTGTTTGAAACCGGGGAGGGGGGGGGGGGTCGCAGCTATAACCCCACACTGGTCACCTCAACTAATTAGAATAAGATCTAAGAACCTAATAATCTTGTTGGGTACTATATTCATTATCCTGCTATATGTACAAACAACCTTACTTCGAAGTAGTGGTAGTAGTAGGCATCCCTTCAGGTTGTAGTAGGCATCCCTTTAGGTTCCAGTGGCTGTGCACACGACCAAACATTAGTCCCTTTGTGATACCACACAATGAAGATTGATTCTACATTGGGAGTCTAAAATTTCGCCTAACTCAAGTGTATTTAAAGTCAAGGATCTTTAACAAGAACCTGACATCGTACAGACTAGGACCAACGGCTTAACGTCCTCTGTCCTGAGCAGGAAATATTACTTTGGCTTCTTAAAATTCATTTTTGATATTGGTAAAGCAAAGAGGACACTGACTCTCCAATAATTAATGTTACCTACCATTTTATTCACACCCTACGTGAATAAATTGAAAGCCAGGTAAGAAACCAACTCCGGATCAACCAGTTTACAGGCGACTACGTTAATTACTGAGCTAACCTGACACCCTTACTTCGAAGTATTGTACTCATTAGAAGAGGCACACCAACACACAGGATTTACTCTGTTTCTTTATCTTTTTCACAATATCTGAAAGGCACTTGCCCTGTCCTACTCATAGTGTGAAGGGGATATTTTACCGGACAATCATCGTTAAGAACCCCCACCAATGTTTTCAAGTCTATTTTACTCAATGAGTGCGGAACAGGTTAGCTCTGTGGTTAACGTATTCGCCTCTAAACTTGTAGATCCAGGGTTCGATATCCAAATCGAACTTAATTTTTCTTGATTAAACCATACCCATACCTTTGAAAAATGATTGTTTTTTTTTTACAGTTATAAAGAGAAGTCAAGACAGTAATTACCATTGACATGCAATTATCGCATGCAGTGCTAGATCTTGCTCTGCACTTCTCCCTCGAGAACTGCTCCCCAAAGTAGTTGAGTTGAAGAACTCGTCTACACTCTGTTCTATTTTCACAAAAAGCAACCATTTTCCACAGGTTGTCATAATGAGTTTGCTTTGAGGCTTGCGTCCCGTCTCGATCCACTAAAAATTATATATATATTTTTTTTAATATTTAATACATTTTTGTTAAAAATAATAATATAAGAAAACAGCTGAACCAAAAAATATATTTATCTATCCAATGGTCACCTTTAAAGGGGCAAAAGTTTGTGTTTTTTATAGCATCTCACATCTTCATAGGATAGGTATCGTACCTTCTCCACCTGCCTACTCTGCAAGATGGCTCTTCATTTACATATGTGTCCTTTAAACATCATTCTAAACTTTGATGACACTTATTGGTCAAAACTGTCTAAATTATACTGGGCTGCTAGAAACAGAATGGTGCAACTACTAATTGTGGGCATAGGATTAAAAAAAAAGAGCTCATTTTTGATTCAGCAACCATTTAACCATGAAGGAGCCATAAATGATTAATTAAAGGGGAAATACAAGTGCAAACAACGCCTATTTTTATGTTATTTCGGTGAACTAACGACAACCGGTATATTGCTATGCCATGGTTGGCGAATACATGAAACAGTCTAATATCATTACTTCTGCAATCTGTTAAAATGCCGTATTTACTCATATTGGGGAATCCAAAAAATGACATCTTCATACAAAAAAGAGTTTAATATCAAAACTAACAACATCCATGTATACATCTTTTTACATAAATAACGTAACCTGTAGAAGAACACTTCTCGCTCAAAACGTGTTAGTTTTGAAATTAAACTATTTTTTTTCTATGGAGACATGATTATTGAAATTTCCCAATATGGTCTTATATCAATATATCCTAAGTTAAAGAACAACAAAGTTTCACAATAAACACTCAAAATAAAAATCAATGTTCAAATCAAACCTCAGTAATACAAAATAGGTTTTTTTCAGGATTAGACTCAAAAATGAATTACTCCAGATTATAAGTCAACGTTACGTCAAAAATTGTTCACCATTCTTAAGCCTAAAAACAATTCATTGAAAAAGTAAGTACTGCTATAAACAAATTTCTGAAGACATTATTGGCCAAAACAACGACGTGTTATGTGGAGTAATTGTTTCTTGAACATAATCCTAAAAAAATCTATTTTCTATTTGAATAATCAGTTGTTGATAAACTATATGAATAAACCACAGTAAGAAATCAGAAAAAAGACTAAGATCTTTCAACCATAACAAGCCGTCTTCGTTATCCCAATCCCAAACTAAAATCCCAACTAAGGGATTAGTCAAACCAAACGGTTGTCTAATCTTGGTCTTTTTTCTCTTTACTTATTGTGGTTTGAACGTTGATTGTTAGTTCACGTGTTTATTGTCCTAATATATACATATATATATTAAATAAAATAAATTCAAAACGAAGGAAACACACAGAAAGACACAGACATAACTCACATCGATCGAAATTTCGACCATCGTCGTCATCAGGAGGTGTGAAGAGCGAAGAGTCCCGCAGGAAGACAGGGCGCGGTCACCGTTTCCTTCGTTTTGAATTTATTTTATTTAAAAAAGTCCACTGGACCGTTTCTTTTAATTGTATATATATATATATCAAAACGAAGGAAACACACAGAAAGACACAGACATAACTCACATCGATATTTCGACCATAATCGTCATCAGGAGGTGTGAAGAGCGAAGAGCGAAGAGTCCCGCAGGAAGGCAAGGCGGCGACTCAGTCGCCGCTCTTCGCACCTCCTGATGACGACGAAGGTCGAAATATCGATGTGAGTTATGTCTGTGTCTTTCTGTGTGTTTCCTTCGTTTTGAATTTATTTTATTTAAAAAAGTCCGCTGGATCGTTTCTTTTAATTGTATATATATATTAGTATATTTTGGGAGCAGACCTTCATTTAGACATGTTTTATTAAAAAAGTATGCCGATTTTAATTTTTGTTCTTTTTCTGTTTAATTTCTCCAGTTTTCTAAACTTGGTTTTCAACCCTTCCGGTAAAATGTACATTAATTCTCCAAATGATTTATTACTGAAATTGATAACAGGAATCCATGCTATAATAATAAACTATAAATCTAATATCAACTACACAATAAATTGCTTCGAAGTTTCAATCATAGAACATCTATGATGAGGCTTTACCTCCAACAGGTCGAAAAAATGCCAAATGACATGTTAAACAAAATCAATGAGGTAGTCAATAGTATTAATAGATTAAATGGATTAATAAAGATTAATATAAATAGAAGATAAAATGTTAATAAAGAACAAGAAACAAAGCATCTAGAATAAAAGAGTTGAGGGTCAATAGTATAAATAGAAAAATAAAGATTAAAATAAATGAAGGATAAAAGATTAATAAAGAACAAAGATTAATAAAGAAAAGGTATTAAAATAAAAGAGTAGAAACTATTTTTCGGTTGAGAGACCTTAGTCTTTTTTTCTGATTTCTTGCAGTGATTAAGTAAACAGAACAAAAAAATACAGAACCAATTATCGGATCAAAACAATAACGAAGTATTTGAAGCTTGAACTACTCAAACTTAAGAAGATGGGTGTACAAATAACTGCCTGCTATTCTTCCAGCATTAATTTACTTCGTACTATTTAATTTTGCTTTTATAAGTACTAAATCAATAATGAAACCTTCTTTAAGCAGAAATAAATTAAGAATGATATCTTTACTAAACTGGTAATAATTACATCTTACAAAATTATTGTGAATGGATTTGTCGATGGGCATTTAATAATGTACTCATTACTAAATGAGTACAGATCTTATTGCCTAACGGCAAATATTTAAAGATAACGATAACAGTTAACTAATTACTTATACCAGTTTTATTAATAAATCAATACAACGCATTTCTATAAATATTCCATTTCTACTCTTTTACTACAAACCGATAGTACTGAAGACTTAATACTGAAGATATTCGACGTGTTTGGAATGAAGCGTCGAAGGTTGAAATAAACGTATAAAAAGCTAAACAATTATTGACAATGCATACCCTACCCTACAATGTAACGTCTAAACTATAGGAATAAATCAGAAAAAAGACTAAGACCATATCAACCGGATCAAGCGATCTTGTTAAACTCAACTGAGATTTAACTTCCGGTTGAAATATTTTAGTCTTTTTTCTGATTTCTTCGTGTGGTTTAGACGTTAATTTTTATTTCACGTGTTTATTGTGAAATCTTGTTATAAACAAATGTGCAAAACAAATATAAAAAATAGACCTATCGCATTTCTATAAAACATTTGTACTTTTTCACTACAAAGGAGATAAACTTTATGTAAAATACCACATGTTAACAAAGAAACAATTGGAAGCAACAGAAAAACAGCAAGCAAAAAATTATTGATAATACTTATTAATTATCTAAACACATCAACTTGGCTATAATAAGATCCAAAAGTGTTGAGTAGAGGCAAGAAACATTAAGAGGAGTGATTATCACTGTGGTGATGACGAAAAAAAAATGAATCCTTTAATTAATACTCACGTTCTATTACTTTTCTGATCCTGTACATGTCACGGTAGCTGTAGTACAGGATACACTGGGCCTTTTCCCCGTCACGACCTGCTCTTCCTGCCTCCTGGTAGTAACCTTCAATCGACTTTGGCAGTGAGTAATGAATAACGTAACGAACATCTGATTTGTCTATTCCCATTCCGAAGGCAATTGTAGCACAAACTACCTAACAAAAAAAACCACTAACATTTAATTTTTATTTAAAAACGTAACCACTTTATTGAAATATTACCTATATTTTATCGGTGATCCATTTAGAAGACAACAATATTCAAAACTTATCAAAACTTTTAATTGTTATTTAAAAAGGAAACATCTTTTTTGAAATTATTTCCTTAATTTTATCGGTTATCCATTTGGGATACATTATTCAAAATTGTTAATTCTTATTTAAAAAAAAAAACCATTTTTTTGAAATTATTACCTTTCTTTTATCGGTTATCCATTTAGAAGACAACAATATTCAAAACTTACTTTTAATTCTTATTTAAAAAGGAAACCTCTTTTTTGAAATTATTACCTTTATTTTATCGGTTATCCATTTGGGATATAATATCATTCAAAATTGTTAATTCTTATTTAAAAAGGAAACCTCTTTTTTGAAATTATTACCTTTATTTTATCGGTTATCCATTTGGGATATAATATTATTCAAAATTGTTAATTCTTATTTAAAAAAGAAACCCCTTTTTTGAAATTATTACCTTTATTTTATCGGTTATCCATTTGGAATATAATATCATTTAAAATTGTTAATTCTTATTTAAAAAGGAAACCTCTTTTTTGAAATTATTACCTTTATTTTATCGGTTATCCATTTGGGATATAATATCATTCAAAATTGTTAATTCTTATTTAAAAAAGAAACCATTTTTTTTGAAATTATGACCTTTATTTTATCGGTGATCCATTTAGTTTGAACATCACTCCTCTGTTTGTCTGAAAGCCCAGCATGATAAGAGCCTGCTTTAATATTGTTTATTTTTAATTGTGACGCAACATTGTCACAGTCATTACGAGAAAAGCAATATACTATACCGGAGTCTCTGGCAAATCTGAAACAGTAAAAGTAATGACAATCCAATAATACAAGTGAGTAATAATATGAAACTTATAATCATTGAATAATACATTGAGTAATAATATAATAATATGAAACTTATAATCATTGAGATATCAACCGCAGTATTTGCGTAACAATTGAATAAAGAGTTTAAGATTTAAATCATATCCCATTAATATTTATATAAATGACCCTCTGGGGTGAATGGATAAATCAAAACTCCACCAAAAAAAAGCTTTTTTTTTTATATTTTATTCTACGAGTTTCGAACACTTTGAGTTCATCGTCAGGTCAATTCTGCAATCCCTCGAGGACTAAACAGAGTCGAGGGGTAGCAATGGAGTGATTAAGCTCCTCTAATAGCCTCTAACACTCAACTCCGACTTTCGGCCTTCACGAGGCTACCCTGTTAACCTGCTATGTGCAGGGACAAACGAAAGAGGAGGAGAAGGTGATCAGGGGCTGGGCCTGACCACCTTCGTTTCACATCCTTCCTAATCCCCAAATCCCCTCCTTTTATCCCAGCCGCAATCTAAGGTGTTAAGCGATCCGTGCCAAAGGATGGATCATACAGGGGTTTCTGTATTATGAACGGAGCCTCAAGGGCACCAGGCGACCCCCTTGAGTAAATAGTCTTACTCGGGTATGCGGTGCTCTGCCGGAGCTGACAAAATACCACCGATAGAGCTTCAGGGATTTTCCCCTGTAAGGAGAAGGAAGTCTGGAGACCATCCTCCGGAAGCACAGAGGGTCCAAAAAGCGCTAACTAGTGGGATCCTCCCACAAGTGCACCTAAGGACCCGAAGAAGGAGAAAGGAGGTTACTTTCTCCCGAAACATAGGGAGCCTGAATGGACATTATCAATGATGGTTTGTTCAGATTCTGCAAAGAGGAAGAAACACCGTTGCACCTGCTGATAACTTGTAACTCAACTTTTCTGCAGAGAGGCAAGTGCTTCGGGACACTCAACAAACCATAGAAAAACTTTTACCGCTGGAACAAGCAAAAGTGCTGAGCTTCTTGGAGGCGCTGTGTATATTCACTGGCCCCGAGAGTGTGTATATTCACTCAGTGATTGGTCAGACATCACGGGTTATCTGAGAGCTGATTGGCCAAGTCACAGGGGCGGTAGCCATGTTGGTCATGATGTCCATGTGCTATCTCAAAGCTGATCGCCCACAATAAGGTAAATAAAACGGGTTATTAAGTTATTTTGTATATATATCCGTGTTATGCTAATTAATTTGCAGCACTCGTTTGTACTTAAACTAATGTTTATTATAAAGAGGTCAATTTGAGGTCGGGGTACAAATAAGAATTATTACCATTAAGTTCTGTAGGCTATAGCATGGCTATGCTAATGAGCTCGTAGTCAGCAGAATCCGATAACACGTACACGATCAACTATAAAGTAATACATTACAATAAGGAAATAGGGAGCCAGGTTAGCTCAGTGGTTAATGTACTCGCCTCTGAACTGGTAGGTACAGGGTTCAATCCCACTGGGCCCTAGATTTATTTACGAGGGAGATAAATAAATCTGAGTAGGTCATCCCTCAGAGAGGATGTTAAATCTGTTTCGATCTTACTGTACCTAGAGTTTTTCGACCATAACACAAAACCAAACCAGGTTGACGTATAACGTGCTGCCTTTTAGTCATTCCAGAGCTCAAACCCAAAATGGCTAAAACTTTGGACCGTCCATGCTGGACCTCACAGAGGCGGGTTAGCACGAAACTACGTCACACATTGATATTATTATTGTTTAAACCGATTCCTTAGCGGGTTATAACGTTAGCCGTTTACCGGCTTTTCGTTTGATCGGTGTTTCTACAGATTCTACATTGGGAGTCCTAAATTTTGTCTAACTCAAGTGCATTTCGAGTAGGGATGTTTAACGAGTACCTGACATCGTACAGGCTCGGGACTGACGGCTTAACATCCTCTCCGAAGGACGACGTACTCAGATTTATTCACCTTCCGTGGGATTATATCGAGGGCCGGGGGGGGGGGGGGGGGGGGGGGTCTAACCCCAGACTACCAGCCCAGAGGGGAGAACGTTAACAATTGAGCTAACCTGGCCCCATGGATAATATTACTCACACAACTTTATCAAGCCGTCGGTCACAAACACTACAAACAGGTTGACTTGGTAATATAGACAACTATAAAGCCTAAACATCTCCAAGGCACTCTTATATTCCCTTGTGGATAAATACTAATTAATACTACATAACAAAAAACCAACCAAGTGAGAATACAACGCAAATTATCATGGTAAAAAAAAGATTAATTAATTAACCAATAAAAAAAAGTCTAATAATGTTAACACTACAGGCCTATGTGCGTCCAATCCCAAGTATGAAAGTTAAGAAGGCGGCCAAATACTTGCTTTAGAGGAGGACATTAAACCGTCGGTCCCGAGCCTGTACTCGGATGTCCGTCGGATATCAGGTACTCATTAAAGATGCCTACTCTTAAATAAACTTAAGCAAAATTTAGGGCTCTCTATGTAGAATCAACAGGTAAATGTGACTCTCCCATTACTAGAATGGGTGCCAAATAATAAATGAGCCACAATTTCCGCCCCCTAGAACAGCGCTAAAAGATAAAAGCCTTATAAGTGTGGGCGTGGAAAAACAAAAATAAAATATTCAGTAAATACATTAATAAGAACAGACTAAATGTTTGGAACATCGTTAACATTAACAAAAGAAAAACACTAGAACTGTTTAACTGAACCAATAAACACGGACTTCTATGAAATCTGTTATTCTTAAACAAAAACATTTCTCTACAACTTCATAAAAAAATAGTTAAAAATAAAACTCCATTCAAGTAAATTTTTAAAAACAAATTAGGCAGAAGTTACAGATTAATTCTCCTTGTTTAACATTAAACAAAGTAGGCAACATTCTCCCTAATATAGTAATAGAGGTTATACAAATTTCTACCAAATTAATTCATTTTTTTTCTACTTTCTCTATTTTTCAAGAATTGTGTAAATAAAACTTAATTTTACCTTGTTTTAATTAAAGCAATCATGTCTGGTAGTATATTCTTTCCCGATTTTGGAATTATTTGATATCTTAGATTAGGTCGATCAAAACTTGAGAGAAACCTAAAAAAAAAGTAAAAAATGGAAATAACTCCAAATTATTAAAATAAAATAAACAGAGATAAAATTCAAATGCATACAACAATATGTGGTTGAGCGAGCAGTAAAATATTTAAACAACATTTTTAAATAACATAAGAACATAACATATGCTTTTATGCATTACTACTTTTCAGTATGATGAATATTTCTTTATTTTATAAATATAATTAGGTAAAATAATGAAAAGTGAGAACATTTATACTGTTTTGAAGGGGTTTTCAGGGATACCATTTTGGCTGTGTAATGTTGATTTGGTGTAAGATATCCTTTCTGACCCTAGGAGTTGCAGTGGCGGTAAGAGCCATCATTGGCACTGAGCTGAACTGCTCCCTCAGAGTACACAGCTTCTTGTAATCTGGCCTGCAAGTATATACATATGTATAAAAAGATTTCACATAAACACACGAAATAACAATCAATGATCAAACCACAATATGAAATGGGAAAACAAGACTAAGATCTTTCAACCGTAACAAGCGGTCTTCATCAGAGTCAAAATGGGGGTTTTCCCACAATATGAAATGGGAAAAACCCCATTTTCACTCTGATGAAGACCGCTTGTTACGGTTGAAAGACCTTAGTCTTGTTTTCCCATTTCATATTGTGGTTTGATCATTGATATATATATATGTATAAAGATTTCATATCAACACGTGAAATAAAAATCAATGATCAAACCACAATAAGAAATGGGAAAACAAGACTAAGATCTTTAAACCGTAACACGCGGTCTTCGTCAGAGTCAAAAACCCAACTTCATGAAGTTGGGTTTTTGACTCTGACGAAGACCGCTTGTTACGATTGAAAGATCTTAGTCTTGTTTTACCATTTCTTATTGTGGTTTGATCATATATATATTATTGAAAATGACACCAAATTTAGCTGATACCTGTTTCTTAACAAGTTTCTCCATTCTTCTAAATAACACTCTCGTTATTTCGTCTACACAATAAAGTACATCTCCTATAGTCGACATGTTTCGAATGATCAACATTCATCATCAGGACGTGAATAAGATCTAAGGTGAAATATCTGGTTTATTATATATACGCGGAGAAGGTAGAAAGGGTTGTTTTTCATTAGGTTTCAGAAAAGGTGGGTGTTAATCCTGTAGGGTGAGTGGCCTCTCGGCCTGAATCGCTACCCGCAAGGGTTTCTGGATGGCCTTGATGTGAATTAAACAGCCTCAAAATACGGCTACTGTTATCGACCTGAATATTTAGGATAGCTTCATCCATGACGTCGCTACTGCTTCAAAAGTAGCAGGTACAGTGTTACAAATGAAGATAAGACTAATGGTCCTACTGTGCTAGCTTACCTGAAGTCATGGCCCCACTGTGATACACACTAAGTTTCATCTATGACGTCGCTACTGCTTCAAAAGTAGCAGGTACAGTGTTACAAATGAAGATAAGACTAATGGTCCTACTGTGCTAGCTTACCTGAAGTCATGGCCCCACTGTGATACACACTAAGTTTCATCTATGACGTCGCCACTGCTTCAAAAGTAGCAGGTACAGTGTTACAAATGAAGATAAGACTAATGGTCCTACTGTGCCAGCTTACCTGAAGTCATGGCCCCACTGTGATACACAGTGAGCTTCATCGATGACGAACCTTGCAATAAGCTCGTTACGGAACAAAGAATGTAGAACATTGTTCAGTCGGTCACTGTTTTGAAGTTTTTCCGGCGTTACAAACAATAACTTCAACTCTAAAAAAAAATATATTCTAAAAACATTAGGACTTAAAAACTCTACTTAAATAATAGTTATAACAAATATCATAAGAATGATTTATAACAAAAATGATTATTATAGTTAAGCATGTAAGTTATTCTATTCCAAAATATTCGAAAAAAAACAAACAAAACCAAAAATATAATAAAATTGTCCCCTAACAAGTTATAATAATTAAAAACCACAATTACTCTGATATTCAAAAAGTGAAGACTACAACCAGATTTTTTTAAGAAAATGCTCTAGTTTTTAGAATACTATAGTCGATTGTATAGTCTTTTTCATCAGTACTAGTAGAAAAAAAATCATCACTTTCACCAAGTTTATGATGTTTTGATGATAAAGATCAAATCTTAAGATCAGAAAATGTTTTCATTTTAATAATTATTCAAGTATAATAGAACTGCTTTCAAAGATACCAGTAAAAAAAAATATTTTATCAGCTTACGAAATTATTAAAATATAGATATCAAATTTAAGAAATTGTGAAGATATTTATCGGACCTTACGAACAGAATGTTATATAAAAACTTTGTGTTCTTTCATTGTTTAAAATTTGAGATTATCTATTTGAATATAAGCTTGTTTTTATGATGCCTGTAAGTATTAAAGTATTAAATAAGTGTACTGTATTATTTTTTTACATGCCTGTGAGTAATTGAATCCAAAAACATGGAAGGTTAAAAACATGAATGATCAAAAAACCTTCCATGAGAGTGACAAATGACCTTTTGATGCTAAATAAAAGTCAAATTAAGGTTTCCTAACAGGTCACTATTACTTTAAAAAAAAAACATCTACATACATTGGGGTTCATTAGAGAAGAACCTCTCTGTAGAGAATGCAACATGACGGAGGAAACAGTACATCATTTGTAATTTGAATCCGAAGCCTTGGGTCTCACAATAGGATCTCAAATTTAGGATTAAAACCTGAAATTGACAAAATACGCAAAGAACCTGTCAGGTTGTTCCTGGGTTTCTTAAGAGACTCGGGTATTCATCTGACAGAGATTAGTCGAAATAATGGGAGATGCATAAGAGACTCGGGGATTCATCTGACAGAGATTAGTCGAAATAATGGGAGATGCATAAGAGACTCGGGGATTCTATGACAGAGATTAGTCGAAATAATGGGAGATGCATAAGAGACTCGGGGATTCATATGACAGAGATTAGTCGAAATAATGGGAGATGCATAAGAGACTCGGGGATTCTATGACAGAGATTAGTCAAAATAATGGGAGATGCATAAGAGACTCGGGGATTCATATGACAGAGATTAGTCGAAACAATGGGAGATGCATAAGAGACTCGGGGATTCATCTGATAGAGATTAGTCCAAATAATGGAGGATGCATAAGAGTCTCGGGGATTCATATGTCAGAGATTAGTCGAAACAATGGGAGATGCATAAGCGACTCGGGGATTCATCTGACAGAGATTAGTCGAAATAATGGGAGATGCAATATCCCCTCTTTCGACTCAGCATCGAAGGGCTGACTTTGTCAGTCCCTCAGCCCTCTCAAAAAAAAAAAAAAAAAAAAAAAAAAAAAAAAAAAAAAATTGAATTGAGCTTTTATGAATGCTCACCAGATTCATTTCTGCAAGATAACAACTGTTGATATACGTCGTTCATCTCTGACAGGGACATATCGCCTGTTAAGCATGCAGCAGGAATCTAAAAAAACAAAAGGAATACTTTATATCAAACAAGAGATATACAATTACATTTTGTCAAAATCAATGTTACTACGACTAAAACAACAGAAAACGTTTTATTGCTTAGTTTTAGGGCTGCCAATGCTGGGGTTTTGACGATAGATCTGGGGTTTATAGGTGCTGCATAGGGTATGAGTTCTTTTTTTAGAATTGGAAAAAATCTGGGTTTTTTGTCTTACATCAAGGCTGTCCAAATATTTTAACTGATCGTATCAAAATTTTATATGAAAACGTACCAAAAACTAGTAAAACGCATAAAAAATTACTGAATTATGAAAATAATATTAAATTTATAGAATTAGTTTCATTTTTGCCACATTCATCTACTTCAGTAGAAATATTTTTTTTCTTGTTTGAATTGTATTAAAAGAAAAACAAGTACTCCAAAAGCAGAAACACTAAGAGGTAGAGTTCTAGTAATATAGTTAATACTATCGAGCAACAATCATTGCCAGTCAAGAAAAGAACTAATAATGACTATGGAAATTGGAGCAATAAGTCAAAGATACTCGTATTTTGAGAAGAAGAAATTATGAATAGATGCTTTATGTATAACCTCAGCAATTGAAGAAGAAGAAGAAGAAGATTCAGACTAATACAACAATAAAGGTGAGTAAAATCACTAAATACATAATTTAATTAATATGTGTATTTTAATATCAGGTGTTTAAGTTATAAGTTATAATCTAGTTATAATTTTGGTAAAATTCTCACTGGCAGCCAATGTTTGGCCTATAAGTGTACCATTTGTGATACCACACAATGAAGACTGATTCTCCATTGGGAGTCCTAAATTTTGACTTTCTTAAGTGTATTTACAGTAGGGATCTTCAACGAGTGCCCGGCATCGTGCAGGCTAAGGGTCCGAGGGACAACGTATTCAGATTTATCATATCTGATTCCCTCCCACGTGAATAAATCGAGGGCCAGGTGGACATTGAACCCCGGACCTACCAGTGGCGAACACGTTAACCTGGCCCCCAAGTCACCATGTAATATAATCCATTATTAATATTATTAGAAACACCAAACAAATTAATTTTAATATATTACCATTATCAATATGAACGTAAATACTAAAGAGATTTATGTTCCAAACATTACATTAAATATCTTTGGATTAATAATTAATACGTAATAAGATAATTAGGTTAGGTTACGTTACAGTGGCCGCCCCGAGAGAGAACACTCATAGGCCGAATAAGATTATTGAGCCGTTTATTTTGAAAGTGGCCTAATTCCATTTTCTAAAAAAATTTAGCTAGCTATTTAAATAATTACATTTTTACGTTATCTTTACCTTTTGCAGCAAATTGTACAAAATTTATTTAAAATTACTAAGAATTTTTATAACAAAAATTAGTTGATAAATAAAATGACAATATTTTTAAATTTTGTAAAACGCAAACCCTTAAATATCTCGATTTTAACATAAATGGAATTAGGCCACTTTCAAAATAAGCGGCTCATATAAAGTCACCATCAACCAAAGATTTTAAAACAAAAACATATAATTTAAATCATTAAACAATTACCTTCCAACGCAAACAAATCTAATAAACTTTCAACCTTTTAAAAATACAGTTTTAACAAATTTAAATAAATATTTTTAATTTTCAAATATTACGGTTGAAAATTCAGTTTGAAAACAGTATATTACACACAAAAAATATACAATTACGACCTTAAAAACTCATTTTGGTATAAAATTTCAGTTTTTTTTGTTAGCTTATGTTTTTAATTTTTTTCTATTTCCTATTTCTTCATTCATGGAATTGCAATCAAGGATCCAATTTTACACTGCCGTTATTAGTCTCAAACTTTCATCTTATTATAATACTCGTATACAAACACAGTCATCATCAAAGAAAACCAATGATTTTTGAAAACGAAAACATATAATTTAAATAATAATAAAATTGTTAAATTAAATTAACTGTCTATGCAAAGAAATATAATAACCTATCAAACTTTTAAAAGAATAGTTTTGAAAAATTGAAGTAAATTTATTTTTAATTTTCGAATACTATATCTGAAAAATCCGTTTGAAAATAGTATTACACGCATAAAACAGAAGAACAATTACGACCTTAATACTCATTTTGGTATAACATTTCAGATTTTTTGTTAGCTTGTTATGATTTTAATTTTTTTTTCTACACCCTCAAAATGCCACCCTCCTCCAAAATGGCACGTCTGCTCCTCCTCCCCTCCATTGCTATCGTATTGAATTAAACTACGGTTGCCAGTACTCTTAAACCAAATGAGTCTCATAGGCCATTTTCTATCTATTGAAATTCATATGGTTTGCATACATCTAAAGATTTCAGTTTCTGCGTTTGATCCAATATAAGAGACTTGAGAGGTGATATGACAATGGAGATTCCTTTTGATAGTACAGCAGGAAGCTGATAGCAAAGGGATTTTCCTCCACCAGTGGGCATCAAGATGAAGCAGTCATGACCCAACAATGCAGCATTAATGGCTTCCATCTGATTAGGCCGAAATTCATGCAAACCAAATTTCTGTCGAAATACCTAAAAGAAGAAAAAGGAAAAAAAATGTATTCCAGATTTTATAAATTTAAAAAAAAAAACTTTTAATAATTTACTAATTCCTTAAGGTATAACTTTCTAGAGTAGAAGTTTTAAATTTGAACTTCAGGGGCCAAGTTAGCTCAGTGAGTAAAGTACTCGCCTATGGGATGGTAGTCCGAGGTTCGATCCCCACCTGGCCCTCGATTTATTCAAACGGGATATGACAGATCTGAGCACATAGTGCCTCGGAGATGACGTTAAAACGTCGGTCCCGAGTCTGTACGATGTCAGGTACTCGTTAAAGAATCCTACTCGAAATATACTTGAGTCAGGCAAAATTGAGGACTCCCAATGTAGAATCTGTAGAATCACCGATCAAAAAAAAAGCCGGTAAACGGCTGACGTTATCACCTGCTAGGGGATCGCTTTAAACATTAAAAAAAAAAAAAGAAAAAAAAGTGTGAAATTCATCCCCTGGGGTAAATTATGGGTTTTCAGGGGGTGAAGCCTCCACAGTAAGTTAACACAGTCAGGAAAGCAGTTATAGATGTTATCTTCTTAATAATAAATTAAAAAAAAATAATAATTTAATTGTATTTAATTAGAATTTAATGTTTAAAACATAATAAAGAAAAACCTAAAGGATTTTTAGTAATATTTGCAAATAATTTAGAATGGACTTTTTGTAAAAGACGATCTTGGAAAAGAGGGAGGGGGAAATACGTGACACATGACGAAATGAGTGCATGAATCAAGCAAGGTGAGGAGAACTCCTGTTCTGCAGCATTTAAAAAATAAATAAACCGTTTATTTCAGTAACACTAATCCTTTATTTATAATAGAAAATAAAATAGCAGAAATAAAAACTAAATTTCAGAACATTATCGTTTTTACAGATACTAGAAGGTACTAGGTGTTACGACTCTGAAATCAATTCATATTAAAATATTTCAACCTTTACTAAAAAAGATTTAGATTAAAATAATTCCAACTACTAAAACACATAAATGTGTATACTGTATACTACGTTACTACTAAAAAAGGAAGATAGCTTTCAAAATTTTGACAAAGGAAATAAAAAGTCAAAATCATGAAAACCAAAAAGTGAACTATTCAAATTACTTTTGGAAGATATGACTCAATTCAAAATTTCTACGATTTAATGCGGTTATTATATAATAAATTGAAGCAAAAAATCTGGAGTGGTCTACCCTCAATGTTACCATAAGTAAAAAAATTATCAAACTCATTGGCTATAAATTTAATGATTTATTTTAATGTGTACTAGCTGACCCGGCGAACTGTGACAACTGTCAGAGAATGTGGTGTTATCTTTAGCTAAGTTTCGTTTGGTATTTAATTATTAACATAATAGCTAACCAGCGTTTGCTGTCCTGTCTTACCTATAAATATTCAAATCGAACAGGAATAAAAACTAAGATAAAAAATTTGGAGTGGCCTAAAATCAATTTTACTGTAAGTAAATATAATAAACTGGTCAACAACCAACTTATGTCTTGTTTGATTAGACAAACAAACAAACAATTGTTCGACAGCCATCTATCGCTTCATGGAATGCATAAAAAAATACAAGTTTGACTGGGGTTAATTTTTTTACATTTAACAATTTTATTCTTCTAATATATTATTTTAATCCATTAGAACATTTAAAGTTTGCTTTAATAAACCTCTGGCAATTTTATTTCACTTAATACATTTTTGAGTCAATGTAAATGAATGTAAACAAATCTGACCAGACCAATAGGGCAGGTGATTTGTTATTCCAAAACAAAATGTTAGTTTTATATTTCCCTTCTCAACAATCGAAATTTTATGAATTTTTTTATAAATGGCTTATCTTACTCTAGCGTTAAAAAAAACGTTCTGAATTTGTAAAAAGGCATTATAACTCCCTTTCTTATCAATATAATTCTCAATAAAAATTCTAAACTCATCCTCATATAATGTGCTATTTTTAAGTAAAAAAAGTAAAAGTATGTACATGAAATAGACTAGGTTAGGTTGCAGTGGCAGTCCCACAAGGGGACACACTTAGGCCGAGCATTGTGATTCCACAATTCACATTCATTTGTGATACCACACAATAAAGATTGATTCTACAGTGGGAGTCCTAAATTTTGCCTAACTCAAGTGTATTTAGAGTAGGGATCTTTAAACGAGTACCTGACATTGTACAGGCTCGGGACCGACAGTTCAACGCCCTTCTCCGAGGGACGACGTGCTCAGATTTATTCACCTCCCACGTGAATAAATCGAGGGGTTGGTGGGGATCGAACCCCGGTCCTATCAGTTCAGAGGCGAGCACATAACCACTGAGCTAACCTGACCCCCATGAAATAGACTATTTAACTTGTGTTCTATTAAATACTAATTAGAAAATATAATTACGATGGCTTTGATTTGTAGCTTTAATTTACTTAATGCAATTAGATATGCTTAATTATCAATATTATGACACATATGACATACGTAATTACTAGCGTTTTAATGCATAGGATATTTACCATTGGACAAGTATAATGAAAATGTAATCATTCCTCAAGAGTTTGAAAACATTACATAGTAATGTTTGACTAATTAGTAAGATTAAAAACAAAAATTAAAAAAATAATTAAATTTAACTAAAGTGATTCATTAAAAATAAATTGAATGAATAATTAATTAGATAATTGAATAATTTAGTTATTGAATAAAGTGATTTCAACTTTTTATAACATTCAAATTAAATCCAACAAAATCCAAATAAAAATCAATTATTTACTAAGGATTACGAAAAAGTTTAAAGGTCAAATAGTGACAACAAAAACCAGTAGAAGTTAATTAGAACTAAAACATCCAAGTAAAAGTCCTGAAAGATAAACATTACCTTTCAAAGTAGCTATAAAATCATTTTTATATACTATTTTATCTTTAACAATGAACAAAAGCAAATTGGTTTTTGTAAAATAAAAAAAAATGGTTTTTGTTTTAAAACAAAGTTATAACTTTAAAATTAAAATTGATATAGCTTCTCAACCAATGATTTTTCAAGTTCACAGAAGGGGTTTCTTGAGGATATGATATGACCAAATCCTCAAGAACCGCTTCTGTGAACTTAAAACTAAAATTAATTCAATAACGAAAAAGAAAAAAATACATAAAGATAGGCCTACAAAGATTCATTACTATATTTCTCATCATGATGACGACCCTTGTCGAAATATAGAAGTGAGTTTGTATCCCTATGTTTATGTTTTTCCTCTTTAAAGTTATTGAGTTAATAGTCCAGTTGGACCTTTTAAGAGCCTTTATTTAAAATTGCAATTAGTTATACAAGGAAATTAACTAATTAATTAATTAGTAAATACTCATGTTATATTCTCGTACCCTCATCATTTCAGGATAATGGGGATAATTTCTGGAACGAAATTCCGGTGCACTGTTAGTACTAAGGGTTTTGTTTCTCTCAAAACTGATAATTTCAACATCTGAATCAATATTATTTGAGAAAGAATTTTTCGTTTTTCCCAAACAAGAAGTTTTTTCTTCATTTATATATGTTGTCATTTTATTCATATTATAAGAATTTTTACCTAAAAGAAAAATAATATTAATAATATTAATTATTATATTATAGTAAAAAAAAAAAATCGTTTCTGGAAGTAACAAATATAATTTGAAGATGCAGTTTACTTTTAATTAGGAAAGAAACATTAAAGCCTTCACACAAGGATTTATATTATACAACGGCGTTTCGAACACTTAGTATTCATCATCAGGTACAATTGAAATGCAAAACACAAATATATAGAAACACTTTTGACGTTGAATAAAGGAAAAAATCGACTAAAATAGCATTTTTTAACAAGAAAAGTATTTTTTCCTTTCTCTAACTTTATATATATATATATATATATGAATGATCAAACCACAATAAGAAAATGGGAAAACAAGACTAAGATCTTTCAACCGTAACAAGCGGTCTTCGTCAGAGTCAAAAACCCAACTGACGAAGAAGAAGCGGTCTGTGACGAAGACCGCTTGTTACGGTTGAAAGATCTTAGTCTTGTTTTCCCATTTTCTTATTGCGGTTTGATCATTGATTGTTATTTCACGTGTTTATGTGAAATCTTATATATATATATATATATATTTACTGATAAAACGAAATACGATCCAAACTGGACACAATACGAGTTCGAGATTAACAAAGAGCAACACACAAAGTAGGGAAACACACTTACAGACTCAAATTTTCGGGTAATCCGTCTTCAGGAGAAAAGAGAATGGGAGACCAAGCACGTTGTAGGCGCAACGGCAAGTAACCAACCCGGAAACCGCCAGTGCTGTCAACCGTACCCGGTCTTAAAGTATAGAATTAGGCGTAAGCACGCCTACAACGTGCTAGGTCTCCCATTCTCTTTTCTCCTGAAGACGGATTACCCGAAAATTTGAGTCTGTAAGTGTGTTTCCCTACTTTGTGTGTTGCTCTTTGTTAATCTCGAACTCGTGTATATATATACAATGATTAAACCTTAATAAGAAATGGGAAAACAAGACTAAGATCATTCAACCGTAACAAGCGGTGTTCGTCAGAGTCAAAAACCCAACTGATTGTTTCCCATTTCTTATTCTGGTTTGATCATTGATTGTTATTTCACGTGTTTATGTGAAATCTTTATATATATATATATATATATATATATTCATTATGATGTCCTTTTCTTGACCAACTGTTCATATATTTTTTTTTTTTTTGAGATTGTTGGAGGGTTTTTGGTCTAATATTCAAAGAACTTCGTTGCCAACGTTTCGATATATATTTATATCATCTTCAGGGCTAAAAACATTGTTACATTTAGCACACTTATTTCAAAAAAACTGGTCTATTGTTGAAATAAGTGTGCTAAATGTAACAATGTTTTTAGCCCTGAAGATGATATAAATATATATCGGAACGTTGGCAACGAAGTTTTTTGAATATTAAACCAAAAACCCTCAATAAATCTCAAATATATATATATATATATATATTATATACAAAACAAACGAAGCGCAGTCCAAACTGAAAATACTAAACAGTCCAAACCTGACAGATAAATAAATAAAAAAGATACAGAAGAAAACAAACAACAAACAATTACAAAAGAGGTTAATGAATAAAAAAATTAAACCTTCTAATGAAGTTGGTGTGCTCATAGACTGGTCAAATATAGGTTCATATAATAATTCTTCCTCTAGATCAGGAGCTTTTATTCTTGAAACAGTTTCAGCAGTTTTTGAAATAGGCAAAAATGAATTATTTTTTGTATCACCTTGAAAACTCTGCTTTTCAAATCTTTTTGTAGTTGTTTTTGAAGAGTTTTCATCAAAAGATTTTGGAAGAGGTAAAAATGAATTCTTTTTTGATTCATCATGAAAATTTTGATTTCTATCATTACAATTAGATGTATCATATGTTGTATTTTCAGTAAAATCAGACAGGTCTGAAGGATTAGTAAAAGAATTCACCGATTTCTTAAATGGATTTAAATCATTTTCTCTTGATTCCCCACTTGATGAGAATATTCTTTGGTTATCAAGTGGTTTACTTATTTGTTTATTTATTTTCAAATCACTATTAAATGATACGTGATCTTTTCGAATGGGTTTTTCTTTTTCCGAAACATTATTACTTTGTCCAATAGCACCTTTAATCAAATTTGATGGCTTTTTCAATTTAAACAAACTTTGCTTTGGCGTAACTTGGGAATGTATTTCAGACGGAGTGTTTGTTCCAGGAGAACTATTATTAGTTTCTAAGTCTAAAATATTTGGAGGTGGAATAAAAGTGTTTTCATCTTGTGTTTTTTGATTAGGACTAGAGATAACATCTGTGATGTTTTTCAAAGGAGAATCATTAATGTATTTCTCAAAACATTTATCAAATTCATCATCAGCAATACTGTTTCCAGTTGTATTATGTATATCTAACTTGGCTTCAGTTTCTTCATCTTTCTTAAAACTAGAATCATCATGACAGAAATCTTCAAATTCATCATCATCATCATCATCAACGATGAAAAATTTTTTAGCACAAGTAATCTTATCATTTAATTCATCTTTAACGGAATTTCGTTTGACTTCAGAACTTTTTTTCAGCAACAATTCCGTTTGCTTGATTTTAGCTTTAATTTGTTTTCTACAAATGTTTAATTTTGTTAATAAAACAGAAGTATTTCCTAATCCAGGTATTTGATTTAAAACATTTTCAGGTAAACATAGAAATGTATTGAAGATCTTGTCCAAGAGGTTCCATTCAGAGTTGTGTAAAGATTTCAGAAGTGTTTCTAAACAATTATGACTTGCCTAAAAAAAAATACACAATTGTTATAAAATAGAACCAAATGAATTACTTAAAAAATAAAAAAATTAGCAATATTTAAAAAAAAGATTGCTCTAAAATAGTAAAACTTATACTTTATAAATTATAAAAACGTTTCCAAAAAATGCTAAAGTTTTTTTTTAATAAACGAATTTTTCGATAAATTTATGAAAGAAATACTTTTCCAAATATAATAACCCCTTCATTGTAAATATTTGCGAAGAATAATATAACTTTACTTAATTTAGATATAAACCTTTAAAGGAAAGACCGTCAATAATTTTAGCTTGCTAGAAGGACTAAGGAACTCTTCAAGGGTTTGTCAGCAGGCCGGACAATCATAGCAAGTCAATTTATCCAGAATCTTAAATTTATTTATAAAAGTATATTTTCTTTAATTTTAGAACATTAAAACCCTTATAATTTAAAACTATTAACAACTGCAATGGTTTTTTTTTCAATATAAATTAGATAATTATTATACAAATAATTAAACTATTATAAATATATGCATATATAATACAGTAGAACTTGGCAGTACGAGTTTAATTCGTCCCCAGAATGAGCGCGTATTGCGATTTACTTACTAAGCAATTTTTTACATTGAAATGAATATGAAAATAAATCATCCATACTATCCCCAAAATACCAGTTTTTTAATTTTTTTTTAAACAGAAAAAATATATAAGGAAAATAATCATTTGATTTGAGTGTCATATATCCATATTCATACATAGGGACTTTGAGTTCTAATGGTATTATAATTATACAACATGAATAATTCATTTATGTTTTATAATTAGTAGTAGTAGACAACCCTTTATGTTGTAGTGGCTGTCCCACAAGGGAACACACATAGACCGAACATTGGACTCCTTATGATACCTCACAATAAAGATTGATTCTATATTGGGAGTCCTAAATTTTGCCTAACTGAAGTGTATTTGGAGCAGAAATCTTTAACGAGTATCTGACATCGTACATGCTTGGGATCGACCGCTTAACGTCCTCTCCGAGGGACGACGTGCTCAGATTTATTCACCTCCCACGTAAATAAACCAAGAGCCAGAGTGAGTATTGAACCCCAGACCTACCAGTTCAGAGGCGAGTACGTCAACCACTGAGCTTACCTCCCCATGTTTTGTAATTATTTTCATAAATTTTTATTAGAAATTACTTTTTCAATATTTTTGGCTTAATTTATATAAAAATATAATACTCATTCATACATAACATACTACAGGCGACCCTCGAGTTTCTGTACTTCAAGAAACCGTACTTTTCTTTTCTCCCGAATAGCATCAATTATCATCCTGTTGTTGGTAATTCACAATGAGGGCATAGTGAGACCGAGTAGCCTCAGCTACTCCAATTTCGTTACGTTAAGTAAATTATACCCTTTTATTGTTCATTATAAAGTTTATTATGTATTAATAATAGTGTTTATTCAAATTAATAAATAACATTAAAATGTGTAGTATGCTAAAGTAAATGAAATTGAGATAGCCTAGCCCTTCTAGAAAGTTATAGCGAGGTTATGCATATGGTAAGTCTTATCATGTTGTCAACCACTTGGCCTACCCTACACACCATTAGGCTACCATTTACCAGTTTTACCAATTTCCAGACTTTTCTGTTTCCGAACCTGTCTCGGTCTCTATTATTACGGAAATTCGAGGGTCGAGTATACCACACGTAGTCCTTTAGTTCTCCTATAAAGTGTAAAACAGACCAGTCCTTTGGGATTATTTTGTTATTAACTTTCCCCTGCTAGGTTTATGAAATACTAACAATGAGTAATACTAATAAATCAGTAGATGCCGCCTACGTACAACGCTTTTGGCGTGTAGAGTTAAAAAAAAATACAACTAGAGAAAGGAAGAGACGTCTTATTTATGACCCTATGCGATTGTTTTGTTTTTATTCAACGCTCCCACTTATAATACTTCACGGCTACCCAAAGGATCAGTGGCAGAACATAGGGAGGGCAGCTGCTCCGGGGCGCAGCTTCATGGAGGTGCAAAGTTGCCCTCTGAAAAGTATAAAAATCAATAAATATCTGCAGTAGCCACTTGGATGGGTACCATTTAAAAGGAAAGAGGTGTAAACAGACAATGATTCGAGAATATTTACTGATATGTATTGAGATGGGTTAAGCATTACTGTCTGTTGATCAAGCATCCAGCTGAGTATGTTTTCTATCGGCTTCTTTTTACTTTACTATAAGTAAAGTATAGTGATCGTGAAAAAATTCGATTTCGAGATTTTGACGGAATTACATGTTTTGAGGCACCAGAAGTCGTTTTATGACGTTTTTACGATGATGTCTGTGTGTGTGTGGGTGGGTGGGTGCGTGTGTTAGCATTGCTTGTTACCACGCTACGGTCCAGAATCTTTGATGGATCAAGTTGATATTTTACACAAAAATGGGCCCCATTTAGACGAAGATCCCTATTGTTTGGGAAGAATTATGCATGATGGAAAAGTCACTTTTTTTGCCAAAAACCGTTTTTTTTAAAACATTTATTTCTCCTAAACTGATAACCCTAGAGTTTTGAAATTTTGACATTATCTTTGAAGTTACAAATGCAACAAATGAAAAATATATTCAGAATTTTAAGACAACAGGAAATATTTTTTTTCAATAAAATGTAAAAATTTTGACTTATAATTCAATCTCAAACCTTGTGAGAGCGATACAAGCCATACTGTTTGACGGACAAGAATGAAACTATGCCTACAAATAGAACATTATATGGCGAATGAGTTGAGATATTTTTTTTTGAAATTACTTTCGCTAAAGGGGCGTTACAGTACGATTTGTGTTTTCAGAAAATGATTTTTTGACGCTAAACGGCTCGTTAAAAAATAATGAAAATTTGACCAAAAATGGAACAAAAAATTAGCAATTCACAAAAAAAAATTCATGAAGTTTCAATTACGGGAAAGAGCAATAACGATATAAAAACTGTTTGTTTATTCTAGACTAAGAGATCACCTGCTATACTTGTCGAATTTTTTGTATTTTTTTACATTGTTTACATTGACTTAGAAATTTTTTGAGCGAATCCACTGAGATAAAATTGATGTTTCTAATGGAAAAATGAAAATATATTATTGACTTATAAGAGATGTAAGAGGAATAATATTGTGCAGGTAAATGATAACACTCATTAAAAAAAAATTCGTATATATGTTATTTGACAAAGGGGAAGGAAAATGATCTTATTAAATACTAAGAAGCCATAAAATTCCCAGTATAATAATTCTGTTAAAAACCAAAAATGTAAAAGATAATTCAAAATTGAAATCTTTCGTTTAGAGATTAATAACTGTAATTATCGTACATCTTTAATTAACAAATCACCTTAAAACAACATTTTCTTCGCTGTTTAAGAAGTTTTCAAGTGAAAAAAAGGGTATTTTACTGTTTCAAATTTGAAAATTTTACATTAATATTCAATGTAGAAGGATGTCAAGTAAACGATGTAAGAAATCTACTGGCTATTTGAACAATAGCCATGTTCTCTTGTAGGATACTATTTCGTTTCAAGAAATGTTCACTTTGGTTTTTCAAAAATGTTATTACTGCTGTAGTTATACTAATGAAATTATTTGCAAATAATAAATTATTTGTGATGTACAAAAATAAGCTTATAAATTGATATGTCCTTCAATCACTATCTGTACTACCTCAGGAATGACAGGCTAATAATTATTCCCATTTATATGTTTACGTTATGCTTAAATGAGACGTTATGTTTTATATAATCAAGAAATTTGACATTAAGTTACTTATAGTAAAGTAGAGTGTAGGCCACTCCAGATTTTTCATTTTCCTAACGTATTTATCTGATGTATGGGTGAAATTTTTTAATTAATATTTCTACAAAATTCATAATTATTTTTCTTTACCAAAAGTTTTTTTCGTTGTAGGGCACTACAACATCATTATTTCAATTTTTTTTTGTCAAAGTATTTTTTTATTTTTAAATTCCTTTTTTTCCTTCATTTTAACTGAATATTTTGTGAATGGAGCGATAGGAATAATAAAATAAAAAAGAATTCAGCTCGGAGGGACGAAAGCGTAGAAAAAGATCGCGAAGATCTTCGGAAATCCAGTCAAGTTATGTCTGAATTTCTAAGAGTACTACGTCCAGATGAGATACTGACAATCGAATAGTTTCCCCATTTGCTTCCGCAACTGACAAAACAGACACAGCATCAGAGCCTGTGACGCATATTGTCTTCATCATTATCGGAAGGCACAAAGAGCACATTTCATGCCATCTCCACCTGCATGGACAGCAAAACAAACTGATTTGCCAAATGTTTCTAGTAAGCCTTCATCTAGTACGCAATCTCATGAACAACTACAGTATGACATTATAACTAAGAAAGATGTTGGTTACATAAAGTTGGATGTTCTAAGCGAAAAACCAAAAATCTCTGATTACCTATGAGTGTCCTTTTAAAGTCACTAATTATGATGAAGGTATTGAGAGGCAATGTGTCGAAGAATCTATCAGAAGGAAACAATAATGCATGAAACGTATATGAATCGCAGCATCAGGAATTTAAGGGCGCCTCGACCTGGTGTTTGGGAGGCGCAAGGTCAAGGTCTTGGCCCTCCCTGGGCCACCACCTCGGCACGCCACTGTAAAGGATTTTGCTCATTCATGATTGGGCACCCATTAGCCATGAGCGAGACCAATACAAGGGAAGTTAATGCGACATGCCGTCATTAAAACAAGAGCTAATCATGACCAATGCTGATTAACTTCGATGCTAGCTTTATTGGTGAAGGTATATCCTAAGTGAAACCATACTTACACCATCTACCCAGCCTTGGGTTTGGATTAGAGCAGAGATTCCCAAAGTGGGTTCCGCGGAACCCAGGGGTTCCTTAACGGACTGTCTGGGGTTCCGCGAAAAACATTTTTCTAATTTTTTTTTCTTTAGTGGGTATGGATTTATTCTGTGTTTCTTGTGAATCATGAAACCGAATAATACCTATACATATAAGTAGAAGTAACCAAAATTTTATTCATATTTAGAATGAATCACTAGCCAGTTTTTGGAACGATATGTTTCCCGAATTTCCTTCTATTGTAAAAATAGCACTTAAAGTATTGCTGCCACTTCCCACTACCTAAATATGTAAAACCGGATTTTCCTTTCATATTGCCATAAAAACTAAATACCAAAGTAGACTTAATGCTCGGTCTGACTTGAGAATCAAACTTTCAACTATAAAACCAAAAATGACTACAAAACAAATTTTGTCTTAAAGTTGCCAATAATTCTGTTTCACATCTTATGTACTTGTGGAAGATATGAAAACTTAAATTTTTTAGTTTTGAATTTTTCTTCAAAAAATAAGCGTTACAGTAATATTACTTTTTAATTGTTTTTAACATACACACTATTTATAAAAGCATATGAAAATATTTACATTATGATTGTATAAAATCATTTTTATACAATCATAATGTTACTGAAGACTGAAGAAAAAAGGGTTCCCCGTCGAAAAAAGTTTCAAAAACTTTGGATTAGAGGTAAGATTGGGTCTAAAATATCCAGCCCAAGCCGACCCAGGTCCGCGGGTATTAAAGCCCGACCCGACCCAATATATAACCGGGTTGGGTGTATACTGGAATTTATTCTCCACAAGCCAAGCAAATCTCGGTCACCTTTTTTATCTAAATTATTTATGTTATTACAAAAATTCCTTAATGTAATATCCATACATCTTTTTAGTATACATAATATATACATATATATTTAATTTAAAAAAAGTTAGCGAGCTATAAGCCCGGGCTAGACCCGACCCGTATTTTGGGTCTGACTCGGGTTCAGGCTTAGGATCTTACCTCTAGGTTGGATCATCAACCACCACCATGACAGACTTAGTTACTAACGCATGTGACCATTCCATTCTCTATCGAGTATTTTTAATCTGCATCCCTAATGTGAGTATGTCAAATCGAACAGGCTCAGAACCTACTATTCAACGTCCTCTCCAATGAACGACGTAATCAAAATTTTTCAGCTCCCATGTAAAAAAATCATTAACGGATGCCTAATCATGAATGAGCAAAATTTTTAGGTAGTCTTGAAGTATTATAAGTGGTAGCGTTGAATGGTCACAACCGCATATGGTCACAAATAAGACGTATTCTCCTTTTCGTAGCTGTACGTTTTTAACTTTACAAATCTAAAGAGTTGTAGGTATAGAGTACCAGAGAAAGAACCAAACTGGGATCTACCAGCACCGAGACGGGGACGCAAGCCACTGGGCTACTCTATCCCCCATAAGAAACATGTTACGACATGGAAAAAACCCTATTTTAGTACCTTAATCACTAGTCTCACTGAAAAGTTGCATAAAAATAATGGTATATTCTTCATCCAACAATGCATGATATTATGTCATTTAAATATCGATTAACCATGAACAAACATAAAGAAAATTTAATTACTAAATTAAAATATAATTTTTATCTCGAATTGAAGTACATTATGCAAAATCTAACTTCAATAAATGGCAAGTACTAAAATAAAATCAAAATCATACGTTGAAAGGTGTTTTCTTTGATGCAATATCGTTTGCAAAAAGACTCAACCAGTCCGTCAAATTTTCTGAAAACAAAAAAATATATATATGTATATATATGGCTGTAGGAAATTAGTCTAAACAATTTAAGCAGCTGATAATTATATGATAATTATTTAAGGAAGATAGTTATGCTGGCTGCAGGAGGATAAGCCTCTGTCTTGTACTGCTCTCAATAATCATTGAATAACTTCTATCTGCTGACCTACCTCAACAACCCCCAGGCCCACAAGCTGAAGATACAGGTGACCACTATCGTCTAATGCACAGGATCTCTCTCTACTGGGAGCCACGACATGCAGGGGTAGAGGGACATAAACGAGCAGACGAACTTGCGAGGGAAGCAGCTCAGAAACGGTATAGGACAACACATTATACAAGAACTCCTTAGGAAAGAGGATAAAGAAAACAGGAAGCAATACTGGGATTCTCTTCAAGGACACAGATAATCAAACATACTTCTCAACATGTTTGGGAATAGGCAAATCTTGAATTGTTTGGAAAGGAGCAGGAATAATCTAAGAATTTTAACCGGATTTATCACTGCAAACTTAATAGTCATCTGTGAAGAATGGGCATTATCAATGATGGTTTGTGCAGGTTCTGCAAAGTTGAGGAAGAAACACCGCTGCATCTGCTGGCTGATTGCCAAGCCACTGTGCTACACAGAGGCAAGTGCTTCGGGACACTCAACAAAACCATAAGGGCTTTTACCGTTGGACACAGCAAAAGTGCTGACCTTCTTGGAGGCGTTCAAGCTAACTGGGGTAATGTACTACAGAAGAGGGGAAAGTACAATAGTTCTTAGGATGCAGTACTATAATCACCCTCAATAAATAAATACATCCTCTAATGCAGGGGTTCTCCATTGTGGTGAACATCACCCCCCAGGGAGGGTTATTATGGGTTTTCAGCGGGTGAATGGCCTCCAAAGTAAGTTTACAAATGAGGAAAACAATTATAGATTTTAACCTCTAAATTATAAATTAAAAAAAAATAACTATTTTAATTATATTTCCATATATTTAATTGGCATTTCATGTTTAAAACACAATAAAGAAAAACTAAAATGATTTTTATTTTAGTAATATATGCATATAATTCAGAAATATTTTGGTAGCAGTTCATCTGATATGAATGTTTTGTTGAACAGACTGAATATCTTTCGTTAATATGAAGAAACATATTGACAGAAGATATTCAGTCGTGTTCAGCAAAACATGTAACTTAGAATGTACTTTTTGAAAAAGAGAGTCTTGGAAAGGAGGAGGGGGGAATGACATTGTGACAAATGACGAAAGCAAGGTTGAGAACCTCTGCTCTAGTAACTTTACAGCCACAGAATGACCGTCTACTAGTAGCTTAGGTAGGTTCAGAGGCAGTCCCACAGGGAACAACTAGCCGAGCATTGGCCCTATTGGTGATACACAAATGAATATTGATTCTACAGTGGGAGTCCTAAATTCTAACTACGATAATGTGTTTTATATGGCAGTCTGTCTAAATACTGACATCGTACAGCTCACGAGTTTTAACGTCCGTCCGATACACGTGCTCAGATTTATTCACTGTTTTGTGAATAATCGAGCAAAGTGAGGATCGAACCGGTCCTATATTCAGAGGTGAGCACGAACCACTGAGCAATGCCTACCGTTATACTAACTTGCAAGTATTTTACTCAAATAACATAATGCTATTATTGCTGATAAAAAACAAGTATAAAACAAACAATACGATATTGTTTTATATGGCAGTGTCTGTCAAAAACACACACAAGAGTTTTTAGCGTCATAATGCAAAAAAAATCTCATAGTTTTGTTGTAAGAGAAACTTAGTAAGATATTTAAAGGTACCGAAATAAAAATTACTTATAAAATTCAAGAATTTTTATCAAAAAAAAATCACCTATTAATAAATGTTAATGTAATATTATATAATCAACTCTGTGTGACAATTGCAATGGATTTTATATAGGTCAAACAAAGTAGTATTTAAAAGATAGATTGGGTCTATATACGCATGATAATAAACCAAAAGACAAAAATTGTGCTTTATAAAAAAATAAAATTAAGAAAATTAAAAAAATATGGTGAATTAATTTATGAAGTAAGAAACGTTGAATTAAAAAATTACTACATGAAATTAGAAAAATTCGCCATCAAAATCAAGGTAAAATCGGACGTATACTTATTAAATATATAAATAAAATATAATTACCATCTGTTTCCTTCTTCGCATCCTTGACAGTGGGTGACAAAACATCAGCACATAAATCAGATTTCCTGAATTCAGTTAATGAAGTATTCTTTGAGGAACAACTCTCACTGTTTTGAGAATTATCTTGAATTTTCTCTACAGTTAAATAATATCCGTAAGCATACAAGTATATAAAAAATTTTTAAAATATATATATATATATATACATACATACACAATAAAATCAGAAAGATTCAAACAATCCAAACTGGACACAATACGAGTTCAACATCGAAGAAGAGTAACTCACAGAGTAAAGAAACACACTTACCAACTCAAATTATCGGAAAATTGGAGTTAGTAAGAGTATTTTTTCCTCTTTGTATTACTCTTCTTCGATTTTGAAATCATGAATATTATTTATATATATAAAAGATTTCACATAAACACGTGAAATAACAATCAATGATCAAATCACAATATGAAATACAACGTAAGTAGACAGGGAAAAAGTAGCACATTATCCTTGCATATAAATAATGAAAATCATCATATTGATTGGACAGGAGCTAAATTTATTACCTATGAAAAATCGATGTTGTTAAGAAATATTATTGAATCGTTTCTTATTAAATTTAATAGATCAAATATTATAAACATTTGTAACGGTCTCTTCAAACTTGATACTTTCGTTACGAGGGTAATAGCCTCTTCTAAGAGGGTTGACAGCTAGCGGATGGTTTTTTACTTTTCACCAGATGTTTTCTGCATCTAGTGTTTCAGTTGGGTTTTTGACTCTGACGAAGACGCTTGTTACGGTTGAAAGATCTTAGTCTTGTTTTCCCATTTGATAATGTGGTTTGATCATATATATATATTGTAAACAGGGAATCGATCCAAAGGGAGAACAAACATTTCACAGTAAATCACAAACGCAGAACAAAGGAACAAACACATTACTGTCTCTAATTTTCGGTTGAACCATCATCAGGAGAGTTGAGATAGGGACACCAAGCGCTCTTGTGAAGCGACGGTTGGAGACCGTAAGCGTGTTTGTTCCTTTGTTGTGTGTGTGATTTACAGTGAAACGTATATATACATATATATAACATAGTGCAACGATACGCATGTAACATAACAAACGGAGCATGTGAAAATATTACAATGATAAAAGTATCGACCGTGGAATAGAAACAAAACTAAAGTTTATCAGGACTCGGTTAGTTTTTCAGGTTCAAATTAAACTCTCAATGTCAACGTTTCAGTTTTTTTTAAAACTTCTTTCAAAGATATAAATTTTGAAACACGAAAACCAAATATTACATTACAAGCTTTTTTACAAAGAAAAACAGCCAGTGAATTTCAACAACTGTCTAGTTTGAATGAACACGTGACACTGAAGAAGTGTCTATTTCTAATGTAACAGGGAAACATACTGTCAATGATGCCAATCTTCATCCAACTTTAAATCAAAATCCATAACCTGCCCACAACTTGTATTCACTTGCTCTCTGATGACGTGATAAACGAAAGGTCAAAGAGAGATTATCTTCAGTCATTTGTGGTTGTTGTTTTCTTTTAAAAAATCTCTAATATAATACTAAGTTCTTCTTTTTTTTTTCAAATTTTATATTTCTGCCTATGAATAAAGATTTGAAATAAAAGCCGAAACGTCGGGGACTAAGAGTTTAATTTGAATTTGAAGAACTGACCGAGTCCAGATAAATCGTATATATAAACTTTATTTAGTTCGTGGAATCATTTCATTTAATTGGTTACATGTATATACTTGAAATAAACTGCAACACATAGATAGAAACATAAACACTCACTTATCAATATTTCGACCGTTATGGCAGTCATCCTGAGGAGAAGTGAATTGACGGAGGGACGACAGTCGAAACACTCAACCACAGTTAAAGTCAACAGTTGACTGTCGTCACTCCGTCATTCCGCCATAACGGTGGAAATATTGATAAGTGAGTGTTAGTTTCAATCTATGTGTCACTGTTTATTTTAAGTGTAATCTATCCTGCCGGACCATTTTTCGTTTATCATGGTATATATATTTCATAAAAATAACTATCATAATTAGACATATCTGATATATGGGTTATCTCACCTGACAATGCTTCATTTCCTGTTTTAAAATCCGCTTTGGAATTTAGACAAACATCTTTTGTTTCATGGCTTTCAACAGGAACACCTTCTAAATTTAAATTTCTCAAAACAGTTCTATCTAATTCTTTTCCACCAATAGATATAGGACTCGCAGATCCATAAACCACGCAAGGCCTAATCTTAATGGGAGTTTTATTCCTTTTTAATGGACTTTTTTTAAAATCAGACAACTTCTTTTTGATATTATTTAACTTATGTTTATTCTCTTCATCAGTTTTATTGGGTGTTGGTAACCCGGGATCATCATTTAGTCTAAGAAATCTGTTTGAAACAACATTAACTTTAATGCCAGAGTTACTAATAGGACTTGAATTGTCTACAATTGCATTTACTGCTTGTGTTTTACAAGAATTGATAATGTCTTTCACCGGAGTAGTGAAAGGTGATGTATCATCAATATTTATAATATCCTGTGAATCATTTCTAGTCTGAAACAAAAAAAAAAGTATAATTATTAAAATGGTAAGCTAAATACTGATGAGTATTATTTAATTAGCAACATTTTTGCGTACAACAAAAAAAAACATTTATTTCATCACTGAAAATATAGTTCTCAATTTTTAATATCAACTTCTGTCCTTCGTCCAAAGTTATAGTCATTACACAAAAGAAGCAAGGGGATGTATCGAAGATACATGTTTTATGGTAAAAAAAGTGCTGATGGATAAAGATTAATGAATACTTTAAATCAAACAGTGAATGATACTTCTTTTATTTTAATACCACATAGACTAAAACATAGACAAACTAAAACTGTTCAGAACATCATATACTACAGGAACTAACTTTATTTTTCACATAGAAGTTAACTTTTGAAACAATCTGGATTATTTAATAAATATACGCCAATGAAGAGGTTAAAATATTTAATTTCTCTAAAAGTAAAGGATTTATAAACTTAAAGAACATTGTCATAATACCTTCAAATTTTTATCAGGCGTGTCAATGATTACATCACTGTCACTATCGTCAGAATAAATAACTGAAACAATCATTAATATATTAAAACAAAATCACTAATGCTTTAAATAAGCAATCAAACGTACTAAATACGAAAACCACCTCTCAGTCTTTTTTTGGTAACACTCTTTTCTTGACTACTGGAAGGTCTTAAACTCTTCGTACTAAATGAAACATTTTTTGAGAAAGATACATCCATTCCTATCGAATTGCTTTTCCATTCCTGGATAGTAGGGAATTAAAAAAAATTACTGAAATCAGAGTAACAATCTTTTAACATTGTGATCATTGCCACTTCAGTCCTTTGCTTATTAAAAATCTTTAACCCCAATAATACTTCACTTACAACTTATGAAAATTCAAAAATTACCTGTTGAGATATAAATCGTCTTTTGTAAAGATGAGAACATCACTATTAAGAAACTGTAATAGATGCACGAATTCAATAACGAATTACTGAGTACAATCTTACAATGTTATAAATTACTGGCAACTTATTATAATCTTCTAATCCAAAATATTTATGAATAATATTGACTAAATATTACTGAGGAACAACATAATCTATTTCTAAAAATTAACGGTGACTTAATGAAGGCATAATTTGATTATTAAGGCTAAACATAGACAGATTCCTAGCTAAAAACAATAAAATGTCGTAGCCGCCTATTAATTGGTATAAAACTATAAATTCTATTCAATGACACAATATAACTAAAGCATGTTTTATTCAAAATATTACAAAACAAAGGATTTCATCAAAAGAACCTTTCACGATAACCATATTTGCGCGGAAACCTGCACATGACTGCAACATTTTCAAAAATCCCTAGTAGATTGTGAAAGTTAGAGTGCTTGGTAATTGTTCTGAAAAATATTTAATTTTTCTAAAAAAAATATAAATGTTTTAATGTTTCTTTGCAGTGTGTAAATTTTCTTTTAACTTTTGCAGAATCAGAGTTAGAACTTGTTTATCATAATACTAGCAAACGTTCCCGTCTTTGACGGGTAATTTTTCAAAAAACTGGAGATGATACATGGTATTCCAAAATATCATTAGTATTATAGAATACTAGAAATAACATTATTAGTACAGTATTAAGCGAATGCCTCTGTATACACCACATTAGCTATCTGTCCTTCAGGTTCATGGAAGAACAAATAGTTGGAATCTCTGACTGTAGGGCATCCAAACTACAGTTGACCATGTCAGAAAAACTTGGTCTCACTCACTTCAATTCCTACGGTGGATAGAGATTCCCCTTGCAACTTAGTAACCATCATTGCAAAACAGACGCTGACGGGACACTGCAATCGTTTGAATGGAAGCGGATAGTGACTCGGAATCAATGGTATGCATGGTATACATCGACTCCCCAGTACCACACCCAGTTATGATGTTCGCCTCTATGGCGCTATCTGTACAGAGCACTAACTTAGAGACGTGTCCCGATACACATGCTTGGGGCACTCAAGTTTCGTAACATGAAATTTGTTACTGATACTAAATCGCAGCATGAATGGTGCTCCTAGTTTAAGTTTTACTCATGAGCAGGCAGTCCAGGAGCAGTCACGGACTTAAGAAATTCAGTTGGATAATGAACTGCTTCTTCATTACTACTCACTTTGTATACTGACTTGTAGGTTCTTTCTTCGGCTTGATATAGTGTAAGAACTTGTTTGTTGATTTTTCTCCTAGTTCATTAGTAAGGGTTAAGAATTGATCGTTCACAAAGCCATTTATTCTGAATACAAATTCATTTTGAAAAGATAATAAAACTGTTGGTCTCCAACACTGTTGGTTTCCAAAGCACACACAGAAATGAAACAGAAACTCACTACTATATTTCGATATCCTCATCATCAGGAAGATAGAAACGAGTCTCTCCGCAGCCAACCACTCAGTTGTTGTCTCTGCAGGCTGAGTCGTTGTCTGCCTGCGGAGTGACTCGTTTCTATGTTCCTGATGACGTACTCATTTGTATACTGAGTTGTAAGTTCTTTCTTCGGCTTGATTAGTGAAAGAACTGGTTAGTTGACTTATTCTCCTAGTTCATTAGTTAAAGGGTTAAGCCATATTGGCTGATCGTTCTACAAATTGTCCCATTTCCGGAATTCCTGAATACAATCATTCTTCATAAAGATAATAAAGTCTGTCCCAACACAGTTGGTTCCAAGCACACACTGGAGAAATTGTGTAAATGAGAAAACTCAAATATTGTGGCGTTATCTACATATATGTTTAAGATGAAAGGATGCTCCGCAACTTACAACATATACTAGTTATTATTCATGATGTGAGTCGTTGTTGCCTGCGTGTGTGCTCGTTTCTATTTCTGTGTGTGTGTTCGATATAGTAGTGGTTTTGTGTGTGTGTGTGTGTGTGTGTGTGTATTTCATATAGAAGTGAATGAAAGTAAACAAAATTTCGATAAATTGAAAAGTGTTTATTTACTGAACGTATTACTTAATTATTACTGTCGTCTTTTACAAATATCTCAGTAAAAGAGTTATTCTGTACTCTAAAAGAAAACAACTCTACTACCTCTGTTGTAATTTTGTAATTATTTAAATATCAATTTACTGTTGTCTAACCGTTATGGCTATTTCATATTTTACTATCTTTAAATCCTTCATTTACTTCATTGGAGTTGTTCAGTCTATGTTTCTTTCTGATCACAAGGTTCCTGTCATTTTTATTGTCAATATTACGACTACTTGCTTTTCATATTCAGGTAAAATAATAAATTTCTTAAAATTTCCTTTTTTAACTCACTTTTAGCAAGAACTATAGTAGCTTAGAATTTTTGAAATGAAAATGTTGTTATGATGAAAATCAAAGATAAGTTCATGGTTAACGGGTTAATTATAACTGTATTGCTCCTACCTTTTTTTTTGTATATGAACAAAAAATAAAAGTTAATAATGTTTGTTTATAGAAAGATTAGGGAATAAATATTTTGAAGTGGATTAGTGATGGAAGTGAAGGACATTGGCAGAAGGCAAGGAGAGAGAGTGAGAGAGATTATACATCAGTAGCGCGAGAGACTGGCTCTGTTCAACACATCGCTTGCTCTCCAGCTGACATGTCGTCATAGAAGGAGTCACAGTGACTTGGCAGGCAAGGCCTCGTATACAATCCTCAGCTTTCGTACAAGGTACAATCAGCCAAGGTACCCTGTAAACTCTAAGAGTTACGCTTTAGTCTATATAGAAAACCGACGAATAGTGTATTTGGATAAGTTCACTTTTATTCTTCGCATCCAAGAAATGTTAACATTTCTGTTTTTAGAAATATGTTTTCGAGGGCGTTTAGAGTGTACTCCCCTAAATTCCTTAATGATGATATTAACATTGGGTCAATTGCCCTATCATTAAAATACCCCTCCTCTTATATCGATTTAGCTTTGAAGGGTGCTAAAAAACTTTCTCTAATACTTCAACAGAGCCCCGTTCATTGTCAAATTCTGTAGTTTTACCGTATCATGAGTCATTGGACCCCCTTCCTAGATTAGCGCGACCACTTGATTTTAATATAGTGTTTTCTAATTGTAATAACGTGGGCAAGAAGTTGCCATACGTGCAAAATTGCCATAACATTTATATTGGTCAAACTGGTAAATATTTAAAGATACTTGTAAAATAACAACAATACAACGTAAGCAGACAGGAAAAAAGTAGTGTCCTTATTCTTGCATATACACAATGAAAATCATATTGATTGGACAGGAGCTAAATTTATTACCTATGAAAAATCGATGTTTCAATAATATTTTAATAAGAAATATTATTGAATCGTTTCTTATTAAATTTAATAGATCAAATATTATAAACATTAGAAACGGTCTCTTCAATTTTGATCCTTTCGTGACGAGGGTAATAGCCTCTTCAAAGAGGGTTGACAGCTAGCGGATAGTTTTTTTTTACTCTTTCTTACTGTAGTCCTTTGTTTCCTCAAACATCCCTTTCTGGGCATTTGTCCTTTCCTGCACTTTCACCCTTTTAAAATACCACTCTTCCCTCCCAATCTCCTGAACCCCTCACCAGATGTTTTCTACATTTAGTGTTTCAGTTGGGTTTTTAACTCTGACGAGGACCGCTTATTACGTTTGAAAGGACTTAGTCTTTTTTTTCTCCATTTCATATTGTGGTTATTTCATGTTTGTGTGAAATCTTGTATATATATATTATTCAATGTTTATTTTCTCGATCACATATACTTACGCAATTTTTTTAACGATGCTAGATCGAACCGTGATAAAAAAGAAAATTAGTGTTATATATATCCATCATGATTTGTTTTCTTGACCTCAAACCAATGATATTGGTTTGATAAAATCATTGGACCTCAAACCTCAAAAAAATTACATCATTACATATATCTATATTCGCGTAGGAGGGCAGTAATTACTCACATAGGTACTTTTCATTCAAGTACGAGAACGGCACCTTCTGCATTCTCAACTTTTATGCCAGTTTGATACAAAACAATTGGTTTGTACGTTACTTTGTTGCTAATTTTTTCGCTATTTCCCGTTTTCATTTTTTGACTTATGACGAAGTTTTTTTCTTTGTGTAAAGCCACAATCTTTTTCTTCGAGGTTCGAACAACGCATTTTATTTTTGTTTATTTATTTTACGTTTTACGCATTTTACGTTTATTTATTTTTCATCTCTAATCATGATTGTCTCGTTTGTATTGTGACGAGTGGAACCTATTTTAAAATTTAGACTCTGATAGGTCAGTGAAACTGTTGCTGTGGGAATTGCGTGAACGGTTTACAAGAAGACTATTACGTCGACTGTAACATAACAGGGTCCCTGATCGAGAGGTTCCCAAGTGGTTTCACAACGCTAAAAGACAACAATTCAAGCGATAAGAACTCTATCTTCATAACAAAAAAGAATTGGTATCGCTTTTTTTTTGGCAAGGAGGTGAAAGAAATTTACTTTAGAATTTCTTATTTCAACTGTTCTAAGTATCGCTCTTTTATTGTTAGTATATTTTTGACCAGCCAATTTACTATATTTCATACCTCAGCATTCCGGATCATTTTGTCAATACTAGTTTCTGGGGAGAATATACCAATTCTCTTCACCAAGTTTCTTCTCTGGCTATTCAATTTTAAGCATGAGAAGAATGTGTGCTCCACATCGTCTACCGCTGAGCAATACAGGTACTCCGATTCTGGTGCTTTCTATCTTGTATGGGTAGACACGGAAGTAACTGTGTCCGCTGAGAAATTGTGTCAGATAATACCCAACCTCTCCATGACCTGGAGAAGCTATCCAAGTTAACTCAGTGGATAACATATTCGCCTCTAAACTCATAGGTCCGGGGTTCGATTCCTACCTGACACTCGATTTATTCACGTGGGAGGTGATTAAATCTAAGCACGTCGTCCTTCGGAGAGAACGTTCAACCGTCGGTCCCGAACCTGTACGATGTCAGGGACACGTTAAAGACCCCTACTCTAAACACACTTGAGATAGGCAAAATTTATGACTTCTAAATGTAGAATCAATCTTCATTGTGTGGTATCATAAAGAGCCTAATGTTCGGCCTATGTGTGTTCCCTTGTGGGACAGCCACTGCCACATACAGTGTTGCCTACTTCTACTACTACTACATAACAGGATCCCTAATCAAGAGACTGTCAAATGGTTTCATTTGTAGGCCTATGAAAAAGGTTTTAAATAAAAACCGAAACGTTGGCAATGAGAGTTTAATTTAAACCTAAAGAATTGACCGAGTCCCTATAAACTTTTATTTTTTTTTATATATATATATATATCATGATTTTTTTTCGTGACCCAATATTTATATGATGTAATTTTTTTGAGGGTTGAGGTCTAATGATTTGAAACTAGTCCTTTTGCCGACGTTTCGACATATATTTATGTCATCTTCAGGGCTACAACATGATTGTTTTACAATTAGCACTACTATTACTACTATTACTACTATTATAACAATATCCTTATGTCAATGTAAAAAATCCATAGTCAGAATAACTGATTTATCAATCAATTCCTCTCTGTTAATGTACATGTAAAATGTAATAAATAACCAAAATGGTAGTTATTTTGGTTATAACTAAATGACATAAATATATGTCATGAAGATGACATAAATATATGTCGAAACGTCGGCAAAAGGACTAGTTTCAAATCATTAGACCTCAATCCTCAAAAAAATTACATCATATATATATAAATAAAATAAGTTCAAAACAAAAGAAACACACAGAAAGACACAGACATAACTCACATCGATATTTCGACCATCGTCGTCATGAGGAGGTGTGAAGAGCGAAGAGCGAAGAGTCCCGCAGTAAAACAGGGCGACGATGGTCAAAATGTTGATGTGAGTTATGTCTGTGTCTTTCTGTGTGTTTCCTTCGTTTTGAATTTATTTTATTTAAAAAAGTCCGCTGGACCGTTTCTTTTAATTGTATATATATATATTTGAATTGAAGGTGGAAGAAACTGACCGCATCCCGATCAATCATTTTTTAGTTGTATATCTGTCACACGGTCGAGAAGTTATTAGTGTTTATATATATATATGTTTATATATATCTATATATATATATATATATATATGTTTATATATATATATATATAAACATATATATAATAATTATATGTATATAATTATAATTATTATAATAATTTGTAATTATAATTATATATATAAACAAATATATAAGCTAGTGACACTGATGACCGTAGTTTGACATTAAGAGAGTCTGAGGAGGCCCACATATGGTTATTGGGGGCCGATCAGATCCCGGTTTAAATCAGAAGCGTTAACTTTTATTTGTTTTTCCTTTTATTTTTATTATATATTCATATTCATATATATATATTTTTTTATTATTTTATTATTATATATATTTTTTTCCTTTTTTTATTATATATATTTTATATTATTATTTATTTATTTTTTATTATTTCCTTTTTTATAATTTTTAATTTATAATTTTTTATTTTATAATTTTATCTATTGTTTTGCTTTCTCCGTTCTCCGACGTTTAGTGCCTAGCTCCTTTTTTACGCTAGTGCTGCTCTCTTCGGTTGACTCTTTATTTCTTCATTCGCGCTCCGTTCTTCGACGGGGGAGATCTCTCTCACTTCGTCCTCTCTACTAGTCTACTCTCCTGATGACGAACAACAGTTCGAAATATTGAATTCTGTAAGTTTTCTTTGTATTCTCTTTTCTGTGTCGTGCTTTGTGTAATTTAAATTTTATATATATATATTATATATTATATATATATATATATATAAACACTAATAACTTCTCGACCGTGTGACAGATATACAACTAAAAAATGATTGATCGGGATGCAGTCAGTTTCTTCCACTTTCAATTCAAACTCTCATTGCCGATGAGAGTTTGAATTGAAAGTGGAAGAAACTGACCGCATCCCGATCAATCATTTTTTAGTTGTATATATATATATATATATATATATATATATAAACAAATAAAAGAATCGAATTTCACGAACTAAACAAACTAGGTTTACAAAATGTATGTACTTTTATGTTTTATGTGTTTTCTTTTTGTGAAGCTAGTTTATATATCATTAAAGTACACAGCAGTTTCTGCGTTCACAGCTTTAATGCAGAATGAATTAATTCATTAATTATCATTTTCATGGAAAGTATTAAAGTCCTATGTCGACGTAACACTGTATACATTGTATGACTTTCGATTCGTTAATAGTGACTACTAACTTTCAATCAGGATTAAAAATTAAAAAAAAAACTGGATATTTATGATAAGATAGAGTAATATAATGACACTGCTGTCTGGTGTTGTAATAATGGATGAAAACTTCATTTTCATATCGGAATATAAAATAAAGTTTTTTTCGAGTTTTTCTTTTTAGCAATTTGAGTTTAGTTAAAAACAAATTAATTTTCAAGTTGCACATTAGAATTAAAAAAAAAAAGAGTGTTTTGAATTACATTGTACACAGTGTTGAATCTCATTGAGCCGACTGGGAGATAGTGATTCAATATTTATTTATCGATAAAGGAATTAAATAAGATTGTGTTACTACCGCTTCACACTGTTTTGCCATTAAAAAGATTTAAATCTTAACCTAAGATGCTTTACGCTTCAATACAGTTTAATATATAAACATTTTTATGAAAATTACTTCCATCAAAATGGTAATATAATCTATATATACATAGAATAGTCGACTGATGTCATATCAAAGTTGTATTTCCTCTCCTGACAACGATCATATACAGGGTCGAAATATTGAAAGTAAGAGTTAGTATGTTGTATTTATTCGTGGTTCTTCCTGTTTTTAATGTATAAATACATTAAAAAATTTAAAATATATATTTGCATATCAATGTTGAAACGACAATATGAAATGGGAAAAAAAGACTAGGATCTTTCAAACGTAACAAGAGATCTTCTTCGGAGTTAAAAACCGACCTAAAACACAAGATGCTGAAACATCATGATAAGGGGTTGAGATGAGTGGGAGGGAAGAGAGGTATTTTAAAATTGTGTAAAGTGTAGAAAAGAACAATAGTCGAGGGAGGGATGTTTAGATAAACAAAGGAATACCGAAAGAAAAAGTAAAAAACTATACGCTAGCTGTCAACCCTCTTAGATGAGGCCATTGCTCCCATCAAGACCGAGTCAAGTTTGAAAAGCCCGTTACTAATGTTTATAGTATTTGATCTATTAAAATTAATCAGTTTTGTGGTTAAAATAATATATATATTATAAATAATATATATATATAGTTTAGTTTATAGCCCTGATGATGTCTTGAAATAAAGACGAAACGTTGGCAAAAAGGTGATTCCATATATTTACCCTGACCAAACTCCGAGAAAAAGAAAAAGTGTTTGTTAATATTTTGTGGTCAAGAAAACAGTACCGTATATATATATATATATATTATATATATATATATATATATATATATATATATGTATATAAATAAACTAGAATTTTCAAAAGAACACATAGAAAAGAAATCACTGAACTCACTACTATATTTCGATGTCCTCGTCGTCAGGAATAGATGTGAATCGCTCCAAAGGCTGATAACGACTGGCTTGGCGTTCGAACTGAAACACTCAAACAGTGTAGCCAACTTTCGGAGGCTTATATAAATATAAATATATATATTTCATCATATATAAAAATCATATATATAATTTAATCATATATACAAATATATATATGATTTGCGCTCCGTCCTCCAAGGTGGGGAGATCTCTCTCACTTCTTCCTCTCTTCTAGTCTACTCCTGATGACGAACAACAGTTCGAAATATTGAATTCTGTAGTGTTATTTTTATTCTTTTTTCTGTGTCGTACTTTGTGTAATTTCAAGTTATATATATATATATATATATAGGTTTGTTATCTATTAGGAATTATGTCAAATTTTCTAGGTTAAAAAATCAAACTCTCATTGCCATGAGGCAATCAAAATGATGCATCAAAGGCAATGAGAGTTTGATTTTTGAACCTAGAAAATTTGACCCAATCCCGATTAGATAACACATCTATTCTATCAAACGCTCAATAAATTATTGAATCTGTTATATATATATACTATTTCGTTGGAAATACGATCCAAAACGGACAAATATAATTCAATATAAAATAAAAACATAGAAAAATCAAAAGAATACACTTACAGTCTCTAATTTTCTGTTTGAACCGTCTTCAGGAGAGATACTCGTAAGAGAGGGAACCAAGCGTACTGGTTTAGAGACGGTCTCTGAACCAGTGCGCTTGGTTTCCCTCTCTTAGCTCTCCTGAAGACGGTTCAAACCAAAAATTAGAGACTGTAAGTGTGTTCTTTTGATTTCTCTATGTTTCTATTTCTATATTGAACTATATATATATATATATATATATATGTTCAAACCATAAAATGAAATATGAAAAAAAGACAGATCTTTCAATCATAACAAGCAGTCTTTGTCCGCGTCAAACACCCAACTCGAACTTTACTTTCTGAAAGATCCTAGTACTTTTTTCCCATTTCATTTTGTGGTGTGATCATTGATTGTTATTTCACGTATTTATTTGAAATCTTGTATATATATATAATATATTATCAAACCACAATATGAAATGGGAAAACAAGACTAAGTTCTTTCAACAGTAACAAGCAGTCTTCGTCAGAGTCAAAAACCCGGGCTACAGTTGAAAGAGTAATATGTATTGTAAGAAGAGTTTTGTGTTTTAAAGATTTCTATTTTATTTTTATCATATTATAATTATTATGTATACTATAAAAAGAGATTGACTGAATGTATATTTAATGGGATATAATTAAATAATTAATGTGAACAACACATCCATTCTTATATATCACAGGTAGATATCACTTGCATTGTAGGGAATGTAGTTTTTTTAAAGTGAACGTCGTGCAGAGGGCCTGCACGGATTAAGACAAACGAAGACTTCCTATCTGAACGGTTACGTGATACAATATTGTCTCCATTTTAAACTGACTCTGCTGTTTGACATCCCAGTATTTTATTTTTTAAATATCAATTAGTACTTTCTTACTTTACTATAAGTAAAGTAAACTAGTAAACTGTGGAAGTCTTGGAAAAATTCGATCACAAATTTTGACGGATTTATATATTTTGATTCATTACTTGTGCAATCTGTTATAGTGTGATGTTTACTCCATATTGGGGGATTTCAAGAATTACGTTTCCACACACAAAAAAATTTAATATAAAACTAACAATGCGTTTCGAACAGTGTTCTTCTTCAAGTTAACATCTGTACTGTTGAGTCCTTCCTGTAGATCAGAGTTTTTCAAACTTTTTTCGTCGCGGAACCCTTTTTGGTTCCAGTACCTTTCCCGGGAACCCCAGATTATAATGATTTCATACAATCATAATATAAATATTTTCATATGCTTTTATAAATAGTATGTATGTTTAAAGACAATTAAATAAGTAATATTACTGCAATGTGTATTTTTCGAATAAATATTCAAAACTAAGAGATTTTAATTTTTATGTTTTCGTCAAATAGATAACACATAAAACAGAATTACTAGCAATTTTAACATGGAGTTTGTTTTGTAATCATTTTTCGCTTTATAGTTGAGAGTTTGATTCTCAAGTTAGCCCTAGCATTAAGTCTACTTCGGTATTTGGTTTCTATGGCAGTTTGAAAGGAAAATCCAGTTTCACATAAGTAGGTAGTGGAAATGGCAGCAATGTGTGAAGTGCTATTTTTACAATAGAAAGAAATTCGGGAATCAGATAGTTCCAAAAACTGACTAGTGATTCATCCTAAATATGAATACAATTTTGACCACTTCTACTTATGGGTATATGTAGATATAAACATTATTCGGTTTCATGATTCACAAGAAATAGAGAATAAATCCATACCCACAAAAATTTTTTTTAGAAAAATGTGTTTAATAAATGTTTTTATTAAACATAAAAAATAAATTAAATTATATTAATTTTAAATTAATTAATTATTTTTAATTATTAAATTAAAAAAATAAATTAAACTTAAACGGAACTCTAGACAGTCCGTTAAGGAACCCACTTTGGGAACCTCTGCCGTAAACAAACTCTGAACAGTGCAGATGTTAACATGAAGAGCTCTGAGTGTTCAAAGCGCGTTGTTAGTTCCATATTAAACTTTTTTTTGTGTAGAGACGTAATTCTTGATATGTAATTTATCTAATTAGTTGAATCTTTTTTTTTCAAAATTACATGAACGGTAATGGGTGTTATGTTATACGTTTTACCAATCTTCGTCTTTAGGTATATTTGCCTTTTTATTGTTAGTGGGCAAAACCCTGAGAAGGACAATACGTATTCAAACCGCGTTTTGTACGTATAGTGTTCTACATCAAGTTTATCTGTCTTCGCATTTTAATCTGACAAACAGGAAGAACAGTAAATAGTGTTCAAACTGTTTTTTTTTTGTTAATTGAATTTGTTTGTGTGAAAACTTTGTTCCTAAATTTTTAATAATGAAATGGGGTATTCAAAATACTACTTTGTGACTACGCAACTCGTGAATTACAGTATTATCTATATACTTATAAACTGTGATAACCGATCTTCTTTATTTGTTTTCATATCAATGTGCATTGTCTGAATAAATAGTTAAATATAGATAATTCTGTGGGAATGGAACCCACGACCTTTGCAATGGAGGTCCAGTGCGCTGCGCTCTGCGCCAAGGGGTCTTTGTCATAGTACAATTCCAATAACGTAAAGGTTGTTATTTAGTCTACTAAAGATGAAGCCTTGAATGTTGTACACAGGTGAAACTTGGAATAGCTGTTAATTTCAATTTATGCTGAATCATTCAAATAAATATTAAAGAAAATAGTAGTAATATATGACTTTACAAATAGTGGCATTAAAAAGAAAGAAGAATTAAAAGTAAATTCTCTCAACATAAGTCAAGTAAAATCACTGACACCAGATGTAAAATCTATTTCTGTTATAGAATAAACCTAAGCCGTTTTTTCTAGGAAAAATTTTAGTCTTATTTCTAGAATCTTATTGTTGTTTAGATGATATTTTTTTATTCCACGTATTTACTTTTGATTCTTCACGCTACTCTCTGCGCCAAGGGGATTTTTTGCACTTCATTTACAAAACATAAGCATGAATTCAAAAAAAGGAGCTTCCGTCATATGTATGAGAAATGCTGATCTACCGCGCTTATATAATGAAACGAGACAAATAACTAAGGAGCTTTACGATAAAGTTATTGCTTGTAAAATTATTGCATCACGGTTTCAAGGGGAAATAGTTTTAAAACCATGATTGAAATTTGTTTTATCTAAAGAGGGCAACATTCCTTTTCCAATCAATCAATTTCCAATTGAGTTAGCATTTGCCATGACTATTCATAACTCTCAAGGAGAGAATTTATAGAAAGTTTTAGTTCATTTAGGTAAAGAAGTATTTCAATATGGCCAATTACATGTTCCTCTCCGTAGGGTCATTTTGAGTTTATCTGATGTACGTGAACATGATTGCATTAAAAAGAAAGGTGATGGATGACCCAGCAGGTCATGGGTAGTCTAGTTTCATGGTAAAGATAAAGTATTTGAACTTTTTTTGTTTTCCACAGACCAGGAGAATGAAAGACTTTGATGACATTCTGAACGCGGTGGGTCCACGAGGTTGGTTCCAGGTTCGGGCATTCGTGTTGCTATCCTTGTCTGCGGGACTTGTGACTGTGTTTGTAGCTTTCAGTCAGGTATTCCTGTCAGCTGTACCCCAGCATTGGTGTGATATATCCAATATCTCAACAGGTTAGTCACAATATTTTTGTTTGTTTGTTTTCCAACGCTCAAAGTTAAAAAGCTTTCACCTTTTAGTGTTGTTCAAGAGGCGAAAATTCTAACTTATTTATTATTTTGCACCCATTTTAGTATGGGCGAACCACAGTACCTGTTGATGCTACATTGGGAGTCCCAAATTTTCTTTAACTCAAGTGCATTAAGAGTGGGGATCTGTAACGAGTACCTGATATGATACAGGCTCGGGACCGACGGTTTAATGTCCTCTCCTATGAACGATGTGCTCAAATTTATTCACCTTCCGCTTAAATAAATCGAGGGCCAAGTGGGGATCGAACCCCGGACCTGCCAGTTCAAAGGCGAGATTTTGAAAAAATTTAAAAAATGTTGAAGTATTTTGACAAATCCACCACCCTGGGAGGCAAAAATAATAAAAATATTTTATATAAAATTTGTATTTTATTAATGTAAATTTGAATCTTTGCTATAAGGACTGCCTGGTTGGTTGACCTGTGATTGCACAGTTCGTTGTCTTGACATCACTTGTGAATGGACAGTGTATCCTAGTTAGTGTTTTAATTGTAAATTAAGGAAAGGACTATTAATCAATTGTATAGTTTAATAAAAACTAACAATAGTTTATTTGTCCGACTTCCTCTAAAAACTTCCACATCACAAATTAATTAATAGTCCTTTCCTTAATTTACAATGAAAACACTAACTAGGATACACTGTCCATTCACAAGTGATGTCAAGACAACGAACTGTGCAATCACAGGTCAACCAACCAGGCAGTCCTTAGAGCAAAGATTCAAATTTACATTTATATTTTTTTATTTATATTATTTATTTATATTTTTTATATAAAAATAATTCTTTGGTACTATTCCTTCCTGCTCATGGCAGATACGTGATTCAAGTTTAACCGAAATCCGTTTGTTTCTGATTTGTATGAAGAGTAAACTGAATCACAAACTTTCATTTTTATATAAATTTATACAACTAATATTACTTAAATACGATAATAATCATTATTACTTGTGATATTAAAAGGTTTGCCAAATCATAGATTTGCTAAATATTTCAAATGTTTATCGCAATATCCATTGCAGAGCACGGTCTGGATCCAGAAGAAGCCCCATCCCTATTTCTTCCTCTAGAGCAACAAAGAGACGGAGTAAAGGATTTTTCAAAATGCTCCGTATACACTGCTCCTTTTAACTCATCCATCTTGGACTCAGAGGAACCACAAACTGTTCCTTGTTCCTCATGGACCTACAGTAAAGAAGAATTCACCGAAACTTTAGTTTCTAAGGTATACAACAAGGACTTTAGTCATGAAATAAACTACTAAAGTAATGATGCTAATAACTTTGTAACTGTATAAATTGTACTTTATAATATTCCTTCTTACTTTGCTATCAGTAAAGTATAGTGATCATGAAGAAAATTCGATCTCAAAATTTTGCTGAAATTACATGTTTTGAGGTCCGAGAAGTTGTTTTATGAAGTTTTTTCGTGTGTGTTTGTGTGTGTGTGTGTGTGTGTGTGTGTGTGTGTGTGTGTGTGTGTGTGTGTGTGTGTGTGTGTGTGTGTGTATGTTTGTGGGTGGGTGAGTATGTATCCAAAGTTTGTGGACACGCTACGGTCCAGAATCTTTGATGGATCAAGTTGATATTTTACAGAAAAATGGGCGTCATAGTGAAGATGAGCCCTATTGTTTGGAAGCAATTATGTATGACGGAAAATGCACTTTCTTTTGCCTGTTTCCAAACAACATTTTTTTCTCTTAACCTACTAATTCTAGAGTTTTGAAATTTTGGCATTATCTTTGAGGTTAAGAAACAATAAACGAAAAATAACATCAATTTTTTCAAACAACAAGAATTTTTTTTTCAATAAAATGTAAAAATGTTGAATTATAATTCAATCTGAAAGATTGTGAGAGTAAAACAAAACATTCCGTTTAACAGATAAAAATGAAGCTATGCCTAAAAATTCAACATTTTAAGGAGGATAGAGGATAGAAGAGTTCAGATAACTCTTTTCAAAATTACATTCACAAAAGGGGTGTTACCCCTGAACATTTCCTATTTTCAGAACATGGTTTCTTGACGCTAAACGGCTCATTGAAAAAGCATAACAATTTGCCACAAAATTAAAAAAAAAATAATTTATAAAAAAAAATTCATGAAATTTCAATCAAAGCAAAGAGCAATAACGCTATAAAAACTGATTGTTTATCCTAGACTAACGGATCACCTACTATACTTGTCTAATTTATTAATATTTATTTACACTGCTTACATTGACTTAGAAATTTTTTGAGTGAATCCACTGAAATAAAATTGATGTTTTGAGGATTCATGAAAAATGTTTAATTAATTTAATAACTTAATGTAATATGTAAAAGAATATAATTCTTACATATAAAAAAATCTGGAGTGGCCTACACTCTACTTTACTATAAGTAACTTAATGTCAAATTTCTTGAGTATATAAAACATAACGTCTCATTTAAGCATAACGTAAACATCTAAATGGGATATAATTATTAGCCTGTCATTCCTGAGGTAGTACAGATAGTGATTGAAGGACATATCAATTTATAAACTTATTTTTGTACATCACAAATAATTTATTATTTGCAAATAATTTCATTAGTATAACTACAGCAGTAATAACATTTTTGAAAAACCAAAGTGAACATTTCTTGAAACGAAATAGTATCCTACAAGAGAACATGGCTATTGTTCAAATAGCCAGTAGATTTCTTACATCGTTTATTTGACATCCTTCTACATTGAATATTAATGTAAAATTTTCAAATTTGAAACAGTAAAATACTCTTTTTTTCTCTGAAAAACTTCTTAAACAGCGAAGAAAATGTTGTTTTAAGGTGATTTGTTAATTAAAGATGTACGATAATTACAGTTATTAATCTCTAAACGAAAGATTTCAATTTTGAATTATCTTTTACATTTTTGGTTTTTAACAGAATTATTATACTGGGAATTTTATGGCTTCTTAGTATTTAATAAGATCATTTTCCTTCCCCTTTGTCAAATAACCTATATACGAATTTTTTTTTAATGAGTGTTATCATTTACCTGCACAATATTATTCCTCTTACATCCCTTATAAGTCAATAATATATTTTCATTTTTCCATTAGAAACATCAAGTTTATCTCAGTGGATTCGCTCAAAAAATTTCTAAGTCAATGTAAACAATGTAAAAAAATACAAAAAATTCGACAAGTATAGCAGGTGATCTCTTAGTCTAGAATAAACAAACAGTTTTTATATCGTTATTGCTCTTTCCCGTAATTGAAACTTCATGATTTTTTTTTTATGAATTGCTAATTGTTTGTTCCATTTTTGGTCAAATTTTCATTATTTTTTAACGAGCCGTTTAGCGTCAAAAAATCATTTTCTGAAAACACAAATCGTACTCTAACGCCCCTTTAGCGAAAGTAATTTTAAAAAAAAATATCTCAACTCATTCTCCATATAATGTTCTATTTGTAGGCATAGTTTCATTCTTGTCCGTCAAACAGTATGACTTGTATCGCTCTCACAAGGTTTGAGATTGAATTATAAGTCAAAATTTTTACATTTTATTGAAAAAAAAATATTTCCTGTTGTCTTAAAATTCTGAATATATTTTTCGTTTGTTGCATTTGAAACCTCAAAGATAATGTCAAAATTTCAAAACTCTAGGGTTATCAGTTTAGGAGAAATAAATGTTTTAAAAAAACTGTTTTTGGCAAAAAAAGTGACTTTCCCATCATGCATAATTCTTCCCAAACAATAGGGATCTTCGTCTAAATGGGGCCCATTTTTGTGTAAAATATCAACTTGATCCATCAAAGATTCTGGACCGTAGCGTGGTAACAAGCAATGCTAACACACGCACCCACCCACCCACCCACCCACCCACACACACACAGACATCATCGTAAAATCGTCATAAAACGACTTCTGGGACCTCAAAACATGTAATTCCGTCAAAATCTCGAGATCGAATTTTTTCACGATCACTATACTTTACTTATAGTAAAGTAATAAAAAGTAGGAACCTGTTTAGAAAAAGTACAATAAACTTACAAAAGTAGGAATATTTGAAAATGAACCAACTATTGGATATTACATTACTAAAAATATTGTATGCCTTTGAAAAAGATTTTGAATAAAATCGAAACTTCGGCAATGAGAGTTTGATTTAAAGTAAAACAAACTGACCGTATCTCGATTTATCTTTTTTACTTTACTATAAGTAAAGTATAGTGATCGTGAAAAAATTCGATCTCGAGATTTTGACGGAATTACATGTTTTGAGGTCCCAGAAGTCGTTTTATGACGTTTTTACGATGATGTCTGTGTGTGTGTGGGTGGGTGGGTGGGTGGGTGCGTGTGTTAGCATTGCTTGTTACCACGCTACGGTCCAGAATCTTTGATGGATCAAGTTGATATTTTACACAAAAATGGGCCTCATAAAGGCGAAGATTCCTATTGTTTGGGAAGAATTATGCATGATGGGAAAGTCACTTTTTTTGCCAAAAACCGTTTTTTTTAAAACATTTATTTCTCCTAAACTAATAACCCTAGAGTTTTGAAATTTTGACATTATATTTGAGGTTACAAACGGAACAAACGAAAAATATATTCAGAATTTTAAAAAAACAGGAAATATTTTTTTTTCAATAAAATGTAAAAATTTTGACTTATAATTCAATCTCAAACCTTGTGAGAGCGATACAAGCCATACTGTTTGACGGACAATAATGAAACTATGCCTGTAAATAGAACATTATGTGTAAAATGAGTTGAGATATTTTTTTTCAAAATTACATTCACTAATGGGGCGTTACAGTCCGATAACTGTTTTCAGAAATTGTTTTTTTGACGCTAAACGACTTCTGGGACCTCAAAACATGTAATTCCGTCAAAATCTCGAGATCGAATTTTTTCACGATCACTATACTTTACTTATAGTAAAGTAAAATTAGTGTTTCTATTTCTTCTCTCCTGAAGACAGCTGTACTCGTATATTGTGTATATATATATACAAAACTAAAGTTAATCGGGACTCGGTCAGTTCTTCAGGTTCAAATTAAACTCCCATTGCCAACGTTTCGGTCTTTATTTAAAAACTTTTTCATAGGCAGAAGTATGAATTTTGAAACAGAAAAACTAAGTATTACATTACAAATTATTTTACAAAAAAAAATAATGTATGGATTTTAACAATAACTGTAGTCTGAATGAACACGTGCACTGAACTGTTACGTGACACTGAACTGTCACGTGACAACGTGACACTGAACTGTCACGTGACAGTTTTGTAATGTAATACTTAGTTTTTCTGTTTCAAAATTCATACTTCTGCCTATGAAAAGGTTTTAAATAAAGACCGAAACGTTGACAGTGAGAGTTTAATTTGAACCTGAAGAACTGACCGAGTTCCGATAAACTTTAGTTATGTTTCTATTCCACGGTCGATACTTTTATCAATATTTATATGTATATTATACACTCCTAGCCAGGAGAAGCAGAGTGCAATGACCGAGTACCTGAACATCCCTCCACCAAAGATGCCACCAGCCACCCTCCAAAAACCTTCAGTAAAATGTAGACTTTAAAGTCGGTAATGTGTTACCTCCCTAGTTAATAATTATCCCCGTTCGTTAAGTATTAGTTAATAGTGTATAAAATAAAGGTTTCCCTTTTCATTGTGAGTTGTCATAACGATTACTTAGTTTGACCTAGTGTGCGAAGACAGCTGGTGGACGACAACGGCGACAACTGTCTTCTACTTGGGCAGTCTCCTAGGGACTTTCCTCTTTGGCTTCATAGCAGACAGGTATTTCAAATATCTTATATTATTTTCTATTAGTCAAATAAGTAATTATAGAATTAAATTCGTTGTTTTTAAATCTATTTATTATACCAAGCTATTCAAAAAGAATGTCTTGATTTCATTAAGCAAAATTTTAATAAGGAAAAAGAATAGAAACCTCAAGATAGATGATATGTACTTTACTCGCAATTTTTTAGTTATTTTCATTTTTTAGTCATTTATCTTTCTATGAGTTGGCAATACTACTGATTACTAAACCGTAAGCGCTGCTTGGTTAGTTTTTGTTGGCAGCCGAGCAGAACTCATTTTCTTCTTCTTCTCTTTCTCCTGATGATGACGTGGTCGAAATATTGAAGTGAGTTGTGTGTTGTTTCTACATGTTCTTTTATTCTAATATATATCCAAAGTCATCTTATCTTCTCCTTATCTGTGCATCTTCTGCAGTTTGCCCCTTTCTTGAGGTTTAGTCAATTTGTAAAACAGTACTCAAAACAACTTAGACCAATGTTTCGTCTACATTTTTAGAGTAGGAAGGTAGACATCTTCCTTATTACAATTATACTTAATGAAATCAGGATTCTTTTGAATAACCTGATATATTAAAATATGTAATTTTTAATGGTCCTTATTACAATGTTACTTAATGAAATCAGGATTCTTTTTGAATAACCTGATATATTAAAATACGTAATTTTTAATGGTCCTTATTACAATGTTACTTAATGAAATCAGGATTCTTTTTGAATAACCTGATATATTAAAATACGTAATTTTTAATGGTCCTTATTACAATGTTACTTAATGAAATCAGGATTCTTTTTGAATAACCTGATATATTAAAATACGTAATTTTTAATAGTCCTTATTACAATGTTACTTAATGAAATCAGGATTCTTTTTGAATAACCTGATATATTAAAATACGTAATTTTTAATATGCAAATAGTATTCGAAGAAGATCCGAGGTAAAATGATTGAGAAATTAACTTTTTCGAATTTCATGCGAAAAGTAGATTGAGTCAAATATTTAACAAAAATCAAAATTTTTGCCTACTTGAATGTCTAATGATAATTCAATATGAAAATTTAAAAAAAAAATTACTTTCTTGTACCGAATGAACTGTCATTTGCACTAAAAAAGAGATAAATATGCTAGACTATTGAAATAATATGCGGAGCAAATTTAAATATAGATACTTCTGTAATGCTATACATAAAACAGGCATAAGGAGAATGTAAAATGTATTTTACTCGCAATTAAGTTTTAGTTCCTGCATTACATACCTGATTCAATAAGGTGATACAACTCTTTGACTGTGGGTTCTCTTCTGGTAACCACTCCATCATAACCTAACCTAGCTGAAAAAGAAAAACAACGGAATGAATAATGGTGAAAAAATATAAAGCAACTACTTATAAGACAAGTTCATTCGCAGGTTAACAGTAATGAAGTCAATGAAATTTAACCCGATTTCAAAACTATGAATAATTATTCAGAAATTAGTGATATTTTCAATATTTTTTTTCTGTTTTAAAGCCTATATCAATGAATTTTATTGCTAATGACAATGTTTCAGGTTGGGTCGCAAGCCAGCTCTGATGATTGTACTATTAGGAACATCAGTTCTGCCTTTAGTTACAACTCAGGTCACAAGCTATAAAGCTTTTGCGATTTTGCGAGGCCTAACTGGACTATTTTTTCCAGCTACTTTTCAAATTCCATTTATACTAGGTAAACAAGATTTTCATTAAATACTAGGTAAATTAATGGTAATTTTTATTAATGACCAGCAGACGATTAAATTCAGAGATGATACGATGATATTCCAAAATAATATTAGAAATTATAGAATAATAGAAAATATCCTTATTAGTAGTTATTACTGTTATTAAATCTGGATTTCTGGTTACGTTTTGAAACTTTAGAGACTGAGTTCAAATTTGATTTTATTCTAGGCAATATTCTTATTTAGTACACGGGTAGGAAGGATCATTTTTTTAAAGCGAGCAAATTATGATAAACGCAAAAATTAAAATCAACTAACAATACTTACTAGCTTCAGTATTAGGTACCTAAAAATACCTGTATATGTGTACAGGTTTTGTCTGTACATTGCTTAGAACAGACTCATTTCACGTTACCTTTACGTTTTATATGTTAAAGAAAAAATAGATATTCATTTTAAAAGCATACATATATATTTAGGTGTCTCATACTGTAGCAATTAGCTACTGATAGTTGATATACCTGCGTAGAAGGCCAAATACAGCTTAAAAGTCCATAACATCACTTCTACGTTGAATTTCCAATCCATTCAAAGCTTAGATTTTAAGTTAGAAATACACAAATCTACTGTAAAAAAAGTTTCAGTTTGTTATGTCTTACGGTGACTGAGACTGCATCTGACAAAATTTTTGGACAAACAGAAAAAATTTTTCCATGGAAAACATGTTAAGAATGCAAAACATGTTAAGATAACTTGAAATGAGCAATGTACAGACAAAATACTTTTTTTTTATTTATATATATTAGTAGGGGGGTCAGGCTAGCTCAGTGGTTACGTGCTCGCATCTGATCTGATAGGACTGGGGTTCGATCCCCACCTGGACCTCGATTTATTCATGCGGGAGGTGAATAAATCTGACACGACGTCCCTCGGAGAAGGACGTTAAACCGTCGGTCCCGAGCCTGTACGATGTCAGGTACTCGTTAAAGATCCCTACTCTAAATACACTTGAGTTAGGCAAAATTTAGGACTCCCACTGTAGAATCCATCTTCATTGTGTGGTATCAGAAAGGGCCAATGCTCGGCCTAAGTGTGTTCCCTTGTGGAACTGCCACTGCAACCTAACCTAACCTATATATATATTAGTAAAACAACTCATTTATACTAAGTAAACATCTGTTTTACTTATACTAGGTAAAATGATGGTATTTAAGATTAATGATTAGTAAAACAATTCATTTTTAACTGTTGCAATCTTTAGGTATGGAATTCCTGACTCCAAACGACAGAACGGCAGGAGGGATTTTCATGTGTGTCATATTTTCCTTGGCAGAAGTGCTTCTTGCAGGTCTCGCCTACCTTACGGCTCATTGGCAATATCTTCTTTTTGCCTTAACAATACCTCAGTTGACCTTCCTCAGGTAATGCACGACTTTATTCCAATCAATATATCTTTATCAGTTAGCTTTAGCTACTCAAAGGGACTACTTCTGCCCGATGACGACGAATGTCAAAATATCGTTGTGAGTTTTTTTTGTGTGTGTTTTTATCTGTTTTCTATTTCCTGAGTGAACTATATATATATATATATTAGTATAAATGGGCAGCAAATCTTCTTGAAGACAAATTGAATTAAAGTATGCAGCAGCTTCTGCATTAACGACCTTTTTGCTGATGGCCTCGATTTTTCTAACTATCTTCCGGTGATGCTGAGGCAACTTCCATATATGCTGGGCCAGAGACATTGAGAAAACCAATATCAAACAACTTTAATGGATCACAAAAACACTGGGTTCAAACAAGCTTTCGACCACACATTGGTCATCTTCGGGTTAACTATTTAATTTAATTTCACTACTATTTAATTAATGAATGTTAATATAATTGACTGAAAAGTAATTTTTAAAATTAAACATAACAATTTTAACAAATAAAACAAATGATACAGTGGGTGAGATGAAAACAAAGAGCAGGTTCCAGCAAGGTTGCAACAACATACAGCTTTGCCCCTCAATTGCTATCAACCCTACTGGGCTCTAACTCTCTAACAAATTTAAAACTATTATCGAAAGTAGTACTACTTGGGATCACATTGAGGTCATAATTTTGAATGTTGAGGTTGGGGTTGACATCTTTGATATAAAGGGCTTCAAGGATAGTTAATCTATCTTTGTCGTTATTATAATGAAGTACCGAAGTTCCATCCACTAACATACCCCTGGTGAGTTTAATCCCATGGGCATCCTCTGTATGTTTTTTGGGGGCTCCTGTTGAGAGATGCATGGTCAGACGCCTTGAGAGCTTCGTAGCCGTCATCCCAATATACCTCGAATTCAGGGTTGCACACTCCCCTGTTGAACAAGTGTACTGGTATACAAGGTGACTGCGTTGATGCTCCGGGGTGTCGACTTTCGGTTTATTTGAAAGCACAAGGTCACTGGTCTTCTTATTCTTATAATATATTCTTAACTGTAATCTGTCTATTTCATTGGTTGGCTTTACGTTATCCTTTATTAACTTTATTTGAAATAGAAAAGGTCTCAGGGCTCAAGTTAACAATGGAAAGTAGTGTAGGAGGACAGATGCCGTTTTTAGATGTCCTCATCCAACAAAACCCTAAGCATTTCAACACTAAAGTCTTTAGAAAGCCGTCGAACCCTGGACTTTGCCTCAACGGAAGAAGTGAATGCCCGGAAAAATATAGGAAGTCTACTATCAATGCTTATATAAAAAGGGCATTCACCCACTGCAGTGATTGGACCCTAGTACACCAAGAGATCGAAAATTCAACGCAGGTATTAATTAACAATGGATACTCTAACGCTGAAGTAATGAAGGCAATAAAGTCGTTCCTGGATAAATGGTATACCAGTAATGTAGAGCCTCCAGCCCCTGGTGAGTCACTTACCCTCTACTACCGTGCATATATGCACAATGAATACAAACAAGATGAAAGAGCCCTCCACAAGTTAATAAAGGATAACGTAAAGCCAACCAATGAAATAGACAGATTACAGTTAAGAATATATGATAAGAATAAGAAGACCAGTGACCTTGTGCTTTCAAATAAACCGAAAGTCGACACCCCGGAGCATCAACGCAGTCACCTTGTATACCAGTACACTTGTTCAACAGGGGAGTGTGCAACCCTGAATTCGAGGTATATTGGGATGACGGCTACGAAGCTCTCAAGGCGTCTGACCATGCATCTCTCAACAGGAGCCCCCAAAAAACATACAGAGGATGCCCATGGGATTAAACTCACCAGGGGTATGTTAGTGGATGGAACTTCGGTACTTCATTATAATAACGACAAAGATAGATTAACTATCCTTGAAGCCCTTTATATCAAAGATGTCAACCCCAACCTCAACATTCAAAATTATGACCTCAATGTGATCCCAAGTAGTACTACTTTCGATAATAGTTTTAAATTTGTTAGAGAGTTAGAGCCCAGTAGGGTTGATAGCAATTGAGGGGCAAAGCTGTATGTTGTTGCAACCTTGCTGGAACCTGCTCTTTGTTTTCATCTCACCCACTGTATCATTTGTTTTATTTGTTAAAATTGTTATGTTTAATTTTAAAAATTACTTTTCAGTCAATTATATTAACATTCATTAATTAAATAGTAGTGAAATTAAATTAAATAGTTAACCCGAAGATGACCAATGTGTGGTCGAAAGCTTGTTTGAACCCAGTGTTTTTGTGATCCATTAAAGTTGTTTGATATTGGTTTTCTCAATGTCTCTGGCCCAGCATATATGGAAGTTGCCTCAGCATCACCGGAAGATAGTTAGAAAAATCGAGGCCATCAGCAAAAAGGTCGTTAATGCAGAAGCTGCTGCATACTTTAATTCAATATATATATATATATATTCAAACCACAAAAAGAAATCGGATAAAAGACTAATATTGGAACGTTGATTACCACCTGTTTATTTGGTTATAGTATATATGTATATATATATATAAACTGTAACCGTTATGGCAGTCAAAATATTGAAAAGTAAGTCTTTCTTATTTTTCGTTCTATGTGTCACAGTTTATTTTAAGTGTATCTGTCCTCCCGGACCGCATTTCATTTTTCAGATATATAATATATAATATATATATATATATATATATATATATACACGAGTTCAAAATTCAAGAAGAGTAACACACAGAGTAAGGAAACACACTTACAGACTCAAAATTTGGGATAATCCGTCTTCAGGAGAAAAGAGAAAGGGAGACCAAGCACGTTGTAGACGCAACGGCAAGTAACCGACCCGGCAACCGCCACTGCTACTCCCCGTACCCGGTTTTAAAGTATAGAATTAAGAGAAGAAATAAACAGAAATTCATAGTTTTTGTGACTTCCAAAGTATTACATATACTCTATAGTTACTATACATTACTATAACATATTTATAAATATTTTTTAGATGTTTATAGAGAAGAAAAAAAGTTTATATACATCACAAGGTAATATTAGATCACAAATTGTACCAGATATTCATAAAAATTACATACTAAACTGGTACCATAAAATATATTTAATTTGGTTCACTAATTTATGGGATTTAAGATGTGTTAAATCTATAGATATAAAAAAAAATTTTTTTGTTTCAGCTTTTTCTGGCTCATACAAGAATCCCCTAGATGGCTCATGAGCAAGAATCGCTTTGAAGATGCTGAAAAAGTTATAGCAGATATGGCAAAGTGCAATAATGCTGAACTGCCGCCTAATTATTTGGAAAAACTCGAAGTAAAGATTACTTTTTATAAACATTTATAATTTACTAGCTGACCCGACAAACTTCGTATGGTATAACAATCAGTGACGTACGGTATAACAATCAGTGAATATCGTGTAAACTTTAGCAAAACTTAATTTAATTATTACTATAATAGCTATCCCGAGAGATATTAATATAATAGCTATCCCGAGAGATATTAATATAATAGCTATCCCGAGAGATATTAATATAATAGCTATCCCGAGAGATATTAATATAATAGCTATCCCGAGAGATATTAATATAATAGCTATCCCGAGAGATATTAATATAATAGCTATCCCGAGAGATATTAATATAATAGCTATCCCGAGAGATATTAATATAATAGCTATCCCGAGAGATATTAATATAATAGCTATCCTGAGAGATATTAATATAATAGCTATCCCGAGAGATATTAATATAATAGCTATCCTGAGAGATATTAATATAATAGCTATCCCGAGAGATATTAATATAATAGATATCCCGAGAGACACTACTGCCTTACCTATTCTGAGGTAAAATGGATAAACCAACAAAAGTCTCCACACAAATGAAGTTTTATTCAACGCGTTTCGAACAATTTGTGTTCATCATCAGGAAGACACTATAATACAAATTATATCTAATCAGTAACAAAATTAGAGTGAAATAATAAAATTCAATTAAGAGAATTGAAGACATACCCACGGATGTGGTACTGACGGGTTGGTCCATTTTACCTCAGAATGAGTAAATACCACACAATTACGGATTGCACAACTAATGCCTTACTTAGAATTTACTTAATTCAAAGTGGAATAAAAATCTGTAGTGGCCTAGCTTCAACTTGATTGTTAGTAAACACAATATCAAAATCGTTAAAAACCAACTTGTGTTTTGTTTGACTTACTTCTGTTTTCTAAAAAAAATTTGCTCATTAAAACTTTTCAAATTGTTTTAATAAATACTTAAATAGCAATTTTATATCACTATTGAAAATTAATCGGTACTTCGGCCCAACTCAATCAAAGGTCTTCTTTTAGACTGCCGTCATTGGTCTAAGACTTACATCTTATTACAGTACTCCTGTACATATACAGTTGTCATCAAAGAAAATCAACGATTTTTCAAAACAAAAACGTATAATTCAAATCATAAAAAAAATTGTTAAATTAAATTAACTGGCTACGCAAATAAATATAATAAACTTTCAACCCCATTAAAAAACTAGTTTTGAAAAATTTAAAAGAATTTATTTTTAATTTGCAAATATTAAAGCTATAAATGCGTTTAACATAGTATTACACAAATAAATTATAAAAACAATTACAATTTTAAAAAATTTTTGGTGTAGAATTTCAGTTTTTTCGTGAGCTTTTAGTATTTTATTTTTCTATTTTCTATTTTCATCCCATCAAAATGCCACCCCTTGGCACGTGCCACCCGGACGACCCCCCTGTCATGTGCCACCCGGGGTGGACCCCCCCCCCCCCTTGGTATGTGCCACCCGGGGTGGACCCCCCCCCCTGGCATGTGCCACCCGGGGTGGACCCCCCCCCTTGGCATGTGCCACCCGGGGTGTACCCCCCCCCCTTGGCATGTGCCGGGTGGACCTCCCCTCCCCCTTGTTACGCCACTGCCTAGGAGCTTAGGTGCTCGCTTCTGAACTGGTACATCCGAAATTTGATATCTATGCCAGCCCTCGGTTTATTCACCCAAGAGGTGAAAAAGATCTGTGTACGATGTCCCTACGAAGGGAGGTTAAGCCTGTTCTATGTATGTTCTGTCCTGTTTTATACTCGTTAAAGATTCCCTAAATACGCTTGAGTTAGGTAAAATTTAGATTACTTAATGTAGAATGTACATTATTTGGTATTATAAAAGTCAGTATGGTCTAGATGTGAGACTGCCGCTATAACTTAAATTAAACCCACTTCTGGGCATAAGCCTCTCTTAACTTCGTCTATCTTCAATTTTCTTGGGAAACTTTGAACCATATTTCTTCAGCTGTTTCTTTGAATTCCCTCTTTGTCTTCAACTTCTTCCTTGCTTCTCTAAGACACCCCTTTATAATCCTTGGTGCTCACCTAACATCCTTTATCCTCTAAACATAACATGTCCATTCTGGTTCTTCCATTTTAGTATATTTAAAACATTTAAAGGTATGTCATTTTATTTCAGGCAGAATTAAAGAAAGAAGAAAAACCTGTGAAAGGTTCTGCTTTAGAATTAGTAAGGAATAGAAACTTGAGAATCAAATACATCATTATAGTTTACAATTGGGCTGTAAACGCCATCAATTACCACGGAATGAACTACTTTACTCCTCATCTTGGCATAAACATATACATCGGCTTTGCATTAAGTAAGTAACTATTACTTATATACTTTAAATATAAGTCCGAGCAGGCGCTTAATAAGGAGGGGGGGGGAGAGCGCGTGTCAGAGGGTTGGTTTTTTGTGGGGATAATGGCATAGCAAGGGTGGGGGTGAAGGGTTTGTGGTAGGGGGTGGCTTTTTGAGGGGGTAATGGCATAACAAGGGGGGCGGGAGGTGGGGGGTCAGGGGGTGGCTTTTTGAGGGGGTAATGGCATAGCAAGGCTGGGCGGGAAGGGTACGTGATAGGGGGTACCATTTTGAGAGGGGAAATGGCATAGAAAGGGTGGGCCATTTCAATCAATTAATATTGATATATATATATATGATATATATATGTAGTAATCCTACCCCTATTTGTGTAGTAATTTTTGTTATGCCAGAGTGAGGCATTTTGAGGGGGTAATGGCATAGCTAGGCTGGGCGGGAAGGGTACATACCAGAGGGTGGCATTTTGAGGGGCTAATAGCGTAGTAAAGGGGGGAGGGATACGTTGCAGGGGGCGGCAATTTGTGTTGGTAATGGCCTAGCAAGGGGGGAGGGTGGGATGGGCACGTGTCAAGGGGAAGCATTTTGAGGTGGTAAAAACAAAAAAAAATAAAATCATAAAAATCTAACAAGTTTGAAATTTTATACCAAAATGAGTACGTCGTAATATTTATTATATGTGTAATATTGTTTTTCAACTGTAATATTTGCAAATTAATAATAAATTTCATTCAAATTTTTTCAAAACTTTGATCCCGCTGCATACCTTAATTTGGTGAAGGTAACTGAACTCAGGCAACAGTTCTAGACACTGATATATTATATTATGTCTTAATAATATATTAATATATAATATCTTATATTATGTATAAGTCTACTGACTACATAATATGTATGTACCACTTATGTACGTGGTCTACTACTTATCTACCACTTATGTATGTGGTCTACTGACAGGACACGGCTGCAGAAGTCACTTAAAAAGAGTCGGTCTTCTAAGAGATTCGACAGAGTGTAGACTATGTAGAAGAAACTGCGATCAATAGAGGCTGTACTGCGCTAGAAGGCCGCAGACAGTTACTTGGGCTTTGGCCCCGATGCATACCTTAACAATTTAGTGAAGGGAACGGAACTCGGGTAACAGTTCTAAACACTGATCTGAGTGATTGTACCCCAACATCCGATCAAACAAAAAGATCGTATGACTGAAATTTTGAACCCGCAGGGGGATCTGTTTCTTTTCCATCTATCTAGCTAACTGTATTGATAAGACATACTGATACTAAATGTCCCATTGAAAAAATGAAATTGTCTGTTAGGACAACACACCAAACTATTACAAGAAAAGAACACGTATTAACAACACACAACTCACTTCAATATTTCGACCTCGTCGTCATCAGGAGAAAAAGAATCCTTCACTTCTCCTTCTCCTGATATCGACGAGGTGAAAATTTGAAGTGAGTTGCATATTGTTTCTACATATTCTTTCCTTGTAATCGTTTAATATCCCACTGGTAATACAAATTTTGCTTTGCCCACATTTTTATCAAAACTAAAGTACCTTGCTTCACATATAAGATCTAGAATCTAACAGAAAATCCATTTTGACATTCAGCGTGTGGTCCAACTGTTTCCTCAAGCTAGATTGAATCGTAAGTATTATAAAGTGAGATGTGTTAAGACAATATTTAAATTTTCTCAAATACAAAGTTTTTTTTAAAACTTCTTCTGAAAAATAAGCAAGAAATAAGAGAAGATGAAATCGATATAGGGGTTGATTGTTTTAAAAAGCAAAGACTTGAAATATGAAATACTTTCAGATGGTTTTGTGGAGCTGTTAAGTTGTTTCCTAGCCTGGTGGGGAATGGAGAACTTCGGCAGGAGACTGATGCTGGCTACCTGCATGCTTCTGGGAGGCTTAGCCTGTATATCGTCCATTTTATTTGAAGGTTAGAACAATTCCTCGTGTTACTCAACATGCCATTAACACTTAAATTCATGTAGCTTTTGTATTAGTAGTATGCAGTTAGTAGTAATAGTTTGTAGTAGTAGTGGTATCTATTATTAGTAGTAGTGGTTTGTAGTACTTTTAAGCTGTATATAGAAGTTTGTAGTTAGAAGTATTTGGTAGTAGTTTGTGGAAGTTTGTAGTGATAGGTAGTAGTTAGTAGCAGGCAGTAGTTTGTAGTTAGTAGTAGTTTGTAGTTAGTAGTATGTGGTACTAGTATGTAGGAGTTTGAAGTTAGTAGTATATACTAGTAGTTTGTAAAAGCTTGTAGTAATATGTAGTAGTTTGTAGTTAGTAGTAGACTGTAGTAGTAGTAGTATAGTATTAGTAGGCTGTAGTAGTAGAAGTATGTTGTAGACTATAGTATTAGTAGTATGTAGTAGTGACAGTGGTATGTAGCAGTTTGCAGTATGAAGTAGTTTGTAATAAGTAGTAGTTTGCAGTACTATTTAGTGGTTAGAAATATGTAGTAGTAGTGGTATGTAGTACTTTGAAGTGGCAGTATGTAGTAGTTTGTAGGTAGTCGTAGAGTGTAGTAGTTAGAATTATGTAGAGTAGTGTGTAGTAGTTTGTAGTTAGTAGTATGTATAAGTTTGTAGTAATATGTAGAAGTTAGAAATATGTAGTAATAGTGGTATGTAGTACTTTGAAGTGGACAGTATGTAGTAGTTTGTAGGTAGTAGTAGAGTGTAGTAATATGTAGTAGTTAGAATTATGTAGAGTAGTGTGTAGTAGTTAGTAGTAGTTTGTAGTTAGTAGTATGTATAAGTTTGTAGTAATATGTAGAAGTTAGAAATATGTAGTAGTAGTGTGTAGTTAGTAGTAGTAGTATGTAGTACTTTATAGTTAGCAGTATGTAGTTATTAGTATGAAGTAGTAGTTTGTAGTAGTAGTATACATACAGTTTGTTCAAATAGGAAGGTTTTTTTTACCTTACCTATTACGTAAATACGACCAAATATTTTTTGATATTTTGTCAGATTATCACGTTTTAGTTCCCATAATCAATGTTTGGAGTTTTTTTTAACATGTATGTAAGTGAAAAGGAGTGTATCAAAACTTTGAGAGATATCAAGCTCAGGGTTTCTTTTTCGTGAACATTATTGACGGTTTTGCTACAAAGATACCACTCTGACGCTGATTGCTGAAGGGGACATTGCATTTCCATAATTATTCTAAGTTATCAGTCTTAAATTTCGACTAAGTTAAGTGTATTTAGAATAGGAATTTTTTTTCTGGAATCGTACAGGCTCGAGACCTGTTTTGGTATTATTTAGTGATCCCAGCTTATTCAGCCATATCACTGAACAGCCTCGAGACCGACGGCTTTAACGTCCTCTCTCTCCGAGGGAACTGACGAGATGTCGGTTCCGAACCTTACGATGTCAAATAGTCGTTAATGATCCCTGCTATAAATACACTTGAGTTTAGGGCAAAATTTAGGACTTGCAATGTAAAATGTTCATTATGTATTATCACAAAGGGCCAATGTTCGGCCTATGTGTGTTCTCTTGCATGACTCCCTTTATAACCTAACCAAATTGTTGGATGACCAAAGGCCATATTGAAGATTGATGACATCTTCATGGTTTTCTTCTTCAAGTACAATTCAATGGAAATAAGAAGAATTATTAACTTTCACCTGTTTTCTTTAATTTTATAAATATATGGAACTCGAAATAGGTAATTCATTAGAAATAATGTTTTTTTTTAAAAAAAATTACGATATATTTAATAATTATTTGAAACTAACTGGACCGCGAAATTCGTACTGTCTAAAAGTTAAAGAATGTAGCGTTAACTAAACTTAAAGAATGTAACTTTAACAAAACTCAGTATTTCATTTTTAACATAACAGCTGATTCGGCAGACGTTGTCCACTTTTACCTATAAATACTCAATTCGAATAGAAATAAAAACTAAAATAAAAAAAAATTATTTTCTAAACCATAATGTTTATTGTAATGTACAATAATATTCCATTTAATTTATATTGGGTCATTTTGTATTTTTTTGTTACTTTATCGAGGAAAATTCAACAATCTAGTTTTTTATTGACTATATTTATGGATTTGGACACACAAAATCATTTTGTTTTGTATTTAAATAAACAATATAAACAAACTTGAAAGTTTAAATAAGAATATTTTGATGAAATATTATTTCTTTATGAAGAAGCATTGTGTTGAAAAGTGTCAGTTGAGTGTTAAAAGTTAACTAAATGTTAAATTAAACCTACATTTTACATTATGTTATATTAAGAGTTATTATGTCAAGAATTGTGTTTATACACACAAATACATACAGTTATTAAGTTTTATAAATGTAGATTTTGATTTGAATATTTCTTAATAAATTTTTTCTGTATATATTCTCTTATAAGTTTTATTGATTTAGACATAGATCTGATCATAAACGCCTTCTAGTTAGATATCATTGATATATAATAACTTATCTTCTTGCTTGTATGAAGCAGGGCCAAACACTAATTACTAATAATTAAGTAATAATTAAATATTTCAAACAAACGAATTAATCAATCAGAAATAAATAAGCAAGACTTACTTGCATTAAACTTTAGCAAAAGACTTTAACTATACTTTAGCCAAAAGATTTAAATTATGGTTCAAATATTATCATTATTGTTCGTAATACTATCATGCATACTTAACGCACACTTAAAGTTAATAATTTATAATTTATGCAAAACTTTATTTTTGCTTAAAGGAAGTTAAACCAATTAGATAAAAAAAAGTTAATGGTATACTATTGCTCATAACTAAAGCTTTGTTAAAGTTAATAACAAACCCATTTTAAATTACCATAATTGTCTTTAATATCAATCTGAAAGCAATAATAAAATTTCTGGTACCTGGATGTTTCCAATTGAACAAAGCATACGGAAATATTAGAAGTTGGTCATAAGGAATAACCTTCCTGCGGCCTCTATTACCAATTAAAGTCAAAATGTAAACAAAAAGGTTATAAAGCAAAACTTGTCTATGTGATATGTTTGGTATTTTCACCGAATTTATTCGGGAGTACCTAGAACCATACCTCTAATTTAAAAAGAAAATACATAAACCTTCCCGAAAACAATTTAAATTTTCTAAAGTTCCCTTACAATTAACTTTTTTCAGATAAACGAAATCAATACAGAATTTAAATTAGATTACGCAAAAAAGATGTAATCTAACACTAAATTACAAATTGCACAATTGGTAGTTGATAGATTAGATTAAACAAATAATAAAAAGAGTATCTTTTGCCGAACAATACATCAAGAAATGTTGAAAGAAGTCTAAGCTCTTTAAATGTGATATGTCTTATATTTAAACAGATATGTCTTATCTGTTAAATATAATGACAGAAATTTTAAACCCACAAATCGTTTAAATTAGGAAGAAGTTAGTTGAAGAGGCTAAACCATATCACATTACATTTCATTTAATAATTTCAATTTGAAGACTTCATACATTTGTAAATGTTTAATTAATATTATATTAGTAAACAAAATTGTCTCTTGAAAGTTTGAATAACAATATTTTGATTACTAAACTTTGCTAAAATTAATTAATTGTTTGAAGGGCTTGCCTAGTTACTGATGTAAATGTATTTGTTTAGGTTCGGTTTTGCTGGTGACTGTGGCAATGTTGGGCAAGTTAGGCTGCAATACGTCGTTTAATGTGTTCTACATCTATGCTGCTGAACTACTACCCACAGTAATCAGAGGGCAGGCGATGAGCTTGTCTATCTTATTCTCCAGCAGTCTACTTCTATTATTCCCCAAAATGATTAGTCTGGTATGTAATATGTGTCGCATTTTTACATACTACATACATATACGAGTAAACTAGAAACATTGCATCTTTAACTATTTATGATGGAACTACAAATCCTACTTAAATTGTAAGTATAATAATACTTGCAATAGAAAAACAGATACAGACAATTTAAGTAGGATTTATAGTTCCATCATAAATAGTTAAAGATGCAATGTTATCTAGTTTATATTTTTTATGGATTTTTAAAATAATAATGTATTATATATATATATATATATATATTATGGTGGATACATATTATAATAGATATATATTATAATATGTGTATATGTAAATATGTATATATATATATATATACATATATAAGTAATGCCGGCCCGCGAGAGACGCCGGCCCGCGAGAGACTAGAGGGTTGAAGTCCGTATCAACATTGCCTCTCCTATAAACAGAAGGAGCTGACTAATAAACTCCATTCTTGTCTTCAATCACGTGCGAGCTAGTTTATTTAAATTCCTTTTTCTAAAAACCTATTCATTACCCGGACACGCGTAACTGGTGCCGAAACCCGGGATCATTCGCCAACTGTTTAATAGTGTAGTGTTGTGTCCAGTGTAGAAACCAACATGACGAGTAAACAGACAACAGGAGCCGATGTTAGGCTCGCAGTGAAAATAGAACAAGCGAGAGTAGCAAAAGCAGGGTACCTGATGAACCTATTAGATTCGATAAAGAGGTTCGAGGGTGATGCTCGAGAGTTGGACTTGTTCATAGAGAGAATGGACTCCATCAACGAGCAGTTAGTCACAACTCAACTAGACCCAGCTACAGACAAGAACATCAAGACCTACTTCCTCGCCAGGGTCAGCCTTACGGTGATGCTGGAGTTAGGACTTACGTTTTGTGCGGAGTGGAGTGCGGTGCGAGCAGCCCTTAAGGACAGATATGCTGGAGCCGCAAAGCCTGTAGCTAGAAGTGCGCTAAAAATTTTTGAAATGCGGAAGGAGAATGGTGAGACCTGCGCTGAGTTCGGGCGCAGATTGGGGGATGCGACAAGGAAATTAACTATGAAGATAAATGAAAAGTGCACAGACAGTCAAGAAGCGAAATGGAGAACGACGATATATGAAGAGATAGCCAGTGAAATTCTCCTCAAGGCAGCTCCAGAACGAGTGAGAATGGCCCTCCGTATCATGAAGCCCACTAGTCTCGAGGAGACAATTAATACCATCCGGGAGGAAGAAATGGACCGAGAAGATAACGGTGTTATATACAGAGGGAAGTCAGAAGGAGGATGGGCAGTTGTGACCAGGAGGAGAGTACCTCAGGATAGGCAATTCAGAGCAAGAGCCTATGAGGATCGAGGACAAGGGAGGTATTCACAGGAGAGGAAGCCACGGGGACGTTTTGAAGAGAGAAGATCTCAAGCCAGGAGGAACAGCTATGAGGCAGTGGGAGGCTACACGCGAAGAGAGAAGCCAGTAAGAAGAGGATGTTGGGAGTGTGGTGAACTCGGTCACTTCGCGCGAGAGTGTCCGTATTTATATCGCAAGGAGAGACCACGAACGAAACAGTATAGACCAACACCAAGAGATGAGCCCATGGAAGTTAACACAACCCGGCGGGAGAAGATGTGGGGCAGGAGAAGACAAAAAGGGGAAGGCTCTTCAGAGGACGGGAGCTCATCAGAGTCAACAGGGTCGGAGCAAGAGACATCGATAGAACGACACGAGCGCTGGTACGAGCGAGGGAAGTGGCCTTCACTGGAAGAGACTCGTGGTGGGAGGATCGCTATTCGAGAGAAGAGGAAGAAGGATTGAAGGTTAGGCGAGAGGTATATAGGCGAGCAACAGAGGGATAGCATAAGAGGTAAGCTCCCTATATTTTTTTTTCCCAAATGGAAGACTAAGTGTTTGGTAGATACAGGGTCAGATAGCACAATTATGGACAATGAAGTGGCAAAAAGGATGGACAATTATTCAGGGCTGACACCGTGCAACTGCACCTTGGTCACCATGGCAGGAAGGAAGAGCCTGGTAGGCGAATTACAGGTAGAGATGGGAGAATTAATAGGAGAGACCTTGGAGATGAAAGTGCATGTGACCCACTTAGAGACCCAGAAATATGGAGTTATTCTAGGGTGCGACTTTTTGGAGAGAATCAATGCAAAACCTGAGTGTAAAAGAGGGAAGTGGGACATTAAACTAGGAAAAAGGAAATACTTCGTGGAAGGGAGAGTTAAACCAGGGAAGAGAATAACGGTAAACTGTGGAAAAGTGATACCAGGAGAACATCAGGTGAGTGAATTAATGAAAGAATTTGAAAAAGTATTCTATAGTGAAGGACAGAGGTTATCAGCTACAGGTAGGGTCAAACACCAAATAGAACTCCCTGAAGGTACAGTTGTTTACGTGAAACCTAGAAGGTACCCACACCAATTGAAAAAGATAATGCAGGAGCAAATAAAGGAAATGCTGGACCAGGGCATAATACAGAGGTCTAAGTCGCAATTTTCGAGCCCTATTTGGCTGGTCCCGAAAAAGGTCGAGGAGGGTAAACCCCCTAAATACCGGTTGGTAGTAGATTTTAGAGAGTTAAATAAGTACACTAAGCTTGAAAGATACCCTCTGCCAAGGATAGAAGACATACTCGACCATATGGCAGGAGCAACTGTATTCAGTACCTTCGACCTCAAGGCCGGGTATCACCAGATTAGGATGCACCCGAGAGATGTCGAGAAGACGGCCTTTACGTTCGATAGAGGCCACTTCGAATTTTTGAGGATGCCCTTTGGCCTAAAGAATGCGCCTTCCACGTTCCAACGCCTCATGGATGAACTGCTTGAAGGACTGGGAGAAGACTTTACGCAAATCTACATGGATGACATCATAGTGTTCAGTAAGTCAATAGAAGAGCATAAGGAACATGTTACAAGGGTGCTGAAAAGAATAAGGGACTTTGGCTTAAAGGTAGCGATGGATAAAACCCGCTTATATCAAAAAGAGGTTAGATTTATGGGGCACCTTATCTCAGGTGAAGGAGTAAGACCCGACCCTAAGAAGGTTGAAGCAATAGATCGATTACCCTATCCAAAGGAACCCAAAGACATCAGGGCTTTTCTAGGTATGATAGGTTTCTACAGAAGGTACGTAAAGGACTTTGCAGCAATCACGAACCCCTTGACGGACAGTTTAAAGAAAGGAAAGAAGTTTATACAAACAGAAGATCTAAGAGAAGCAGTGGAGCAGTGTAAGAAGGCGTTGCGGGGCCCGCTGTTGCTCCAATTTCCTGACCTAAACAAACCATTCATTGTAATGACAGATGCCAGTCAAGAAGCTATCGGGGGAGTCTTGATGCAGGAAACTATCCAGGGAGAGCGACCAATAGCCTACGCCAGCAGAAAATTATCACCAGCAGAAAAAAGGTATAGCACAATAGAAAGGGAAATGTTAGGCATAGTGTGGACTGTAGAACATTTCCGACCCTACCTTTTTGCGGCTGAGTTCACTATTAGAACAGATCATAGGCCCCTAATGTGGATCGGGAATTTAAAGGAGACGTCAGCCCGGATAGCAAAGTGGAAAGAAAGGATAGCTGCATACAACTTCAGGGTCCAGCACGTAAAGGGCGTTGATAATGAAGTAGCCGACTGTTTGTCCAGAAACGTCAACGTCATTACGAGAAGTAGTACGAGAGAGCCAAGTACCTCCAGGGACGTGCGAGAGTTCTTCGCCAACGGGACACCAGACGAAGATGAAGACCAAGAACAACGAAATGGACCGGAAGCTGAGATTAGTCAGGATATAATAAACAACAAGAGAAATCAAATAATTATAAAAGACGACACAGAAGAAATAATAAACACCCAATTGCACAAATATGGCCACTTAAAAATAAATATTATTACAGGAGGAACGAAAGCGAACAACGAACAATTAAGTACAGTCATAAACCAACTAACAGTGCCAGGAAAGGTATACCATTTCTTTATAGAATCACAAGAACTTGAAAATAGACTACTCCGACTAATTCAGGAAAGAGAGCTGAGACAAGGAGCTCATTTCATAATCTGTAAGAACCAGGTAGAAACGGTAGAAGACGAAGAGCAGCAGAAAGAGGTCATCCTAAATTATCACAGGGGAAAAACCAACCATCGTGGTGTCACAGAGACCCTTAAACATCTACAGAGGTCGCATTACTGGCTCCAAATGGGCAAGAGGATAGCCCAAGTGATAAAGGACTGTGAAATATGCAAAAGGAGGAAGTATGAAAGAGTACCACTTGTACCTCCATTATTACAAAGTCAGACGCCCGAGGGACCCTTTGAGGAGCTAGAAATTGATATATTTACATACGACGGAAACAAATATTTAACAACAATAGATAGACTAACGAAGTTAGCCTCAGCATGGCCACTAACAAGTAAATCAAGTGAAAGTACAGAAGAGGCATTGCTGTCGTATTTGGCCACGTTTGACTGCCCGAGAACGATCTATATGGACAGAGGGCGAGAGTTCAACAACGTTAAAATAAAAACCCTGTTAAAAGAATTCAATATAAACCCCCATTGGTGTACACCGGGTCATCCAAGGTCCCACGGAGCAATAGAGAGACTACATAACACTCTAACGGAACACTTGCAGTTATTGGCTGATGCAAAAAACATAAAGGGTCATGTGGCAATGGCCAGAGCGGTCCTAGCATACAACAGTAGTATTCACTCGACCACAGAGGCAACACCATTTGAATTGCGGAAAAAGGAAGCGGATCCACAAAGGTTACATAATAGAGTCAAAGCAGCAAAAGAAAGATGGACCAAGCAATATAATCAAAGGAAAGCAGAAGAAACAGTAGGGTTGATACAAAAAGGGGACTTCGTATATAAACTAAATAGGCAGAAGCGAAGGAAATCGGACCCGAGATACGTAGGGCCATACGAAGTACTCGCAACGTTACCACGGTACAGAGCACAGATATGGAGGATAGGAACGGACACCCTGAAACAAGAAATAGTTCATTTTCAGGAACTGCGACGGGTGAGAAGGAAAGTCCCACCAATGGTGCGAACGATATAGTGTAGTTATGTGTGTTTACCTTTGTTAATTTTGTTATTTTTGTTTTGTACAAATAATCATAGAAGTTCATCTTTTGTTATTTCTGTAATTTCTATAAACAATGTTAATTCAGTTACTTGTGTGGACGTCATTTTATTTTTGAATGTTAAAACATTATATTCATTTCTTATGTTTAGAGTCAAGTTTTGTTTTGTTATTTTATGATATAACTCAGACACTTGTACGGAGAGCATTGTTGATAAGGACTGGGAGGGGGCAGTAATGCCGGCCCGCGAGAGACGCCGGCCCGCGAGAGACTAGAGGGTTGAAGTCCGTATCAACATTGCCTCTCCTATAAACAGAAGGAGCTGACTAATAAACTCCATTCTTGTCTTCAATCACGTGCGAGCTAGTTTATTTAAATTCCTTTTTCTAAAAACCTATTCATTACCCGGACACGCGTAACTTATATATACATATATACATACATATATATATATACAGTTAGCTTCAGCTACTCAAAGGGACTACTTCTACCCGATGACGACGACTGTCCAAATATCGTTGTGAGTCTTTTGTGTGTATCTTTATTTGTTTTTTCTCTTTCATGTGTTAACTATATATATATATATATATATATATATATATAAACTCAAAAAATTGTTATTGACCTCTTCTATTCTATTCAATGTTTTGTTATTGAGGGCTAGGTCAAAAAATTTTGACCTAGCCCTCAATAACAAAACATTGAATATATATATATATATATATATATATATATATATGATTGTACTAAAAAAACAGTGTTTCAATAATATGTCGCTTGGAACAGCACATGTAATGACAGTTAACGGTTGTTGTAATGTAACAGAACCCAGCCTTCAGTAAGTTCTTTTTTCAATTTGTTTATGATGTTTCTAAAGTAGAAATGACAAATGTCCATTGTTTATTGTTTTTTTTGTTAGTTTATAGCCCTGAGGATGTCTTGAAATAAAGACGAAACGTTGGCAAAAAGGTGATTCCATAAATTTACCCTGACCAAACTCCGAGAAAAAGAAAAAGTGTTTGTTATATATATATATACAAGGTGGTTAGAGGTTCACGTATATATATATATATTTATATACACAGGTTTTGAGATTTTTTGAGGGTTTTGGTCTGGATATTAAAAAACGCTTCTTCGTCAACGTTTCGACATATATTTATGTCTCCTCAGGATTAAAACATTAATACATTGAGCACAATTATTACGACTACATTAGGTCTAATATTTAGGTGCTTAATGTATTAATGTTTTAGCCCTGAGGAGGACATAAATATATGTCGAAACTTTGGCGAAGAAGAATTTTTTTAATATCCAGACCAAAACCCCTCAAAAAATCTCAAAACCTGTGAATATAGAGTGGTTAAGAAACAAACAGCAAGATATATATATACATGCAAACTTAAAATAATCTTCCTTTTTTAGGCTGAAAACATGAGAACTTTACCACTTCTGATTATGGGGACTCTCAGTATTCTAGGATCATGGTCTACAACAGCACTGCCTGAAACTTTAAATAAACCATTGCCTCAAACAGTTGAAGATGCTGAGAAAACACCACCAAAATTTTGGTGTTCCAAGTAACTGCTTATATTATTTCTTCATCATAATTATTGTATAACTGAACAACCAAAATTATGATTATCTATGTAAATGTTTTGCCCATGTTTAAGATCTGATAAAGTTGTATTTCTAAATTGTTTACTTCAAGTAAAGTATAGTAGTCATGAAAATAGAATATAGCACATGAAGTCCGTGCCTAATAAAAACGTCTATGGCAAGCTTCTCTTCCTCTGTGGTCATTTATGGCCTCCACGCCGAGAGGTGTGCGTTGATGTCAGACACTAAAACGATCTCCCTCCTCACATCCTCGAGGTCGCTCTTCCTATTGGAGGCCTCCTCTCGAACGGCAGCAAACAATCTCCTCCCTGAAAACACTCAGGACCTTCTCATCTCATCCTCAACGCTTTTCTTAAGGGTACAGGGATCAGCAGAGGTGCTCTCCCTGCTGCCCGATGCATCTTGCTTCAGGAGCGACCTAAGACCATCAATAACTTTAGCTTGCTCCATTTTGCAGCTTTTCAAGGCAACCGCCACGGGATCATCTTTCTCCAGAGCATTAATCTCTCTTTCCATGTCCCCCAGGAGGTTGAAGGCCTTGTCTAAGTTAGCCTCAGTCCTTACCACCTGCCACCTCCTGTTGTGCAGCCTCTCTTCTCGTTCTAGTTCTTGTCATCACCCGACCACCTTCCCTCGTGAATCTAGACCAACCCCTCCTTTTGGGTACCATACTTCTGGAAATTTCCAGAAGCCAGTATAGATCCTTGTTGTTGCCACTAGTGATGCAGCCGCTAGTTGTCAACGATGATTCATCACCAGAACTTCCTTGGCAAGAGGCTTTCGCTCTGGCGCTGGTATTTATACTTTTCTTTGTTGGTTTCGTAGTTCAGTTTAATTTAGAGTTCATTATTGGGTTGACGACCACGACTGCAGATGGCTATCCGGCCCGGGCATGACAAAACTGATGGACCAACCACCAGTCTCCGAGTCCTCCCGGAGGACCGGAATACAATCCCGGTGGGTGAGACACTCAACCCCCCTAGGTCCGTACTAACCTAGGTTTTCCGGGCTCCCAGGGACGATCTATGGCACCAGGCAAAGGACCCCTGTTGGGTCGACGGTCGCCAACCTGATCGGCTCTTAGGTGAATCAATTTCAAATGGTCCATAGAGAAGTCCATAGCAAGCCTTCGTGCGTAACCTTGCACTGGGGCCCTGACGAGGTACTATCAACCGGGCCAGCTGAACCAATGTTTTTTAAAGAGGTGTTACCGCTCTAGGTTGGGTGTCAGCCACCAAAGTCAACGCACAAAAGGGTGGGTTTCCACCCCCGGGCGCTGACCTAGACTAGCTTTCACCCAGTTGTGCCTTTCTTAGTTCATGCTGTGTGGAAGAACCACACAGACATGTTAAGCCCCCCCACCACGTCAAGGTGAAGGCACATCGGGGGGGAATACCGCAAGAACCACCTCTAACCACTTCTGACTACCTCTAATCACCCATTTAGTGATAGAGTATAATTATTACTCCCAATAAATACGCTCTCAACTGTTGTTGTGGTCACTTTTTCAAACAACAAATAGTCACCACCTTAATGTTTTAAATGATTCTAATATCATTCTAAAACAAACAACTAGTAAATTCAATAAAGTGTTCAAAAAAGCATTTACTCTCACTGGATATCCCAGACAATAGTTTCAACTTCTAAATCAGCTCTGATTTAATAGAATTGAAACTTTACATCAACAACTAATGTTATAAGGTATTATTCCTTGCTTTTTACAAGAGCTCAAAAAATTCACAGCTTTGTTTACAAATTCTCACTGTCTACTACCACTAAACTGTTTTGATTTATTGGCATACGCCTTTTAGCCTTTCGATCATGATATGGAACAAAGTAGAACAGATTGATGTTTTCAACGTGGCGCTCTTTAGCCACTCGCAAGCTCACAATCCACGGCGTGCCCAAGGTGGTCCTCGCGGAGGCGGGCATCCACCACAGACATCACACAAAACAAAAACGAATGAAATAATAAAAACACTATGCTCAACAAACAAAATAACCACTTCTTTATGTCATCATGTACATACACTAATTCTTTTTTCTTTGGACACCCCTTAGATCGTCTCGGTGTTATACATAATACGTAAGGTCTCTTGTTTCATAAATAAAAGCGATGGCTCAAAGTCCTTAGATGTTGGTTAGGTTAACCCGATTTTTGATAGGTAAGGTCATTTGTCTTAGCCACAGAAGTGATGATTCATATCCTTTATTGATAAAATATTGATAAAAGTATCGATCGTGAAGTAGAAACAAAATAAAAGTTTATTAGGACTCGGTCCTGATCAACTTTTATTATATATATATGTTTCACGGTGAATCTCAAACACAAAACTAAGGAACAAACATACTTACTGTCTCTAATTTTTCGATTGAACCGTCATCAGGAGAGTTGAGATAGGGACACCAAGCGTTGTTGTTGGACTGTTGGACAGTGTTGTCTCCAAGTGTCGCTTTACAAGTGCGCTTGGTGTCCCTATCTCAACTCTCCTGATGACAGTTGGACTGTTGGACAGTGTTGACTCCAAGTGTCGCTTCACAAGTGCGCTTGGTGTCCCTATCTCAACTCTCCTGATGACAGTTCAACCAAAAATTAGAGACAGTAAGTGTGTTTGTTCCTTAGTTCTGTGTTTGAGATTCATCGTGAAACGTTTTTTGTCCTTTTGGATCGTTTTCCTGTTTAGAATATATATATATTCTGTTTATTGTGAAATCTTGTTATATATATAATAAATCAATTATATAATAAATATATGATATAATTGATATGAAATATTCTTTTTCAGGAACAAAAGGAACCCTAACGATACTGACAGCTTGGATATCGAAGAAAATAAAATACTCAACGATATAAAACAATAAATAATTTATATTAATTTTGATACGAATACAGAAAACCTTGCACAGTGCGACTACACTATCTTACTGGTACATTAGCAGAATCAAATAATCGTATTGTGTGAGGTGTTTCTGTATGAGGACTTTTTAATATCCTACCTTCTCCCGCTCTAACTTTGTCAACGGGATTAAGTTTTACTTTTTAATATTCTTACGACTTTTCATATATATTCAGCGATATGTTACTGATGGTCATAGTAGTTAGATATATGTGTAACATGCTGATACAGTTAAACAAGTACTCTAAAACGTCCTTCGGAGAGGATATAAAAGCTTGTTTCGATTTAACCAAGTACCTGGGCCTTTCGGATATATTTTGATAAAGCAGAGGAGTTTGATGTTTTTTTTTTTAAATGTGTTGCTCTTTCACCTTTCGTCACAAGAAACCAATCGTTTTCCTCACGAATGAGAAAAACTAGACAATCCCCAGTGTGGAACTTGTGGAGGCAGGCTTTCACAACCTAAATCAATAAAAAGCTATCACCATCGGCGTTTTAGTCTCTATTAAGACTACTGATTACTTGACGAAAGTCGTCATCAAGAATTACACTCTGAAGATGGAATGAGAAAAATAGACAATCCCCAGGGTGGACCTTGTGGAGGCAGGCTTTCACAACCTAAATCAATAAAAAGCTATCACCGTCGGCGTTTTAGTCTCTATTAAGACTAATGATTACTTGACGAAAGTCATCATCAAGAATTACAGTCTGAAGATGGAATGAGAAAAACTAGACAATCCCCAGGGTGGACCTTGTGGAGGTAGGCTTTCACAACCTAAATCAATAAAAAGCTATCACCGTCGGCGTTTTAGTCTCTATTAAGACTAATGATTACTTGACGAAAGTCGTCATCAAGAATTACAGTCTGAAGATGAAAAGGGAAAAACGAAGAGTAACAGTTGAGATATCAGAAAGAATAGGTAAGTATGGGAAGGATATTTGTTAGTGACAATGTGACTCATGCAAGCTCTTGAAGTTTTGAATATTGTTGTACATTATTTATCGCCGGAGGGCTTCAAGAGAAGCGCTGCTGACTTTGCTCACAACTAAGTTGCTATTAATGGTTTCCACTTAAAGGTGTCAGCACAACCCTTATCGCTTGAGTACCTTGTTTATAATGTTATTTCTTCTTCTTACTCACCTGAATTGTGAATTTTATCACGGCTATATTTTATAAAAGACTAGCTGATCTACCCGGCTTTACCAGGGAAATAACTTATCATTTTGCCTATATGGAGTAGGGTCGGATACTAATTACTAATAATTAAGTATTTTAAACAAACGAATTAATCAATCAGGAATCAATAAAGAAGCCTTACAATTATTAAACTTAAACAAATTACTTTAACTATTCTTTTAAGATTAGAATTAATGGTTCAAATACTATCATTATTATTCGTAATACTGTCATGCATATTTAAAGTTAATAAGTTATTTATTATTTAACGCATAACTTTCTTTAATGCTTAAAGCAAGTTAAACCAATTAGATATGAATTGTAAACTATTGATAATAACTAAAGCTTTGTTAAAGTTAATAAGAAACCCATATACAATTACAATAATTGTCTTTAATATCAATCTGAAAACAATTATATTTCTGGTACCTGGTTATTTCCAATTGAACAAAGCATGTGGAAATATTATCATAAAGAATAACCTACCTGCGGCCGCCATTACCAATTAAAGTTAAAATGTAAACAAACAGGTTATACAGCAAACCTTATCTATTATAATATTTTTGGGATATTACCTGAACCACAACTCTGATTTTTAAAAAAACTTTACATAAACCTTCCCGGGGATATACCTAATAATTTCCTAAATTTTCACAGTGATTGGATGTATGGTTTTTGAATCTATCGAGTATAAACACACAGACATACATTCATTTGTATATATATAGATTCCATCAACCACTTGTTACAGGTATTCCTCCTCTAAATACACTTGAGTTAGTCAAAATGTATGACTCCTAATATCAATCAATACATTGTGGTAACACAAAGGGCCCAAGGTTAGGCCTAAGTGTGTTCCCTTGTGGGACTGCACAATGAGATATACATCCAATCATCGAATTTCTGTACTGATAGAGACCGAGGTCCAGAAATTGGTACCACAGGTAAGAGGTAGCTTAATGGTTGGTAGGGGAGGCATGTGAGAAGGGAGAATAGCTAGGCTATTCTCTGCCTCACTTTGCTTTAAATCACCAACATCGAATACAGGTGGATAAAGTTAGTTTATTTTTATTATACATGCAAGTACGTAATAATAATATTGTTCATGCAAATAATGGTATTGTTTGCTAAAGATAACGAAATTGAACTAGCCTAGGCTATTTGGTCTCACTCTGCCCTCATTGTTTATTATCAATACCCTAATCATAATTTATGCAATTCAGAAGAAAAGAAAAGTACGGTTTCTTGAAGAACGTTAACTCAAGGGTCGAGTGATTTGCAGAGTATAAGGAAATGCCGAATCTGTGTGGACCTATAGAGTCACAACTTGCTCTTGGCTCAAATGCCAAAACTAATTCATTAATCTTAAAACGGAACTTTGCAATGGAACAAATTAAACTATACAGACAGGTATCTCTGTATTTATTATGTTGCTTATATTAGTCGGTTTACAACAGTGTTTGAGACGTTATATTTGAATATAAATATTCCAGTAAAAAAAAAAATTAAATAAAATAAATTTAAAAAGGAACAATATTGTTAAAAAAATTTAATGACTCTTCAAAAATCAAAATAATTTATTTCATATACATTCTGCATTTCACTTTTATATTTTACATCAAATATTCAAAAATAAATTATACAATCAAATCACACATACAGGAAGGTGGATTTTTTTTATATTGATGACAATATTGTCCAGAGCTTTATCATTATTATTCATGAATCAGGGGGAACATAAATGAAATGTGGCTTGCAGGTTAATTTCATATCATACAACGATGAACACATTTCTTATAAGATTATCCAACAATATTTTTTTTATCACAATTATTTAATAATAATTTGAATTAATAAATAAAAATCAAGTAATATTTTTTTTTTAAAAACATTTATACACTGATATGCAATGTTTTTCACAAGGATCCATCTCTCTGTGATACCGTATATATAGCAACACTTAAGGAATGTTACTTAAAAGAACCAACAAGAAAAAGCACCAATTTGCAGATATGATACAGCAATATTTATTTATTGCAAAAATTTCAGTTAGGAATATTTAAAATTCTATGATTAAATTTTAATGACCGATAAAACGTGGAAAAAATGCGTTAGGGCCAGATCATAATTCAACTTTATTTCTATGTATGTATATACATATATATATATATATTTATACATATATACATACATATAGGGATAATAATCATAGAAGCAGAATGAATCGATTTGAAAGGTTTTAATGTGTATTTTTCAAAAATGTTTAATACTTTAATGTTACTATAATTTTTTTTTAAAATAGAAATGTAAATTAATAATAATAATAAAAAAAAGAATAAATCCGAATAAAATATAATATTTCTTTAGAAATAATTTTATCCAATAAATGAATGAAATTTCATATTGTCACGGTTTAGATAGCATAGACATCATTTATAACAGATCAGGTTTTAATAAAATGTGTGCAAAATTTCTTAAACTTCAGAAAATACATAATATATTTTTGGCATATATCAGTCATTTTGAAGAAAAAAAAAAAGCTTAATAACGATATATACATTTCAATTAAAAATTGTAATGCTATCCAAAAAAAAAACAACAAGAATTAATAATAAAAAAAATATAATCACAAATTAAGAAGAAACCCACAACCTTTTTTTTTAAGTATTAAAAATGCTAAAGATGGTAAAAGAGTCGAAGAAAATATATAAATGTTGATAATATTGGCTTATTAAAATATAAGTGTTATGAAGAGATTAGCACACACAGTAACATGCACTTTAAAACTTATATAAACCATTATAAAATATACATATAAATTTTATACCATCCTTGGGTACAATTCTCTAGCCTCCAGAATGTCAATATACATAATGATAAACCGCCCCCAAAAACTTAGGTGTTTAGATTAAATTCAGAGGCCTTAAGTGAAGGATTAAAGGTTTTTATTTATTTATTTATATTTGGAAACATGGATATATATATATATATATACGTACATATATATATATTCTTTTAAAGAGTATGCTTATTGTTTTTTTTAGAAATGTTACATATTAACAGTCAACATTTGTAACATAAATATATATTTACAAGATATGCCTCTAACTGTTAAATTAACAACAATATACACTTTTTGTCAATGAACCGATGCCATCCTTACCAGCTTTATACATTTTTTAGCTATGTACATTTTACAATTTCTATGATACATTATAAATTTCAAATTAAATTTAGTTATAAAATATTATTTTGAATTTTAGTGTGCGTTTCCTTACAACCAAAACACATTTCATCATTCTCCGCTGTTTTATTATATATATATATATACACATATATATATAAACAGAATGAATGGAAAATCAAGTTGTGCGCAGGAATAAGTAAAAAATAAAAATCATTTTTAAATTTTTTTTTAAAATTGGCACAAAAATTATAAAATTTTGAGCACTAATTCCTGAGATATTAAAAAGATTTTATTTAAAAAAAGGAGTTTTATAAAATATTTACTAATCAACTAAGACGTTTATAAAATTAAATTAAAACACTTGTGCATAAGAGCACATGCTATTAATAAATGCTTCGTTTTGTATTGTGAAGGGTGACAATTGAAATTAGTCAAACAACACATATATTTTGAAAATACTGTTCGAGTCAAAGTTACGAAATGATATTGTTACTATTAAAATATATATATATATATTCATTTCAAATTATTTTATAAGCGATTATATTTTAAACCAAGAAGGAATATTGTTGCCTTCTAATAACGAAGAATACTTCTTTAAACTGTTTATTAATGTAAACAGAACTAATATTATATAAATACACGTAGAAATAAGCAATAAATAATAATTGGAAATGATGAAATGTGTTTTTGGGCACGAGGTCTCACGAGACAGGCAAAGGGTTTTCCTGTCTGATATCTGATTTGAGTTTTACGAATTCCTTGGCAACTTCGTCATTTCCACGCTGGGAAAGTATTCTCAGGATAGTCCAGCCTGTTTCATCCATTTGGATTCGCTTGCCCAATGAAAGCCATCGAGCGCATGAACCCTGAAAAAAAAAAGAAGATTTTTCCTTCAACTAATTGTTTTATTGAACTATTTTTTTAGTGAATCCAGTTATTATATGGTATTTACTCATTGTAGGGTAAAAAAGTTCATAAAATAGTCTCCACATATTGAAGTTTACCAATATAAACAACGCGTTTCGAACACGAGGTGTTCTTCTTCAACCATAAAATAAAAAAAATACAATGACGTCAGAAAGTTATCTGTAGTACTGGGGTAAATGGATAAATCAAAGTCTCGACATACAAAAAAGAAGCTTTTTTATTCGAAGCGTTTTGAAAATTTCGTTTTCATCTCCAGATAAACTTCCAAAGGAAGGAATGGAGGACCAGAGTCGAGCATTCCTCATCTTCTGGACACTCGACGCTTTCTCGATGGTTTCCGTAAACATTTTCTTTTAATGACTCCCAAATTGAAACATGGTCAAAAATTAGAATTAATGAAGTTGGAAAACGTATTTTTTTTTTAGAAAAAAAAACTTCAAAGATCTTACCAGTCTGTGAAGAAAATGGCAATCAATTTGATCGCTAAGTATAAACATTTTATTCGCTTTCGATATTCCTTTCCTTGACCTGGGTTGTTATTTAAGCAAATTAAGATAAAAAGGAGGAAGTTTCAACGTATATTGTCTGTGATATATTCAATATATCAAAAAGAAGTTACTAGGATATTATTTTTTTTAAATAAGTCTTTTTTTCATCATATGTACATGTAATTCAATATAACATATTATATATATTTTTCATACAATAATTATTTCGAAAAATAATTTAAATCACCAAGGTTAAAATATTAAAAAATAAAAAAAATTCTTTAATTAATTGTATTTCTACTGAGGTTGAAATGATTCCTCCTTTCGGTGTTGAAAACAACATTAATATATCATTAATAGTTTTATCTTAATTTAATAAAATAACAAAAAAAAACAAATTATACGTTCTAAAATTCTTAATCATGTCTAAATGAACAGATCCCTAGTTATCCTAAATGTTTAAAGTTATTAATATAATATAAAGAATATTAATATATTTGCTTACCTGTTCAACTATATCTTTAAGTTGCAAAACTGCCACTCCAACCAACCTATCATCCCGAGCAAAGCAGTAGTCCTTGGCGCAAATGTGGAGTTCAAAATATTCTAGTTGCTCCTCGTTACCAATAATGCTAAAAGGAAATGGTATTAGTAATATATATATAAAAAGATTTCACATAAACACGTGAAACAACAATCAATGATCAAACCACAATAAGAAATGGGAAAACAAGACTAAGATCTTTCAACCGTAACAAGCGGTCTTCGTCCGAGTCAAAAACCCAACTCAAGTTGGGTTTTTGACTCTGACGAAGACCGCTTGTTACGGTTGAAAGATCTTAGTCTTGTTTTCCCGTTTCTTATTGTGGTTTGATCATATATATATATATATATATATATATATATATATTATAACGCAGCCAGCACTAAATTAGATGATCTTCAAAATCATGAAAAATATTATTTCACCTTATTCGTAGAACTTCATTTAGTTTAATTTCTACTGATGATAACCATATAATATCGGATAACATTGTATTAATCCCAATTTTATGAAAGAAACATATATAGTAAATATATTTAAAACACATCTTTAATTCATTACTAGAAATTACGGTTAATATGCAGAGCTTTGGGACCTCCATCATCATGCCATATTAAGTGTTCAGTTATAATATATATATATATATATATAAAGATTTCATATAAACACGTGAAATAACAATCAATGATCAAACCACAATAAGAAATGGGAAAACAAGACTAAGATCTTTCAACCGTAACAAGCGGTCTTCGTCAGAGTCAAAAACCCAACTGAACAGTGTTCAGAGACAAAGATCTTAGTCTTGTTTTCCCATTTCTTATTGTGGTTTGATCATTGATATATATATGAGTTGACTGTAGTCCCTCCGTCAATTCACTTCTTCTCCTGAGGACAACCGCCATTACGGTCGAAATATTGAAAAGTGAGTCTTTTGTTATGTTTCAGTCTATGTGTCACCGTTTATTTTGTGTTTTATATATATATATATATATATATATATTACAATAAAATAAAAAACGAAGGAAACACACAGAAAGACACAGACATAACTCACATCGATATTTCGACAATCGTCGTCATCAGGAGGTGCGAAGAGCGAAGAGCGAAGAGTCCCGCAGGAAGACAGGGCGGGACTCTTCGCTCTTCGCACCTCCTGATGACGACGATTGTCGAAATATCGATGTGAGTTATGTCTGTGTCTTTCTGTGTGTTTCCTTCGTTTTTTATTTTATTGTAAAAAAGTCCGCTGGACCGTTTCTTTTAATTGGTATATATATATATTAGTGTAGTTAGGTACCAGACTTTCGTTAATATATGCACAGTTAAATTTCTTGCCAATTTCTCTATGAATGATTTTTCGGTATCGCTTATTCGGTATAGAAAAATGAATTTTCTGACCTGACACTTCCATTCGTCTGGTACTAAAAAGCAATAAATCTCTATTTTTTTTTTTGGAAATACGATCCGAAACGGACAATTATAGTTCAATGTACAAAAAAAATCATAGAGAAATGAAAGCACACAGTAACAGTGTCTAATTTTCGGTTTGAACCGTGTTCAATTGAGATAAGAGAGGGAAACCAAGCGCACTGGTTCAGAGACGGTTGGAGACCAACAACCGGTTGTTGTCCAACAACCGCTTGTAGGTCGTCCAACAACCGCTTGTAGGTCGCCAACCGTCTCGAACCAGTGCACTTGGTTTCCCTCTCTTATCTCTCCTGAAGACAGTTCAAACCAAAAATTAGAGACTGTAGTGTGTGCCTTTAATTTCTCTATGTTTCTTTTTCTACACTGAACTATATATATATATATATATATATAAAGCTTTCACATAAACACGTGAAATAACAATCAATGATCAAACCATTTTTCCCATTTCTTTTTGTGGTTTGATCATATATATATATATACAACATACAACACTCCTTGCCTGACAGTCTACTAATTCACCATATTTCTTGTTTTTTACTTGATTTTTCAACATGTTTCGGAGTTCACTTAACACCATCAACATAATAAAATTAGATTAAAATGACATTAAATTGACATTTGAATAAAATTAGTGAACAACAAATAAATTAAAAGAATTAACAAAACTACTTGACACTGTATTTTGGTTTATAATGTCAAAGTTTTGTTAATTCTTTTAATTTTATTTATTGTTAGTTAAATTCATACAAATGTCAATTAAGAGTCAATTTACTGTAATTTTAATCTAATTTTATCATGACAATGGTGATAAGTGAACACCGAAACATGTTGAACAATCAAATAAAAAAACAAGAAATATGATGAATTAATTTACTAATTATGAACAGATGAATTAAAAAATTGTTTCACAAAACTGTAAAAATTCGCCATCAAACTGAATAAGGCATATATATATATATATATATATATATATAATATATACATATTCGATGAAAATATGATCCGAAACGAACAAACAAAGTTCAATGTAGAGAAAAAACCCGTCTGTGTACCAGTGCGCTTGGTTTCCTTCTTTTATCTCTCCTTAAGACGGTTCAAACCGAAAATTAGAGACTATAAGTGTGTGTTTTTAAGTTCTCTATGTTTCTTTATGTACACTGAACTTTCTACATATATATAAACTATATTGACGCAAAGAACACTCAGAAATGAAACAAAAACTCAATACTATATTTCGATGTTCTCGCTATCAGAAAGATAGAAACTAGTCGCTCCGCAGGCAGACAACGACTCTGCATATATATATAGATATATATATATATACCATGATAAACGAAAAACGGTCCGGCAGGACAAATAACAATTAAAATAAGCAGTGACACATAAACAGAAACACAACAAAGACTCACTTTTCAATATTTCGACCGTAATGGCGGTCGTCCTCAGGAGAAGAAGTGAATTGACGGAGGGACGACAGTCAACTGAACTGATGTTGTGTTTCTGTTTATGTGTCACTGCTTATTTTAATTGTATATATATATATATGTTTGTAAAATTTGTGAACAGTCCTTCATTAAAGCATATTTCATTGAAATACTGACCGTATTTCACTGATGTCATTTTCTTCACCAGTTTTTTAAGGTTTCTGAATACCTTCTTCTTTCCTTCATCGAAACGTTGGAGAATGTTAATTAAGTGAGAACCGACATGTTTCGACTGGCTTCCAGTCATCTTCAGGGTAATTAAAAAAAAAATTGTTAGAGTCTTTAAAGATGGTATTAAGACACACTTTGCAGTAATTGTTTTAAGTAGCTCTTAGTCCTCATATATTTTAGTGATATATTTTAAAACAATATCTTAATTCCAAACACAGAAGAAGGTATTCAGAAATCTTGAAAAACTGGTGAAGAAAATGACATCAGTGAAATACGGTCAGTTATTAAATGAAAAAAAAAAAATATATATATATATATATATATATCATCACAGAACTCAAATACAAAAATAAGAACTATCTAAATTATTAACATCCTAACGGAATAAGAAATATTTACATGAATTGAGTGGGAGGTTATACAGGTATCACAGAACTGTGATAACCTGTATAACCTCCCACTCAATCCATGTAAATATTTCTTATTCCGTTAGGATGTTAATAATTGTGTTTTATATATATATATATATATATGATCAAACCACAATAACAAATGGGAAATAATTCTATGATGATTCGACCGCTTGTTACGGACGAAAGATCTTAAGTCTTTTTTCCAATTTATTTGATTGATTTTTCACGTGTTTATTGTAAAATCTTGTTATATAAATATTATAAACTTACAAATGGAAGGTTTCATTGAATTTCGGAGACCAGTTGTTTGATTTTGACTTGGTTGCCTGTTTTCTTTTCTTGTCAGACAGATGAGGTCCTATCAAGTTGACTTCAACAAATGCCCTAAACATTTGTGTTGTTGGCCATTTTAGGTCATTAGCTGCTACAACTGTGTAAAAAAATAAAATATGTTACTTTTTATTTAGGATTCAAAAAAAACCATGTTTTATTGATTTGTTTATTACCTTTTACTGTTACTTTATGCTCTCCTGTACCTGGATGAGTAAATAAATCAACTTGAATGGAAACTTCACCTACACTGCCTTCTTCTAGCTGTGCTTCTAAAACAAAAAGTAAAACAAATATTACTAAAAACTACAAAAAGGAATTGGTTTTTTAAATAAAGGGGGCTGATATCAGGTAAGGATTGCATACTTTTTTACACTTGAGGAGCTGTTCCTCTCTATCCTATGGCAATATATATATAACATGCTTTTTAGGAGAGGGAAGGAGAGAGGGGCAGCAGCCAGAAAAAATAGGTTCTATATATATATATATATATATAAATCAATGATCAAACCACAATAAGAAATGGAAAAACAAGACCAAGATCTTTCAACCGTAACAAGCGGTCTTCGTCAGAGTCAAAAACCCAACTGAAACACTAGATGCAGAAAACATCTGGTGAGGGGTTGAAAAGAGTGGGAGGGAAGAGTGGTATTTTAAAAGGGTGAAAGCGCAGGACAGGACTAATGTCCAGAAAGGGATGTTTGAGGATTTTTTATTTCTTATTGTGGTTTGATCATTGATTGTTATTTCACGTGTTTATGTGAAATCTTTATATATATATTTAGAAGAAACCGTTTATAATGTCGCCACCAATGATGAAAATTATCAGAGGCAAACTTTAACAACTTTAGAAAAAAAAAGGTAAATTTCAAATGTACATTTATAACTTAAATGAGTTTCATAAAAAAAATTCTTTAAAATTATATTTTAAGTTTGAAGATTGAAATAGGTGAATGATTTTTAAAAAATAATATTAGGAGTTTTGTAGAAGTGTTTATCCATAAATTGACTGTGTTTAGATGACAGGTCACTGTCAACTTGGATACTGTCATTTATTTAATGGTGCATACAATATCAAGTAACAGGGCTGAGAAATGAATTAAATATAGATTCCTATTTGATATTTCTAAAAATATCACTTTGACTTCGACGCAAATTCTTTAAATTTTCATGTCGATTTATTTACTTTTAAATATGAATTCTGCTTCAAATTCAAACCGGTATTTGCAATGGTTTAAAAATATTATATTGAAGTTTTATATATTTTTTTAATTGACTACTTTTTTTAAAGGCAAACAATGTTTAAAAAATGCAGTCTGTATGATGCTCGTTAAAACTTGTTTTAAATAAGAAAGAAAAATGCAAAACTAAGTTTTCGAAATAAAATTGAAAATATTATTTACAACAAACAAACATAAACAATTTTTTCTTCATATTTCATGTATTTTCACTATGTTATGCCACTTTCAATATCACTAAGTAAGATAGATTACTCCTTTTTTTGAAACTATAAGAGCTGCTGCAAAAATAATATTACATTCATATAGTCTTAACAAATTAATAATTTGCAGATAAAAATGTGTTTATATTATTATTATTAAACACTAACATAATACTGCCTTTTGATTTGTGTATAACTGTTTCAAAACAAGAAATAATCAACAGCAACAGCAAATACTTTTAATTTTTTAAAAGCAAATTTTTTTTAAAAAAAAAGTCTTCTATATTTCCTGGTAAAGACTTCGTTGTTGTTTGAAATGTGAAATATTAAAATACACATTTACCAACTTTTTTTTGAAATAAAATCAAAATCGCAAATGTCAGAATATCTGAATAATTTTATTGATAAGACTCCATTTTATCGATTCAAATTGATATGTATAAGAGACTCAAGTTCGAGGTTTGTTAGTAAACATGTTTGATTTTATTTGATTTTCGATTCGAGGTTTGTTAGTAAACATGTTTGATTTTATTTGATTTTCGATTCGAGGTTTGTTAGTAAACATGTTTGATTTTATTTGATTTTCGATTCGAGGTTTGTTAGTAAACATGTTTCATTTTATTTGATTTTCGATTCGAGGTTTGTTAGTAAACATGTTTGATTTTATTTGATTTTCGATTACAGGTTTTTATAAATATTCCATTTGTTTCATAGTTCAATATTTTGTTCAAGTTCGAAAAAAAGCGTTTTTGAATGTTTATGGATTTGAATTCATATAGATTTCTCAGCCCTGTTACATATAAAACGAAAAAAACACTTATTATGTTTATTGAACTACTTATTCATCTAGTTGAAATAAATATTAAATTACTAATAATTAATTTATTGAAAAATGCATAAATCATATTTTGTAAAAATTACTAATGAACTACTTGAAGTTGTTTGTAACAAACAACCAATTTTAAAATAAATAAGTCATAAAATATAAAGTCAACTAAAATCATATTAGTCAAAACAGTCTAACTATAACTGTTCCCAAATATTTTAAAAAATCATCATGCATTTTAATTTTCCTTTCAGAATTTATTAAACAGTTTTTTTTTAAATTTATTAAGTAATAATGAAAAAAATGCATACAAGTGAATTTCAAAAGTATACAAGTTAGGTTTGGTGTGATTAGAAAGATAAAGTTTTCTTTAAGAAAAGTAGATTGTTTTCGTTCATAAATTATAGGATTAATATTTTTTTTGTGCTAAAAAAAATTACAGAAGATCATTTGGTTTATAGAAGCAATAAGAGATGAAATAAGGAATAAGAGCTGAAAAAAAAATCTAAAAGCAGGCATAAATTCTATTTCTTGACTATCCATTAAAATCAGTTTACCCTCTCAAACTGGAGGGTTCTCATAAAATAAAGCATATTGTTAAATGATAAAAAAAATATAACAATATGATGTACAGTGTTTATTGTTTAGTGCTTACCGTAATTTATTAACTCTAAATGCCTTCTTTTCTTTGTTTTTGTTTGTAATAAAAATGAGTTATATATTCGTATTGCTACATTAAAAATGCAAAAAAAACAGTGTATTAACAAAGCAATTATTTGACTATAATTGTTTAGGGGGTATTCAGTTTAATAGAATATTTTTTAACTTTGTGCGCGAAAGTGACATTTTGTAAGAAGCTAAACATTTCAAGCAAGTCTTATTGAAGCTCTATGTGTCTTGGTCCATAAGATGTATTAAATGCTAGAAGTAAACAGAGAAAGTGCATTATATTTTATCTCCAGAAAGAACGAAAAGTAACTTTTTACGTCTAGTTTTTCAGATAATAAAGTAAGACATTTAATCCCATACTTAAAAACTGGGGGGATAATGAAAAAACAGGGCTACAATACAGGTTGTCCAACGTAATTATTTTGTTGATTTCTATTTTTAGATATGAAGGGAAATGAGATCGGGAATAGTTAGAGTGGCAAGCCTGATTTTTAAATCTCAGCTGAATTGCTAATTATTCTACTCTGTTTTTATATAGCTTTCTTAAACCTATATTTTGGATTATTATGAGTTATTACTAATTGTTTTTATATTAATTAACACTTAATACATTATTATTATAGATCCTTTCTGGAGATAAAATATTGTATGGACCTCGAGAATATGAGCTGTTATTCCCTTGCGTAGCTATTCCCTCAGCTTCACCTCGGGAGTTAATCATGATTAATACATCGGCTACGCCTCGGGAATCAAAATACATACCTAAATCCCTCGGCTACCCCTCGGGGTCTACTAGCCTTGATTCCTTCAGCGTTGCCTCAGTAATCTCGGGAAATAATAGCCTCATTATTCCCTAGGTGCATAAATATCTATTATCATTATTAGCGAGTTGAAGCAATGCATCATAAACTTAACATATATTATCATTATGTCATCTTTGTAGAATAATCAATGATTTTCCTCTGGATGAGTCTGCATGCAAGAAAATTAATTAAAAAAACTCTATATGTTTTTTTTTTGGAAAGACTGAGAAGTACAAAGCAGCCTATAGACCTATAATTGCAAATCATCTAAGTGGCTACAGTTTGGCTAATACTATGTCCTGCCGAAAGCAGTGACATGCAGAGTTGGGCGGGGGCGGGGGCCGGCCAGAAAACGCTCTTTATGTTTGTTCTCTACCTTGGGTAGACTCGCGACGTTTCTTAGCCTTCAGAGGTTCTTCAAGCCCCTCCAATCCATCATCCTCTCGTTCGCTGCTTATTGACCTCTGGCGCACCGTCTTATTGTTGTTAAGGGGCACTTATCAAAAGGAAAAACCACCCTCAGAAAAGGGGTAAACAATCGTAAAAATTCAAATAAATCTACTTGTCCTTTTTTAAAAAAAAGTCATCACTTCTCTCTTTGGCAAGCAACTTCTCAATTAATAAACAAACTTTAGTCCTTAAATTTATCAAAACTAAATATAGTGGGAACAACCCACACTATAATATTAAAAATAAAAACAAAACAGGTATTTTTAAAATTATATACTAGTTTTTTTTACGGAGCTTTGGTTCAGTTTCAAACAATTCTAAAAAAAATACTTTAGGCCGCCAATGTTTCGTATATATTTCCAAACAACTTCAAGGTTTGGTATTTTTTAATTACCAAAAGACTTTGCATTGTTAGTTGTATATTCTTATCTATAGATATAGGTAGTCTACAGATGTATATGTCATCTTGTTATGTAATAGTCTATAACAAGATTTCACAATAAACACGTGAAACAAATATCAACTTCCAAACCACAGTAAGAAATCAGAAAAAAAGACTAAAATCTTTACACTGTAACAAGCAATCTAAGGTCAGAGTCAAATATCAACTGAATTAAGAATTGACTCTGATGAAGACCGCTTGTTACGGTTGAAAGATCCTAGTCTTTTTTCTGATTTCATACTGTGGATTGGACAACCTATAGGCCTATGTATAGATATATCTATGTTGTATTACATCTATGTAGTAGCTAAGAATGTACAACTAAAATCTGAGGTTTCTGCAATTTTACTTATTAATTACTAACAATGAGGAGTTTTAGTAATTGAAAGATACACAGCCCTGAAGAGTCCTGGAAATATAGACGAAACGTTGGCATAACGTGGTTTTTTAAAAACTGTTTGACTCTTGTCCAAACCCGACAAAGAAAAGTAGTTTACGAATATATATGGTCGAGATAAAAAGAAAACTTTAAAAATAAATGCATACAATATCTTAAAAAAAACTATAGTGCTATAGTAAAACTACGATTTATAAATTTATAATTTACATATTTGAAACATTCACAATTTATTCATATTTTCTAAGTTATCTCAACATGAAAATAGAGGGACACGTTAACTGGCATTGTTTTCTGCAGTAATATAAATTCTTTAAAATTTTAAGAAATTGTACTAAAACGTATGTTTTAAATCAAAAGAGTAATTTTAAAAATTAAAAATTTGAAATATCTTATCAACTGATAAATAAAGGTTGCTACCTTTCAAGTCTAGTTTCTGTATTTGTACTAAAACTGTAATAGTTTTTCAAACATTTTATGCTAATTATCTCAGGAATTTTTGTTTATTCTCTAATTCTCTTTCAATCACTTTACAATGGAGTTCAGATAAAGTATTAGTTGAATATAAAATAGGAATAAAGTTACATTGCTTATTTAATCAAGAAAAACTTAGAATTACTGGATAAAAAGAAAATTGAATAATTAAACGTCTGTTAAGAAAAATTATTAAATATGTAACAGGAACAAGGTTAGTTATTTAGTAAAGAAAAATATAAAACTTTTGATAAAAAGTAAAGTGTTCTTTAAAAATTCATTAAAGAACGAAATACTTACTTAAAAATCCATTAAATAATAATTTTTAAAGAACGAAGTTCTTTTTCAAATTTCATGCTTATTTCAAATGTAATAATTTGATTATCATTGATTCTGGTTAGCATCTCCTTTTCAATTATTCCTATATACTTAAATTCAAATTTGCCTAATTTTGAACCCTTTACTTCCTTGCCCGTTATATACATGTTAAAGAGAATTCATGATTTTTCCATCTTGTACCACTTAAAATATTTTAACATTTAATTTACAACTGAATGAACTGGAGAATGTGCCAACGTTATATCAACCCTCAGAGAAAGTTATACATTTTTGGATGACAGAAATAATATTTAACTAATATTTCGAATTGATGATAAAAATTTCATGAACTTCGACAATCTGTCAAAAAGGGAATTTATATATATATATGTAAAATTTGGGAGTAGTCCTTCATTGAAACATATTTCGTTGAATAATTGACCATATTTTGCTGATGTCGTTTTCTTCACCAGTTTTTCGAAGTTGCTGAATACCTTCTTCTTTCCAACGCACCAACCTGTTTTGTTTACAAGCGTTCCCAAGACTTTCGTCTACTACGCTGTAAGTGGAACAACACAAAACAGGCGGACGTTTTTTAATGCCGCCCTTTAGTCACCCTTTGCTTGAACTTAAGCAAAGGGTGTCCAAGGTGGACCCCGCGGAGGCGTGCGGCATAGAGGCTACATCTAGACACAAAAATATGGTACACAAAGAAACCGGTGGAACTGACACATCCAGAAGGACAAAAATATTCTCCCTAGATCAAACCTATTACTACTGACTAGAAAGAAAGATTAACCTACTAGAGGGTACTCGGATATTCCCCCCTAGAACTCACTTACAACTAATAAATAAATAATAGAAAAATAGAAAAATATACTATGTTTCTAAGGGGTACTAGGTTATTCCCCCTTAGTGCTGACTTAAGCCTAATAAATAAATAATATAAAAATACGTCTCTATTTATTACTAAATAAACAGAAAAATAGAAACGCACCAACCACCTCAATTCAGCCAATTCGCAACAGGACTAAGAGATACTTTAAACAATTACTGTAAACTGCGTCTTAATACCACCTCTAAAGACTCTAACAATTTTTTAACTACCCTGAAGATGACTGGAAGCCAGTCGAAACATGTCGGATTCCACCCTAATTAATATTCTTCAACGTTTGGATAAAGGAAAGAAGAAGGTATTCAGAAACCTCGAAAAACTGGTGAAGAAAATAACATCAGAAAAATATGGTCAGTTATTCAACGAAATCTAAGTGCCATAGACAGAACTACTCACAGTGCCTGCTCGTATATTTATTTTTATTGAACTTGTTCTTTAAATTATTATTCGCATTTTATTTATTCAAATAGTTTATATTTTTAAAAACAACTGATACTGTTGGGGCAAAATTATATTACTATAATATACATTAATTTTATATTAATTGCTGGTTTGAGTCATAGTGTATGTTTTCGAGCAGAAAGAATTTCATGTGAAAAATGAATTTTGAAGTGCCCATCCAAACAAAATTAATTATAAGCTTTTCATATAATAATTTTAATCGATTGAGGACATTTTACTGAAAAATCGAATTATTATTATCAAGAAATATAAATTCAACAGTTGAATTTTTCACAAATAGATTGAACAATGTAAAAGCAAAATTATTAAAAACATGGTAATATTATTGATATAGTTTCTCGACCACTGATTCTTAAAATTCAAAATGGATTTTTTGAGGGTTTGGTTCAAAGAATTAACTACTTCTGATCATAAGCCGATGTTTCGTCAAAAATTGTTCGGCATTTTCAAGGCTAAAAACAATTTATTGATAACATAGGTATTGAAAAGAAATACATCCACAGAAAATCAACCAAACATTCAGTGAATGTATTTGTTTTCAGTAGTTATGTTTTCAATAAATTGCTTGTAGCCTTGAAAAAATGCTAGTTTTTGGCGAAACGTCGGTTTATAATCAGGAGTAGTTAATTCTTTGAACAAAATCCTCAAGAAACCCATTCTGCATCGTCATATTATTATGAAGAAACTTAAATCAACTAAACTGAAAAATGAAGAAAACTAAAACTGCCAATATTTTAAAAACGTAGATTAAAAATTTAAAAGTAAAATTATTGAAAAATTGCTGTATTTTTAAGAAGAAACTTAAATTAAATAGTTAAATTAAAAATTTATTAAATCACAGTAAATAAAGTTTTTTTCTGAACATTATACAGTACACCATTATTTATTTAAATAAATCAAGGTATGGGTACCTTCATTTGTCTGGGTATCGACGAAAGTTTTGATCAAAGTATCTGTCGTCTGAGTATAGAGTGAGAGAGCATATCTAAGAGATTGCAACTCGGAACTCTTTTCGAGGAAGTTTTTCTTCAAGCCGTTGCCACCTGCATGGAAGTATTGTTTGATGGTGTCTAGGGCAACGTCTAACACAGCACACTGTTTCGGTGAAAGGTTCTTCTCTAATTCCTATATGAACAAAAGTAAGGATATTATTTTTAAAAAATCTGGAGTGGCCTACACTCTAAGTTTTCTATAAGTGAAAAAAAAATATCAAACTGGTTAACAACATTATCATCTTTATCAACTCAAAAGCTTTCAAATTCATCATAAGTCAAAATTTTTACATTTTATTAAAAATAAAAATATTTTCCAGTTGTCTTAAAAATTTTAGGAATTTTTCACTTTTGTAGCTTCAAATATAGCACAAAAATTTCAAGACCAGAATTTGTAGTCTAGGAGAAAGCAAATATTGTCTAAAAACACCTTTTGGCCAAAAAAGTGACTTTCCCATAATGCATAATTACTTCTAAACTATACAACAAAATAATAATATATATTATTATTGCTTTGTCCTAATAAGAGGACAAAACAAAAAATATTTAGTATTAAAATGAAGTTGCACAATTCCATCAAAGATTAGCGTCTAATGTGTAACCAGAAACTTTTGGATACACACTCACCCATCCACCCAACACACACACATAAAAGCTCCAAAGATCTGAACAAATTTAGTGAAGAATTTATATCAATAATAGACCTTGCCTGTGCGAGCACAGTATCCCAAAAAGAGGATAAAACAAAAAATATTTAGTATTAAAATGAAGTTGCACAATTATAACTAAAAATATTATATTTATCAGAAAGCAACAAAGTAATGTAGTAACAGTAATATAATTAGTTATATTGTAGCATGTAATATTTATATGGAGCATGCTGAATAAAAGGTTTAAAAAAAACAACAAAAAAATACATACACACCACATACAAATAAACACACAGACATCATCGAAAAAATGTCATAAAATGACTGCTGGGACCTCAGAACATGCAATTCTCTCAAAATCTCGAGATAAAATTTTTTCCCGATAGCTATACTTTACTTACAGTAAAGTAAAAACTCTTGAGATCGAATTTTTTCCCAATAACTATACTTTACTTACAGTAAAGTAAAAACTAAGTGAAATAAACGCAATATATTATATTTATGGATTATAAAACAATTTATTTTACTTATTGCAGAATATAGGTTAACATTCAAAAATCCGGCAACTTCCGTGACCTGAGGTCTGCTCAATTCTTGAAGTTAATACTTTATGTGGGGAACTTTTTAAATTTCAGTAAAATAAACGCAGTATTGAATTTCTGGATTGTAAAATAATTTGTTTTACTTATTACAGAATATAGGTTAGGCATTCAACAATCCAGCAACTTCTGGCATCCATCCGTATTTTTAAAGTTCATATTTCGTATGATGTTTAAAGAACATTTATATCTGTCCAGAACTATAATGTAAAACATAAATGTTAAGTGAAAAGCAAGGAAAATTTTATTCATAAACTGAATGAAATAAAGCTAATATGGTCAGCTAAATAAAATACCCGGTACTGCACTTCATAGGAAAGAAGTTAAATGGCAGATGGAAGCATTGAAGTAACAGCATACAGAGCCATCAACGGAGAAATGGGGAAAAACATTCCCGAAGTCTGTCAAGAGTTTCTGAAGGTTTATGGTTTCGGGATTATGGAATGTCAACCTGTACTATTCAAACAATAAGCTTATTTTATTATTGGAGAAACTCTCATGGTTTTGTTAATCACAATCAAATAAACTAATTTTAGGAAAAATGCTGACTTTAATTTCACCAACATTCTATTTCTTTGCGTGATGTTGTACTTTATATACACGATTTTATTATAAACGATTAGACTGTGGGATTTTTGCAAAGCTCAGTTGAAGCAAGTCCAAAGATTTTTGAGAGATATCCAAAATAATGACATAATCTGTCTAGATCACAGGTGTCAAACACACGGCCCGCGGGCCGGATCCGGCACACCTGGGGGTTCGATCCGGCCCGCGGGATAAATCTGCATTATTATAAAAAAAAAAAACAGTTCACTCTAATTTCCTTAAAAATCTGTAGTTCTTATATTATCCACCAGTGTTTTAGTACGCGCTGTATTATCCACTTTTCCTTTGTCCTCGCACCTTGACCAGCGAAGTATCTCTGTCAAAAAGGATAATAGTGGATACAGAGTGTCGGATTTTAATAAAGATTTGTATAATTGACTTATTCTTCTTTGCACTAATTATAGTATTACTAACTGATACAAAGAAAAAGGTAGACTTATTGTGAGTCTCAATGTAATTTTGTAATTAGCTTGCTGGTATGGCCCGCTTGAGATCAAACTAAGCTGTATTCGGCCCCCAGACCGAAATGAGTTTGACACCCCTGCTCTAGATCATAATATCCTTAATAATAATATTCAAAGAGTAATATCAAAAGGTTAATCTTCTTTTAATTACTTTTGAAAAATTGAAAGTTAATTTAGTGGAAAATTTATCCTACCGAGGCCAGTTATTTGTGAGAGAAGAATCCAATTCATTATATATAAAAATAAAAAAAGGAACAAAATTTGTCAGAAATCAGTCACTTTTCCAGGAAGAAAATCACATTTCGGTTTTATTTAAAACCTATATCATAGGCAAGATTAAGAAATTATGCAAATGAAAGACAATTACATTAGAGATTAAAAATAATTTTGCTAACAATCAAAAATATCTATATTTATATATACTCATTTCTAATCTCTAATGTAATAGTAATTTACAGCTTTGCATTGTTCAATATTTCATAATGTTGCTAGTAAAGAAGGTTTTAAAACAAAACCAAGACGTAGCTTTGAAAGTTTCACTTGAACCTGGAAAATTCACTGATAAATTTTGATTCATAAAATATTTATAAAATTAAATTTAATAATACAAAAATACTATAATATATATTATTACATATAATATGCATATGTAATTATAATATTATTATAATTTAATTTATACTATATAATTACATTCAACTTACAAACCACAATAAGAAAATCAGAAAAAATACCAAGATCTTTAAACCGTAACAAGCGGTCTTCGTCAGAGTCAAATTCCAACTGACTTGTTACGGTTGAAATATCTGAGTTTTTTCTCATTTTTAATTGTGATTTGGAGGTTGATTGTATTTCACGTGTTTAATGAGAAATCTTGCTCTTGCTCTCTCTCTCTCTCTCTCTATATATATATATATATATATATATATATATATATATATATATATATATATATTATGCATGTTTTGTTGAACGACCTTTGTACTGTGGCATGAATCAATTTCATAGTCGATCTTTCAAGTTTTCTCACTTTTGATTTAAATCTTTCTGGTATTAAATACGTGGTGTTTAATTCATATATATATATATATATATATATATATATCAATGATCAAACCACAATATGAAAAGGGAAAACACGACTAAGATCTTTCAACCGCAACAAGGGGTCTTCGTCAGAGTCAAAAACCCAACTAACTGACGAAGACCGCTTGTTACGGTTGAAAGATCTTAGTCTTGTTTTTTCATTTCATATTGTGGTTTACATACATAATTTAAAAAAAAATAAATATGTAATTTAAATTTGTGAGGAATTAATAGAGTACCTAAACTAATGGCATATATACATGAATGAGGTATAACAGAAATAATAATGAATGACTGACGATGACACCGCTGAGAGCATTCTTGACATCCTGTTTTCCCACCATGTGGTTCTTAATCAGTCTTGACATGTCCTCAATCTTGGCATTTGCTGCCAAGTTCTTTGCGTTATCTGTTATATTCTTCAAGATCATCTGAAAGATTGAATAAACTCCCATTATTGACAATCGAACCATTTCTTATATGCATTATTAATAAATGATTACAAAAAAATAAATTCAAGTTAAATCATACTCAACGCAAATGTTTGGGAATAAGAAAAAATAGAAGATTATTCTGTTTAGAAGCAATATAAAAGATCATACAACAGTAGGAAGAACTAAAATATTGCACACTAGAGTTACTATTTCGCCATATATTTTAAACCAAATCAATGGAAGTAAAATATAGTATTATTAAATATTGATCCCAAATAGTACTCACAGCTTGCCTTATTATGGTATATTAAAAGATATCATGTTATTTCTAAAAAAATGAATCTCCGTTCTTTTTACTTATTTAAAATACTGATTAACTAATGGAGTAAATATTTTATTTTATTTAGAAAACAGATGATAGACTTACGCTCTTATCAGTCATTGGAGGAAGCACTACAGTCTTCTCTAACGTTCTCATGACAATCTTCCAGAGTTCTTTCAACAAGCGTTTAAGTACAGTCTTTTCACAGGATTGAGCATAAAGCGACAAAGAACCTGAATGAAAAAACAGTTTGAGCCATCAGAAATATATACGGAAATCAACGTATAAACCAAAGTAAGAAATCAGAAAAACTACTAACATCTTTTTACTCATACTTCCTTATCGTGGTTTGGACGTCGATTCTTAATCCACGTGTTTATTGTAAAATCTTGTTATATATATGATCAAATCACAATAAGAAATGGGAATAAAAGACTAAGATGTTTCAACCGTAACAAGCGGTCTTCCTCAAGTTGGGTTTTTGACTCTAACGAAGACCGCTCATTATGATTGAAAGATCTTAGTCTTTTTTCCCATTTCATATTGTGGTTTGATCATATTTATATATATATATATATATATATGGACGCATTTACGTCTCCGTTCCTTCATTCTTTCTCCTTTTATTTTCTTTCTTTCTACTCTCCTGAAGACGGCAAGACGCCGAAATTATCGAGATTCGTGAGTGTTCGTCCTTTTTCTTGTGTTCTCTAGTTGTGACTTTAATTATATATATATATATATAGTTTTCCTATGAGTTGTCTGGGGAAAGGAATATGATTCGATGCGATGTGGACCAATGGGAGTGGAGTTTGCAGGTCCATGCGTAAGGTCCCAGTTGCCCGCTGCTCAGCAAAAAGCCTCTGTCTTTCTGCCAATAGGTATAGAGGTTGCACAGTCCCTCTGTGTTAAATGATGTTTGGCAGAAAACATTAGCCTCACTTTACAGTGAACTCCTGTTCCCTTTCTATTTCTGATTTTTGTGGTGGTTGGGTGTTGTTGTTTACTATTTTCTGTTACGGATATTGCTAGATTTTTAATTGATACTTTTGGTTGTTTACTGCGAAAAGCAGCCTTCATCTTCATGCCAACAGTCAGGTCTTCTGGTTCCAATCAAACTATCAACGCAGAGATTTCGGTTTTTATTTAAAACCTGTTTCACAGGCAGAAGTATACACTTTTAAAACAAAAAACTTAACTATTACATTAGAACATAAAAAAAACTAATGTTCAAACAATCTAACTGATTAGTTGTCCAATCCTTAATTGTGTGGTATTCACTCATACTGAAGTAAATGATAGATAGTTCTGTAATAATAGTTGAACACTGGACTCTGGTCGGTCCTCTACTCCTTCATTTGGAAGATTACCTGACGATGAACACAATAGTTAAGTTTTTCGGTTTCAAAACTTTACAGTTCTGCCTATGGAAAAGATTTTAAATAAAAACCGAAACGTCGACATTGAAAGTTTGACTTGAACATGAAGAAATAACCGAGTCCTGATAAATTTGATCCTGCATGTATATAAATGTAAATAACAAGATGATTTTACAATAAATAAATGAAATAAAAATCAATGTCCAAACACCTGTAAAAATCAGAAAAATGACTAAGATAGAAACAAGATTTATTTCACGGTCGATACTTTTATCAAGATATATATATAATAAGAATATACCATCGAGGAGGTCCATAAGCGGCCTGAGCACATCATCAGCTTCTCCCGCCACGGTATTCCTGAACGCCTGTTGATTAAGATTCACTTGTCCTCCACCCTTAATCGAAAGAAGCAGATCTCCCAGTTCTTTGACACTTACTGTTATCCTGTTTTCTAAGCTGTAAAACAAACGTTTCATATTTAAGTTAAACTCTTGAGGCATAATACAATAAATTGAACAAGTTTGACTACTGATTATATAAGAAAACAAAAATTTTCTTATATAATAAAAATATAGTGAATTAGGGCACATCATATAATTAAAATATTAGATTTTGATGCTCCTTTTGTCGCTTATTTAATAAAATATTTTATTAAATACATCAATAAATTCATAAATACAACATGAAAATTTTAATTGTAGGGTAAAAAGCTAATGAAATGGTCTCCACATATAAAAATTTAATGGTATAAAGAAAGCGTTTCAAACACGTAGTATTCTTCCTCAGGCATTAACTAATGGTGAGTGTCTGAGGGACAACCATTAAATTTTTATATGTGGAGACCATTTCATTACCTCTTTACCCTACAATGAGTAAATACCACATAATAACTGATTGCACTACGTTACAATGGAAATTTTAACTTCAAGAATGACAATATTTCTTACAGTTAAAATTCTTACTCAGATATTTCTTTTCCTTCAGAAAAATTTGCAAATACAAGCATATTTAAAAAAAAAAACAAAATAAATTAAACTTAAGGAAATACTTCATTTAATAGGAAGTTTATTTTTCTAAAAGTACAGAAATACAACAAATTAGACAAATAAGTTAATAAATTACAAAGACTATGAGCAATGCTTTTTGGACTGATTCTAAGATAGTAATGTAAAAGAATTAGAATGTTAACATTTTCTCAAAGTAGTTGTTGAGTAAATGAAATTTTTACTCAACTGCTGAATATATATTATTTCTTAAAATTTCCTGTGAAAAATATAAAATAAAATGAAATACTCATTTATAAATATTGCAGTTAATTTATCAAAAATATTTAATGATTCTCCTCTCTCAGACTTTATTTACAAAACAAAACACAATTACCTGTAATTATATTTTGTCATTTATTTGGTTCTTGGACATAAACTAGATAGTATGGAAAACTTGAACTGAATATTTGAGCATAAAGAATTTATGAATAAAATTCTCCAATAAAAGTACAGATCTATTTACAAACGGATGAAAATATGTTTACTTTTTTTTTTTTAAATAACATAATTTATTTAAACCTCGACACACTGATTTATATTTCAAAAAAAGAAAATAGAGAAACAAATGAAGAAGATAGAGACAGTAAAATAATTAAAATAAATAAATTTTAGGAATAGAAATAAAAAATATATTAATATATCAATAAATAAGAATAAGACACAAGGAATTACAATGAATAAAAAATTTAATAAATTAAAATCCCCTTTGAAATGATGAAAATCTATTTTGCATGCTTATTTAATTTATTTCTGAGAACTTTTATTGTTTATTTTGGATATATTTCCTTTTATTTAAGAAAAAGTAATAAATAATTCATATATTTATGGAATTTTTAATAAGTTGTTGCATTTTGGATATATTTCCATTTATTTAAGAACAAGTAATAAATAATTCATATATTTATGGAATATTTAATAAGTTGTTGCATTTTAGATATATTTTCTTTTATTTAAGAACAAGTAATAAATAAGTCATATATTTATGGAATATTTAATAAGTTGTTGAAAAGAAAAAAATCCTTAAGTATGATGATTATAATCATACAGGTACCTGCCATACAATAAATTTAGAAAGTGAACAAACTTTTGTTGTATTTTCTCTGGAAAGTGGACAAGGTACAACACCAGTAGAGCAACGGAGACAAATTATCAATTATTTGTACTAATAGTAATAATATTCTGTTGAATCAGTTTTTTTTTTTTTTTTATAATTTACAGTGTTTTACTAACCTGTCAGCGAAGATCATAGCAAGTTCATCCAATGTTCCATTTAGATTTTGCTGTAGTTCTTTTAGAATGTTAGCAGCATCTTCTTCTAAATTTTCCCCTCCCATTGACTCAAACATTTTTTCTAGTTGCACTCTTAATTGTTGAATATTATTCATTAAAATACAAGCCTACAAATAAAAAAAGTTTTTGAATAACAGCTATGTTTAAAATAACTGGATGACTAAAAAAAATATATTATATATATATATTACAATTCTTTCTTCTTTTAAATGAACTGGAAACTCTTTTTTAACTATATCTGCATAAGCTATTAGAACTTTAACAATTGTTTTGGCAAAACGTTTCATATATCTCTTCCAGATTTCAGGATCAGGGCATTCAAGTTTAGAAACAACATCAAAACATTGAGTAAGTTGTGTAAAAACATCCACCACTGAATTAGAAAACAAAGCGTGTTCGGAACTTTTTTGGAACTGAAAAAAAGAAAAGCTTACGTATACAAGGATATATTAAAAAATAGTATATAATAAGATGAGATTCATGTTGAATTCTTACGCCATCCTTTTTATCTCTGTTAAAAGCACCATGAAGGTATTCCAATGAGACATCGTCATTTTCATTTAACCATTGCATGACAAATGGTTCAAACCATGCCGGATACTCGGGAACAGAGCCCTTGTAAGGAGGAACGTCTTTGACGTAGTTGGTGTAGAGCCACTTGACTTTAAAGTGGAGATTCATGTAGGCAGATGACTTGCACAGTCTGTGCGTTTCATGTTCTTCTAAAGCATACTTCATATCAACAGCAAACTGACTCCACATTGTTGCCGATGACAACTGAAACAACAATATTTTATTAAACACGATTTCTTTTTTTCGTAATACAATTGAACTTCCTAAATCATTCCCAGAGTCAGCCTAAATTAACATATAAATTTCAATCAAGGTTAATAAAGCTATTTGAGAATGTATCCTTTGTTCTTGTTGAATCCCACTCAGCGACCCCAAGGGTCTCCCCAACATGGGTAAGGAACCACAACCACTACAAATCCAAATCCAATAACGAGATATGAGGAATAATTCCCCACGGGCCTTCCACCCCCGCAAAACCGATATATTTTAAGGGTTCTCGGGTAGAACTCCGGACCTATTGAGCCTGCTCAGCTACAGGTTAGGTCAGTTGCCATATATTCTGACCTTTTGGCCAGGACATGCATATTGCGATACCTGTTACCCGCTCTAGCGACTTTCAGATAGGTCCATGGGCATCAGGAGGTCTACGACCTGCACAGAGTCCGACATAGTCCTTCAGTTAGAGCCATTGATCCCTTAGGAGAGCCCAGAGTCGGTATCAAATACCAGTCCAAGGCGAACACGCAAACCACTGGGCTACACTGGGCTCATAGATTCAAAGTAAAGGTGTTATTGAAATACCTGGCCGATGTTGAGCTCTTGAGGGAATTGATTGAGGACAGGAGCGTAGCTGTTTCTGTCCTCTTCTATCACAGATACAATAAGAGCTATCAGCTTATGCCAAAAGTCAACACTGTCTAGCCTGGGCCCTGTGTCTTCTGCATCTCTCTTCGCTTCATTGGGATCAACCTGAAATCATTTCAATCAATTATATTTCCAAGTTGTTATATACCTTGCACGTTACTTACTAAAATAGGAAAACAACAATGATATTTATGCTGTAAATTTCTAAACATAGATTATAAGTTCAAAACAAAGAAGAGTACAGATACATTTATAAACTCAAATTTTCGGGTAGTCCATCTTCAGGACAAAATAGAGAGGGAGACCACGTACGTTGTAGACACAACGCCAAGTAACCGACCCGGGCTAACGACAATACAAACTACATTAATACCACATATTGATGACAATTAACGTTACTTGCCGTTGCGTCTACAACGTGCTTGGTCTCTCTCTCTCTCTCTTTTCTCCTGAAGACGATTTGCCCGAAAAGTTTAGTTTGTGGATCTGTTTCTTAACTCTGTGGTAATTCTTTTTCGATTTTGAACTCATATTGTATCCAGTTTGGATCGTCTTTCCAATTTTATAGTGAATAAAGAATAAAGACCACACTTAAGGGTGAACTGCCAGGTGAACTTTGTCCCGACGTCTTACAATGCACCTGACAGCAGGTGGTTCTGAAGACCATAAACTCAAACTCACACGAGAGATATTAGTAAACAACACAGAGGTTCTATACTACGAAAAAGACAAAAACAAGCTAATGATATTGGAAGCCCTAAACATTTTAGAATGAAGTCCCAACATGAATCATCAAACTACAAGCTTCAGCAATATGCTAAAACTATATACAGGACAGGCACAGCAGAGACAGCAGTTGGAGTTGCAGAGCGAGGATACCCTAGGGACATCAGAATGGAAGGACACATTGATAGTGTAAAAACCTTGTGCAACCTGCCAATTTGTGATGTTTACTTTGTAGTATTATCTTATTTATTGTTAATTTTAAACTCTTATTTCGTATGTAAGATATAACTTTTATTTTTATGCAGTGAGTAGCTTTTATTCAGTAATTTTATCTATTATTACACTCCGAGGATGGTCAATGATGACTGAAACGTTGATTTTATATTTTTAAATTGTAAGGTATCTATCAATTAAATGGAATTTACAAGCAAATCTTTTGGAGATTTATTGCACTTAGTACCAAACGAATGAAGATATCACGTCAGAAAACTCGAGAAGCTATATCGAAAACTCATTCATAGAGTAATTGGCAAGAAATTTAATTCTGCATGTATTAACGAAGGTCTGCTACCTAATGCAGGATGGCCGAGAATAGATTAGCCATCCTGGAATCCCTGTACATCAAACATATCAATCCCATCCTAAATATCCAAATTTACAATCTTAATGTTATCCCGAGTAGCAACACTATGACAATAGTTTTAAATTTATTAGAGAACTAGAATCAAGTAGGGTTGACAACAATTGAGGGTCTAACCTGAACGTTGTTGCAACCCTTCTGGAACCTACTTTTGGTTTTACTTTCATAAACATACACCAGTTATGTTTAATTTCTTAAAGAATAATTTATTAACTTCCTGTAGATTTTATTAATAGTTTTAACCTGAAGATGACCACTGTATGGTCGGAAAGCTTGTTTCTTTTTTAGTGTGTTAGTAATTTACTAAAGTTATGTGTTATTAGTTTTCTTAGTTCACATGTCTCTGGCCCATTACATATTACCTCAAAAATAACGAACGGCAGTGAGGAAACTCGAGGCCATCAGCAGAAAGGTCGTCAATGCAGAAGCTGCTGCATATTTTAATTATATATATATATATGGCTATTTTCTACCAAATTATTTTTGCTTTTCCTCTTTGGATTCTAATGTTCCGGCTCTAACAAGCCAATTTTTGACAATTTGGTCAAAAATAGCCAATCATATTCGAGATCCGGACCACTCACGCAGAATATATATGTAATTTATTTCTTACATAATTCACATAATTTATTGAATTTGCGACAATACTAATGACAGTAGTTTTAAAAAGATCAAATTAAAATTTTCTGATCATAGCTATCACCCTAAATTTATCAAACAAAAAAAAACATCAACATTAATTTTACCTGATACTCCCTGCTGTAAAGTTCCGTACAGTTTTCAAACAAAAACTGGTATGTAGACCTTAGGCAGGCTTTGACACAATCCTTGACAACTGTACTTGCCCTTGGAGGGCTTGACAGTTCTTGAACCTTAAAAAAAAAAATCATATTAAATTTAAATTTTAACAACGAGAATACAAAAATAGATATAAATTATCTCTAATAATCGAATACTTACTTTCATCCTGAAGAAAGTAATGCTGGTAAGCAAGTCGACAGTTGATTTTAAATCCATTAATTTTTCACTGCTTGATGCGGGGAAATTGTTACGATACATGGACAAGTCTATCCTTAAGGAATTATGTAATTGGTCCAATAGTTTAACAAATTTTTCTTTCTATAATAAATAGAAATTATTTGTTAAAAATATCCTATTTGATACAAGGGGATTATTAAATTATATATATATATTTTTATAAAATTACTTACTCCGAAATTTGAGGCTGCAAACCTGTCACTTGCAGAAACAGCAGATGAGGCTGTTGTGTGGGCATAAAAGGCATTGATATTAGCTAATAAGGTGCTCATTACAGCAGGTACTCCGGGACAGAGGTACTTGGTCGATAGACAGTGGAAATGCCTGCAAACAGGTATTGACTCATGTAGTCAGTCAATCTATGAGAAGCTTCTGTAATAGTACTTAGTCAAACTAATGTTTTTTAACACTAGAAGGATGAGAGGAGAAATAATGAACATAAGAAGAAACATGAGTAGGTTTTCTATAGATACTGTATTTAATACTGTGCTCATAATGATGTAAATATAAATCTAGAAGAGGTAGCTTATTACTACTTTCAACTTCTAAAGTGAAATCAATGGACGGGATGCACTTGTTAAGAGCGTTTAAAAAATCTGCAACGCATTCATTGTCTGGCCATACACACAAAACATCATCCACGTATCGAAGCCATCTAGCATTTCTTGGCAAAATCTTAAGGAGAAATTTCAATTCAAAACATTCGATAAATATATTACTAAGAACTGGGGATAGACAATTTCCCATAGTTAAACCAAACTTCTGCCTATAAGATTTATCCCTAAAAGAAAAACAATCGCCAACACAAAGCTGAATTAATTCTATAAGAGCAGACACAGAAATAGGCATACTAATTTTCTTTTATCTAATTCTGCTCTTAAGTAGGTCAGCAAATCTTCTACAGGAACGTTAATGAAAAGAGATTTTACATCAAAACTCATCAAAGTGCAGTTATAGAAAGAGAAAGAGTTCAACTTTGAAACAAGGTCCAAACTATTTTTTGTATGACTCTGGGAAATGGTACCGACCAATGGGGACAAAATATGAACCAACCATTTCGATAACTTGTAACCCACAGATCCAACCAAGCTAACCATGGTTGTAACTGGGTTACCATCTTTATGTGTTTTAATTAACCCATACATATAAGGCAAACAGGGAGATCTAGTAGTAAATTTGGCAGTCAATTCCTTGTTACTCTTAAGAATGCTCTTTAATTTTTTGTCAAATGGACCTGGGGGTGATCTTGGAAATGTACGAGTACCTTTGGACATGAACTCTGACCATATTGTTAAGTGTGTTTCCTTAAAAATAAACTGATGGTTCTTACGTCATTGCTTGGTATATGCTTTCAATGCCATATCTCATAGCAAACTCCTCGACGATCTCTTGCCCAGGAGGTTCGAAGTAAATTTTCCAAGCATCGTCCCCCTTTACTTCGGGTAGTATGACTAGTCCATTGTTCTCTTCGCAGAGAGAATGGAATAGGTTTTCATGAAGGCACGTGTATTGTCCATGGTATGGAGCCACCTGGAAATAAGTATCCAAATTAATTAAAATGTTTTTTTTAAAGAATAGATTTAATTTATTTGTGCGTAGCAATATAAAGATGAAGATAATAATAAGAATATATTAAAATTTATTATTGTTGGCACAGTATGAAATGAATGATACAGACAACTATTGAATTGTTGATAAAAGTATCGACCGTGAAGTAGAAACAAAATAAAAGTTTATCATATATTAAAGTATATACAAACATACGTCTACAAATATAGACGAAACTTTGTATTGTTTGAAGCTGACCAAACATTGATTAAAAAGAAAAATAATGAGAGAATATATTGTGTCTTCACCACAAGGAATTTCTTTTACGACGGGTTTACGACACTTAGTGTTCATCATCAGGCATATCTTCAATATAAAGACAAAATTTATATATATTTTTTTTAATTACTTAAAATAAAAACAAAGGAGTTAAATACTTGCCTCGGAAGGGATGTTCAGTTATTGAGGAGTTAACAGACGCTATTTGAAACTAGGATAAAGTGAGAAGGGAGGAGTGGGGCAGGTATGTTTACACAATGGAATAATGAAATGGCTAAAGGAATCAACCCTGACTAATCTAAAATAGAGAAACCAAACCGTTAAACTAAATAGCCTCATTATATTAATAATTCTAAAAATTTTGGCTTCTTTAAATAACTTCAAAAAAAATTTTTTTTTTGCTTCATATTGTAGATATGCCAGATGATGAACTCTAAATGTTCGAAACGAGTCGTAAAATAAATTACTTGCGGTGAATACGTAATACTGTAGATGTGCCTGATGATGAATACTAAGTGTTAGAAACGAGTCGTAAAATAAATTCCTTGCGGTGAATACGTAATACTGTACATGTGCTTGATAATGAACACTAAGTGTTCGAACGAGTCGTAAACTAAATTACTTGCGGTGAATATGTAATACTGTACATGTGCTTGATGATGAACACTAAATGTTCGAAACGAGTCGTAAAATAAATTACTTCCAGTGAATACGTAATACTAATAGATGTGCCTGATGATGAACACTAAGTGTTCGAAACGAGTTGAAAAATAAATTACTTGCGGTGAATACGTAATACTGTAGATGTGTCTGATGATGAACACTAAGTGTTCGAAACGAGTCGTAAAATAAATTACTTGTGATAAAGACGTAATATATTTTCCTCACTATCATGAGTAAATATCACACAATAACTGCTTACATAGTTCATTAAGAAAAATAGTGTTGGATATATGTGGTTGAGATAAGTTAACAAGGGAATCATCATTAAAATAGTGAAATAAGTGGAGAAGTCATCTAAAGCATTCATTTATCAAAAGAAACAAGAAAATCAAGGATGTAGGTGTTGTGGTTATAAATGAAAGAATATTTTCAGAACTATAAAAGGAGTCAATCAACCCGACATTTGGTGAGCAAAAAAAAGAAAAGAGGATACAACTTCTCTTGAAAGTGTTTAAGTGATTTCAAATGCACGTCCATTTTTAGTAAAAACCTACGTTGATATTAATCAAGTTATTCAAATTAGTTTTTATGGGGCATGATAAAATAAAATTCATTTAATGATGTACTTTTCATGAACTAATACTTTGGATTGTTCCCAGATCATAGAACTCTTAAATTTACTACAGAAATTTCTTAAATTTACAGAAATACAGCGTGTGTGTATATATGAGTAAGTGTCTATGTATCTGTGAGTGTATACCACATGTTTATATGTTTGTACAGTACATATAGGTGTGTGTGTTTTTCTTCCTTATAACAGAAGTACCAGTTATGAGAGAGTATTTATTTTATGTACTAAACACAGTTTGCTATCCATTCATGCCAGAATAAACCATGTATGCTTATTGTTTTCTTTTTTATTTCCATTTGAAAGGAAAATCAATTATTTACAACCAATTTGTTTCCTTTCAATTTAATGTTTTTAAAAACTTCCTTTGCATCTAATAATTACTTTGCATTAACAATTTCATATTGAACACAGTAGTAATTAAATGATTTAATTTGGTTCATTTAAAAGGGGATATAATCTACTAAACTAATAAACATTTACTCATCTACTTAGTTAAGAACTTATCTACTAAACATGAGTTTGAGTTCTAGAATTATTCGACAACTTATCCAGAAAATAATTCTACGAGGGTATCTCTACAGAATATTCAAGAGAAAGAAAGATAGTATATATTGTATCAAAGATACAATATATACTATCTCATAACCTGAACATTTTACTGAGTAGACAACATTACTGTTACTATTATTGGCAATACGACTCTCTCGTTTTGTAAATATGCACCTAAATATGATGGTACCTCAAATATTGATAAACAATCAATTTTATTGGTTAATACTTAGTTCAACAATACAAACAATAAAAATCTACAAATTACCTTTGCATCTTGCATTATCCAAATCTCTTCTTTTTGTAATATATATTATCAAACATAAATTGAATTGACATGGACATTTGTTCTAACAACGATCACACACGAGAATGTTAGTGAACACCACCATAACAGACACGAAATGCAGGGAGGTTACGTACTCAACCCATAAACAAAACAAGCCACTCCCAAGTTCAAATAATTATCATATAAAGTGATTCAAAATAAAAGGAACCAAAAAAAAAAAGTAAAAATAGAAAAACTAAATAAAGGAAATAGCATTACACACTTGTTTATAGACTACTGCAGGAGATTAGAATAAATTAGACTAAGATTAGCTATATCGGATACTTTATTACAGGCCGTTGCTGATTTAATGATGTTGATCATTTCTTTGAAGTGTCTTTTTCTTGTATGTTCTTCATGTTCCAGAATTTTAGTGTCTTCAAACATAACTAAATTAGTTTACGTTTACGTAAATACGTTTACGTGATGGGATACAGCCGGTTCGTGCGAACCGGTACTTAAAATATTACGAGTTCTGCGAAACCGGTTGTTAAAATTACATAAACCCCTATTCAGACCTATATTAATTAGCCCACTATCAAACTCCACAAGTGTCGCGTCACTCACGTAACTTGTGCATGTATGACAACGTAATTTGCGCATATATATAGACTATATATAACTAAAAAATTTAGTTTCGTTTGCGTAACTGTTACAGTGCTCAAACTGCTAATGACAATGCAGATGTTGAGTTGGTCTAGCCTACATTAGGCCTAGTTTTAACTTTTAGTTCTGAATAAAATATTGAATGTTTCTAGATCTAAGTTCCTGAAATCACCAGATTAAAGTAAGTGTTTGTTTAGATAAATAATTCAGGGATGGCTGCCCGCCTTTGCAACAAAAATTTATGCGGCTTATTGCAGTGTTGATTTTGTGTCTCAATGGTGTTAAAGTTAAGATACCTATCACTTAAAAACAGGACTCGCAGTCGGAGCTCCTAGAGGTCGACTCCGACTCCAGCTCTTCTTTTTTTATTAAAAAACAGATGACAGGCAACACAAACTAAAAGATGCACAGCTGTAAAAGGTAATCCTTTACCCTAACTAATAAACTGAATAGCCCCATGCTACCTGACACCCAAATTCTTGTAATAAGAGAATATCTTCAACAATATTCCCATTTTTTCTTCCCTATAGCTTAGCCAAAACAGCATTTCATCACTGTCACCTGGTTTGGCTCAAAGAAGGAAAGAAGCATTAGGAGAGTATTTCTTTGACAATCTTGAGAACTTAGCATCCACTGGTATCAGGGATCTGCCTAGATTTATTGTTCTCTCGAGATGGTTCGAGTGGACCAGGGACGGGGGAGAATAGCCCCAAATTCTTCTTTGTGGTATCACAAGAGGCCGGCTTGCGGCCTATGTGTGTTCTCTCTCGGGACGGCCACTGTAACCTAACCTATCCTAACCTTCATCATTGTCAAGTGAATCATCAGGCTACTTCTCACCACATATAATGCAATTTTACTAGCTTTTTCTATATTTCTTTCAGGATAAAACAATCACTATTACTCTTTTAATTACCAATCTACTGAAACAGGCACATATTTTGTATTAAACTAAATACAAACTTTTTATGTTGTACCATCATATGTCCAAAGACCTTCTCAGAAGATAAAAATTCCTACTTTAGCTAATTAATCATGTTCTTATCCTTCTATATCTTTTTCATGTACACAAGTAATTTAAATAGGTGAGGAGAAATCAGCCGATTCCGACTCCTCGCCTGATGTCCTTGTATGTTATTTATAAGGCTATATTGTCTGAATTATCAATAAATTTCAATAATAAATTGGCAAGCTAACCTTTTCTTCTCCTTTAATCTCCACACTGATATGTAACCTGATGGCGCCGGAAACTGCAGATTTGTCCGTCCTCTTTTCCAGATTGTACCATACTTCCATCTCTCCTGAGAGGGTTCTCACCTAAACATTTAAGTTTAAGAAATTATATTCAATATTTTAGCATATATATATATATATATATATATTCAAAATCATAAACATCTATAAACTAAATCATAAACAGAAAAAATTAAATATAAAAATGTTTTTTTCAGAAATATATATTCAGTATATTATATATATATATATAATAAAATAAAAAACGAAGGAAACACACAGAAAGACACAGACATAACTCACATCGATATTTCGACAATCGTCGTCATCAGGAGGTGCGAAGAGCGAAGAGCGAAGAGTCCCGCAGGAAGACAGGGCGGTACTGAACTCGGAAACCGCAGCCAGTACCCCACCACTTACCACCAAGCGGGGGAAGGGAGGGAAGGAAATGAAGAGCCAAATTAAGACGTAAAAGGAACGAGTAAAAATTATAACTATAAAAAATTATAAAAAAATAGATAAATCAAATTAAAATTAATAAAAATAATAAATAAAAAGTAAAATAAAAAATAATAAATAAATAAATAAATAAATAAAAAATAATAAGTAAATAAATAAAAAATAATAAATAAATAAATAAATAAATCATAAATAAATTATCGGTTGAGGTTGAGTCCGGGGGAAGAGCGAGCATCAAGTAAGCATATGTATGCCTCCTCTGAAGCTCTTAGGGTAACTTTATTGTTGGATTCGGGGATCTGTTTCAGGATCTGAACCCTGAAACAGTCATTGAAACTGAGTCCATGCGAGTTCGCATGGATGGCTACAGGATAGTTACTGCGTTGACCGACTGAAGCCCTATGACCATTCATACGAAGGCTCAACTTATTAGAAGTTAAGCCAACGTAAAAGGAGTCACACTGAGTGCAATCCAGTCGGTAAACACAGTTGCTCGAGGTACAGGAGGAATTGACCTGAACCGGGTAGGAACTATGGTGGAGAGGGGAATCGAAGGAAGGATTAGGATTTACAATCAGGCAAGTTTGACAGCCACGGCGTCCACATTGTTTCATTCCAGGAACAGGATTGGAAGGCTGAGGGGAAATATGAGAGAAAATGCTTTTTAGATTGGCAGGTTTACGGTAGGAAATAGAAGGGGGGTGATTAAAGATGGAAGAAGTAGAAGTAGAAGTAGACAGAATCGGAAAAGACTTCTTAATAACAGCACGAAGCTTATAAGCGCCAGGGAAGTAGGTTGTCAGGAAGAAGGAAGTGTTACTTCTATCCCTCTTGGGTCTGGGTTGGTGGGAGATGTCAGCCGGTAAAACACGACTATCAATGAAGGAGCGAGGATAGCCTCGTTCAGAAAATTTGTCCTTTAAGAGGTTAAGATGATGTCTGCGGTCTTGGAGATTATTGCAGATATTGTGAATACGGAGGGACAAGGATCGAGGTATAGACTTTTTAACATGGGATGGATGGCAACTATTGTAATGGAGGTACTGTTGGGAGTTGGTGGGTTTTATATGTACGGAAGTCAAGAAGTGTCCATTGTCTAAAGTAACGTCAACGTCAAGAAAGGTGATAAGTCTGTCGGAGATGTCGTAAGTGAAAGTGATGGAGGGGCAGAAATTTTGAAAGGAGTGTAGGAAAAGTTCTAAGTTATGTTTGCCATGGGGCCAAATGAAGAAAATATCATCAATAAAACGGAGATAAAGGAGTGGAAGAAGTTGACAGGTGGCCAGGAAATCCTGCTCTAATTTGGCCATGAAAAGATTAGCGTAAGAAGGGGCCATAATCGTACCCATAGCTGTGCCTCTGGTTTGAAGGTAATAACGACCCTCAAACTGAAAGACATTATGCTGTAGCACGAAATCAGCCAAAGAGACTAGAAAGGATGTGGAAGGATTAAGGGGTGCTGTTCTGCCATCAAGAAAGTATCGCAGAGCGTCCAGACCTTCAGAATGAATGATTGAAGTATAGAGAGAAGTGACGTCCATGGCAACCATGAGAAGAGGATGATCAAGGGTAGAGGGAAGAGAAAGATTTTTAAGAATTTGGAGAAAATGGAAAGTGTCTTTGCAGAAAGAAGGTTGGTTCCGAACTAGAGGCTGTAGGAAGTGATCAATGAAGGCGGAAAGTCTTTCTGTAAGGCAGCCATAACTGGAAACGATAGGTCTCCCGGCGGGAGGGGAGTCAGGCATGTTGAAGGGCTTGTGGACTTTAGGGAGCAGGTAGAAAACAGGACATCGGGGATTTGAGGGAATGAGGGTGTCAATATCCTGGGGAGAAAGGCCCTCACACACAGCACTGTTATTAAGAAGAGAAACTAAGTTCTTGAGGAAAAGAGGAATAGGGTTGGAAGAAAGCTGTTGATAAAAGGATGAGTTAGAGAGTTGTTTCATTGCCTCACGGTGGTAGACAGAACGGTCCATGAGGACTACAGAGGAACCTTTATCAGCTGGCATGATAAGGAGGGAGCTGTCTCTTTTCAAACTGCTAATCGCTTTTCTCTCGGGAATGGTGAGGTTATCCGGGGGAGATAGGCTTCTGAGGAAGGCAAGATTAGAACATCTGCGGACAATAGAGGAGATGAAGAGTTCGAGAGGATGTGATGCAGAAAGTGGAGGTGGTTCGTGGGAAGATAGAGGTTTAAAGCGCTTGAGGGAAGTGTGAACTTTAGAAGTTGTATCACCGGAGCTTTTGTCATTGGAACTCCAAAAATACTGCCAGCGAAGAGATCGAAAAAACATCTGGAGATCCTCCAAGATGCTGATGTGATTAATTTTAGGGACTGGACTGAAGCTAAGACCCTTAGAAAGAATACTGGCTTCAGCAGTACTCAAATTGCGGGAAGAAAGGTTTATAATATTCTTATTGTTGTTAGGGATTAAGTTGTTGCAGTTGTGTATATTATTGTTATTTGTAATGTTAAGATTATTATTACTAGTACCGTAATGATGATGATGATTATTATTATTATTATTATTAATGTTATTATTAATATTATTATTATGATTGTTATTATTATTACAGGTATTGGTGTAAGTAAAATTAGAAACAGAAGAAGAAAAGGGATTGAGTTCAGTGACAAAAGGTGATGATTGGTACGATGAGAAGGATGTAGAATGACACAGAGGAATTTGGGTATAAGAAACTGGAGAAGTATTCTGTGACTTAAGGAAGGGCACTTGGTAGGGAAGAGATAGGCCTTGAGAGAGATACGAGAGATAAAGATTAGACAGCTTTTTGTAACTATTATGACAGGATTTCTGGAGTCTTTTATGGGCTGAATAAAGAGATTTATTGATCGGAATTAAATAGTTAGAGGATATGTTCAGAAGTATTTTAATAACTGAATGTAGTCTCGAGGAGTACGAGTCCCTCAGGCTGATATAATTAGATAAGGTAAGGTGAGACAATTGAAGAGAAATATGAAACCCGTAAACTGCCATAGAGTGACGAAACTTGAGAGGGAAGGCAGATAGAGGCATTTTTACAGCTAGACCATTAGGAATTATATTTAGATTGAGACAACTAGAAATGAAATTAATATGGACAGTGCAGCTCACAATTTTTTGGGAAAGGTAATTAACCTCACTCAACCAATAAACAATAGGATCATTCATAATTAAAACAAGAAGATTAAACAAAAGCAAAATAAAAAATTACCAAATATTAAAATAAAATAATATAAAAGGTAAGGAATGTTAAAAGGAAATAAAGATTCTAAGAAAACAGAAATGGACAGGAAGTACGAGAATTCAAGGAAACTATAAGAAAGGAATTAGACACAGGAAGCTACTCGGTGGAAGCAGAAAGTAACTGACAAAAAAGAACGGCACTACGCGGTCGGTCAACGCAGTAACTATCCTGTAGCCATCCATGCGAACTCGCATGGACTCAGTTTCAATGACTGTTTCAGGGTTCAGATCCTGAAACAGATCCCCGAATCCAACAATAAAGTTACCCTAAGAGCTTCAGAGGAGGCATACATATGCTTACTTGATGCTCGCTCTTCCCCCGGACTCAACCTCAACCGATAATTTATTTATGATTTATTTATTTATTTATTATTTTTTATTTATTTACTTATTATTTTTTATTTATTTATTTATTTATTTATTATTTTTTATTTTACTTTTTATTTATTATTTTTATTAATTTTAATTTGATTTATCTATTTTTTTATAATTTTTTATAGTTATAATTTTTACTCGTTCCTTTTACGTCTTAATTTGGCTCTTCATTTCCTTCCCTCCCTTCCCCCGCTTGGTGGTAAGTGGTGGGGTACTGGCTGCGGTTTCCGAGTTCAGTACCGCCCTGTCTTCCTGCGGGACTCTTCGCTCTTCGCTCTTCGCACCTCCTGATGACGACGATTGTCGAAATATCGATGTGAGTTATGTCTGTGTCTTTCTGTGTGTTTCCTTCGTTTTTTATTTTATTGTAAAAAAGTCCGCTGGACCGTTTCTTTTATTAATATTATATATATATATATATATATATATATATATATATATGAGTCGCCACTCTGCCTTCCTACGGGACTCTTCGCCTCCTGATGACGACGATGGTCAAAATATAGAGTGAGTTATTCCTGTGTCTATTTGTGTGCTTCTTCTTTATAATTGGTTTATATATATGTATATATATAAATATATATGTTGTTAAAAGTAGCAGCAGCTTCTGCTCTCACTATGTTGAGCTGGTGGCTTCGATCTTGCGGGCGATTCTTCTATCTTGTTGTTAGAGCTTCCATATCAATTGTCCAAGGGACATCAATTCATACCAGCTTTCGACCATAATTACGTTGGTCATCGTCAGGTAAAATCTTCTTCTGAAAAGATTTTACCTGACGAAGACCAACGTAATTATGGTCGAAAGCTCGTATGATTTGACATCCCTTGGACAACTGATGTGGAAGCTCCAACCACAAAATAGAAGAATCGCCCGCAAGATCGAGGCTACCAGCTCAAAAATCGCGAGAGCAGAAGCTGCTGCTACTTTTAACAATATCTGCATACAAGAAGATTTGCTGCCGATTTACACCAATATATATATATATAAATGATCAAATCACAATATAAAATGAGGAAAAAAAGACCAAGACCTTTCAACCACAACAAACGGTCTTTGTCAGAGTCAAGAAACGAACTGATGAAGACCGCTTGTTACGGTTGAAAGATATTAGTCTTTTTTTTTCATTTCATATTGTGGTTTGATCATTCAGTACTATATATATTATATATATATATATATATATATATATATATATATATATATATATATATATATATATATATTGTATATATATATAGTTGTATGTTATATATTGTATGCTAGGAGAGGAAAAGAATATAACACTCTCTAAGATAGTAAGGAAGATAGTTGTAATACAACATTCTCCTAACAACAATGGTTAGAAGAGGAATATATTGTTATATAAGAGAGTGTATTCTTACTGCAGGGTAAGAATAACTGCATTACTAAAGAGTAAATGTAAAAATTTAAACAAATGAAATATTTTAACCCGTGATGTTGTTTGTTTGTTATTATTTTTGTTTACTGAATATTCACACAATTTCTACAAAATATCTTTTCAATTGTATATAGTACAGATTTCCTTCTGTGACTCCACTTATGGAAAGGTGAAAACGGGAATATTGCAGTCTTTACAGTTTTCTTGAGAATTTGAAAGCTTCGATGTTGAACGAGAAATGTTTCTTAATAAAAGCCGCAGGTAAGTAAATATCAAATCTCAGTTTGTTTTCAGATTTTCACTAAAGTCGTCCGGTTTTTAATATATTTTGATCCGGACATTTTATTATAACTTTGTTTTTTAGACTTGAGGCGAAGTTATTCTCAATACATTCGACCTTTAAGTTTCTGTACTTCAAGAAGTTGTACATTAAAGTTTCTATACTTTTTTTTTCTTCCGAATAGCATAAATTATTATCCAGTTATTGGTATTTCACAATGAGGGCAGAGTGTGACCGCGTCTGGAATCAGCGCCCTTAAATTAGTTAAAAACTGTTCACGCATCTTAGGCACCACCATGACAACAATTTTTTGTTGTTGTATCAATAATTTTTGCAAATTTTGCTTGCAGTTTTTCCTTTAAGCACATTTTATTAAAATGTAACCATAATTTGCAGAAACTTGCTTCTGGATAAGTTTCTCTGTCTTCCTGAGTAACGATTTCGTTATTGCATTTAAACTAGATAACATAACTCCTACTGTCAACATGTTTCAACTCTTTCCTAGAGCAGAGTTTCTCAAACTTTTTTCGACGCGAAACCCAATTTTGGTTCAGTAACTTTCCCGGGAAACCCAAATACTAATGGTTTTCTACGTTCTTAATATAAATATTAGCATATAGTATGTACGTCTAAAAACAATTAAGAAGTAATAACATTGAAATTTAAATTTTCAGAACTAAACAAAAATTTAAAACTAAAAGATTTTAATTTCCATATTTCCCACAAGTGCATAATATATAACACAGAATTACTAGCAATTTTAACACTGTGTTTATTTTGTAATCATGTACTAAAAATATCGTATAATTACAATAATTTTGTAAGGTTTATTGAACACAATGTTTTTGTTTAATATAATCAGACCATTCATTAATGTTCGGCTTTATAGTTGAGAGCTTGATTCTCAAGTCAGCAGCATTAAGTTTGCTTCTGTATTTAGTTTATGTCAGTATAAAAGGAAAATCCAGTTCTACATAAGTAGGTAGTGGGAAATGGCAGCAATGTGAGGACTGCTTCCTTTGCAATAGAAATAAATTTGGGTATCAGATAGCTCCAAAAACTGACTAGTGACTCATCCTGAATATGAGTCAAATTTTGACCACTTCTACTTACGTAAATAAGTAGATATACACATGATTCGTTTTCATAATTCACAAGAAACACCGAATAAATCCATACCAACTAAAAAAAATTTAGAAAAATGTTTTTTCTAAATGTTTTTTGTGGAACTCCAGACAGTCTGTTAAGGAACCCCCGTGTTCCTAGAAACCCACTTTGGGAACCTCTGTCCTAGAGTCATCTTCGGGACGAGAATAATTCTCAAATGTTTTTCCTTTTATTTAGGCAATGCATAGTCAGTTAGGAGGATTAAGGTTGTTCAAAGCTGGGGGCTGAGTGACCTAAAGGGTCGCTGTTACTACTGGGCAGGTTCTATTTGGCCTTGTGTTGCAAACAACTTCACGATTTTATGGCTGGTTTCTAACTGTGGTTTCATTTTATGATACATACTGCTTCAATAATTTTAGGTTTGTGATGACCACTTTCCTTTTTAATTATTTTAGTACCTGCTACATTAATGTGTCTTGTTAATTTCGTCTTGTTTATTAGCTCCATGTGTTTCTTAGGAGCACCAGACATCAGATGCATTGTAAGTCTCCTTGGCAGGGTGGTAGTGGTTACTCCAATGTACAAATGTTTGCGGTTTTCACAGTCACCATAGGTCAGAGGTTCCCAAAGTGGGTTTCTTAACGGAATGTCTGGGGTTCCGTCAAAAACATTTCGTAAAAACATTTTTCAAAAAATTTTTTTGTGGGTATGGATTTATTCTATATTTTTTGTGAATCATGAAACCGAATAGTGTTTATATCTACACATACCCATAAGTAGAAAAGGTCAAAATTTTATTCATATTTAGGATAAACCACTAGTTAGTTTTTGGAACTATCTGATTCCCGAATTTCCTGCTATTGCTAAAGTAGCACTTCACACAATGCTGCCATTTCCCACTAGCTACTTATGTGAAACTTGATTTTCCCTTTAATCTGTCATAGAAACCAAATACCAAAGTAGACTTAATGCTGGGGGCTATCTTGAGAATCAACTATAAAGCCAAAAATGAATACAAAGAAATTCTGTGTTAAAATTGATAGTAATTCTGTTTTATGTTTTATGCACTTGTGGAAAATATTTTAGTTTTGAATTTTTATTCGAAAAATACACATTGCAGTAATATTACTTTTTTAATTCTTTTTGAACATACATACTACTTAAAAAGGCATATGAAAATATTTCTATTATGATTGTATGAAATCATTAAAATCTGGGGTTCCCGGGAAAGTTACTGGAACCAAAAAGGGTTCTACGTCGAAAAAAGTTTGAAAAACTCGTCCGTAGGCACATGTTTACTCGTACACTAGATTAGTTTCCTTGAGTGGAGTGCTCTTTATTTGGTTATTGTTTTTCATAAATACGCTACTGATTGTGGGGTTTTTACAGTAAGTAATTAGAGAAACTCTGTCGTCTTTATTTGCACATTTAGTATTGTTTTTGATGATATTCGTCGGTACCCTCTCATCTATTTTTTACTGTTGAGAGTATTGATTTCTATAGTAAATATTGTGAATTACTATATGTGAGTTTTTTTACCCATTTGTTTTTGTTCCTTGTCGTGTAGATTCAGACCTTCAGACTGAATGCCTATTGACTGTAGGAAGTATGTTATCTAGTTTAGATGCAATAACGAAATCATTATTCAAGAAGACAGAAAAAACTTATCAAGTTTCTGCAAATTATGGTTACATTTTTAATAATATGTAATATTAATAAGCAAATAATTTAAAAAAAATGTTTCAAACAGATGATATGATCAATTACTGTCAGAAGTTCAAGAAATAGAAAAAAAAACTTTTCAAGACCTCAATGATGGTTTGTCCCAAGAAGTCATCTGATTCCCTGGTCAGCTTCTGGCGAAGTTTTGACTTGAGGTCGTTGTCTTCATCCCAGACTCTAACTTTGATTCTGTCTGAAGAATTGTGACACTCGCTGAAAAATTATAAACATCACAGAATAAAATCATAAATTGATATATATATATATATTTTTAAAAAAACATCATTTTTTACGAAATCAATTTCTTAATAGTAAATAAATTATTTGATTATTGTTATTTATAAACAATGGATTTAAAGTTCATAAGGAAATCAAGAACTGGTTATGTTTTCTCAAATAACAAGAGGTTAGCACAGTGATCACCTCTGGTAGGTCCGGGGTTCAATACCCACTATGGCCTTCGATATATTCAAGTGAGAGGTGAATAAATCTGAGTACATCGTCGTCGTCGTCGGAGAGGATGTTAAACCGTCCGTCCCGAGCCTGTACGATGTCAGCTACTCGTTAAAGATCTCTAATCTAAATACACTTGAGTTAGGCAAAATTTAGGACTCCCAATGTAGAATCAATCTTCATTGTGTGGTATCACAAAGGGCCCAATGCTCGGCCTAAGTGAGTTCCCTTGCAAGACTGCCACTGCAACCTAATCAAACCTTCCTCAAATAACACTTCTTGCAGTTAATTTTACTCTGGTTAATAGATTCAAATATATATATCTAGTTGAAGGTTTTGTCCGGTTAACATTTTTGTTCCTTTAAATAATGTAAATTTCATTTTCTTAGTTAAAAAATTCTTATTTCTGCCTATGAAAAAGGTTTTAAATAAAACCGAAACGTTGGCAACGAGAGTTTGATTTTTTATCCTGGAAAATTGACCAAACCCCGATTAGAGAACACACCTATTCTATTAAACGGTCCATATATTATTGAATCTGTTATATATATATATATATATATTATTTTCTAATAAACGTCAGACAAAGTCTCTACTCTACCTTACTACTAGTAATGTATTATCAGATTTATTGAAAATTAATGTGATTTATTGATTGATTTTAACAGTGCTATGAAATTAGTAATGATAATTTACGAGATTAATAACTAATTTATGAGATGAGTAAAAAAGGAATGATTACTAATAAAACCATTAAATCAACTGAAAGATTTCGAAATTTAGAAAAATATTCGACGAAGTTAAATCAAGTGAAATAAGTCATAAAGTTTATAAATGTATATATATATATATATATATATATATATATATATATATATATTATATATGTATATATACTTTATTTTTTATAAATACTCTGAAAAGGACAAATATAGTTCAATGTAGAAAAAGAAACATACAGAAATCAAAAGCACACCCTTATAGTCTCTAATTTTCAGTTTGAACCGTCTTCAGGAGAGATAAAAGAGGGAAACCAAGCACACTGGTTCAGAGACGGTTGGAGACCCCTGTTATCTCTCCTGAAGACGGTTCAAACCGAAAATTAGAGACGGTAAGTGTGTGCTTTTGATTTCTCTATGTTTTCTACATTGAACTATATATATATATATATATATGTATGTATATATATCAATGATCAAACCACAATAAGAAATGGGAAAACAAGACTAAGATCTTTCAACCGTAACAAGCGGTCTTCGTCAGAGTCAAAAGCCCAACTGTTGGATTTTTGACTCTGACGAACACCGCTTGTTAGGGTTGAAAGATCTTAGTCTTGTTTTCCCATTTCTTATTGTGGTTTGATCATTGATTGTTATTTCACGTGTTTATGTGAAATCTTTATATATATATATATATATATATATATATATATAATAAAATAAAAAACGAAGGAAACACACAGAAAGACACAGACATAACTCACATCGATATTTCGACAATCGTCGTCATCAGGAGGTGCGAAGAGCGAAGAGTCCCGCAGGAAGACAGGGCGGTACTCTGGGAGTACCGCCCTGTCTTCCTGCGGGACTCTTCGCTCTTCGCACCTCCTGATGACGATGATTGTCGAAATATCGATGTGAGTTATGTCTGTGTCTTTCTGTGTGTTTCCTTCGTTTTTTATTTTATTGTAAAAAAGTCCGCTGGACCGTTTCTTTTAATTGTATATATATATATATATATATTTAGAAGAAACCGTCTATAATGTCGCCACCAATGATGAAAATTATCAGAGGCAACATATATATATATATATATAGTTCACACAGGAAAGAGAAAAACAAATAAAGACACACACAAAAGACTCACAACGATATTTCGACAGTCGTAGTCATCGGGTAGAAGTAGTCCCTTTGAGTAGCTGAAGCTAACTCATTTCTATATATATATATAACAAAATTTCACAATAAACACGTGAAATAACAATCAATGTTGAAACCACAATAAGATGAGAAAAAAAGATTAACTAATGTAATGTTTTTTCTTTTACGGAGTAACAAGCAATAAACCATTGTCATATAAAAATATGAAAATAATTTTCCCCAATAACACTAATATATTTATAGCTATGTTTGGTCGCATTAAATATAGTTTTTCGCCTGATGCCTGCTTCTTGTCCTTCTGCAGTATTCACATTGTTTGCATATGTTTTTGTAGCTGTCTGATTACAGGCAAAGTTCAATGTTTTCACTCTAGAACTAGTAAATTCCAACTGAATAAAGCTTAGGATCAGAACCTGTCTCTTGTTAATGTTTCCACTGCATTAAACAATCAAACACCAGTCGGCTTTATACTGCATTGTTAAACAAAGTTATACACTTTCACCTTTATGGCAATTCCAAAAAGAAAACGAGAAGTTAAAATTTCTACTTCAACAGCAAATAAAAGACAAAAACTTTTCAAATAAATTTTCTTTAATTTAAAACCTTGAGGTTTTTCATATTATATTTCTTGACTATAAAGGTGCTTTCACTTGAGTTATAATTTAATTAATAATTAAAATTTAAGAATGATTATAATTAATTTTAACTTTATGAGTTAGAAAAAAAAACTTCCTAAAATACATAATATAAACTTTATGAATGCTTTTAACATAATTTTATAATTAATTTATTTTTCTCTTATACCACGACAATTTTTTTTTCATTATTTTTCTCTTTAAGAAGTAAAATGAAGAAAATTAGAGTCAGAATTATTGGACTTTTCAGTAAGTTAGTTGTAGCAGGGGTTATAAGTTTAGAATTAGTGTTTTAATCACAGACATGTATATGTTTACATAGATCTAAAAAAAATTAGCTTTAATCTATAGATTTATATAGAAATAAAAGAAAGATTAAGCACGAAATGTACACAATTTTCATAGATCTAAAACAAGATTTCATAATATAGACGTGAAATAAAAATCAACCTCCAAACCACAGTAAGATTTTTTCAACCGTAACAAGCGGTCTTCGTCAGAGTCAAATCTCATCTTACTGTTCACTCTACTGATTTAATTTGACTGATACCGCATTAGTATCAGTTTTGACTCTGACGAAGACGACTTGTTGAAAGTCATAGTCTTTTTCCTGATTTTTTTTTATGTGGTTTGGAAATACGAGTATATCTAAAAGAAAGATATAAACCTAATTTATGTATTATGTATACATAATTATGTACAATATAATATAAAAATACAGGGTCAGGCAAAATGATCTGACACATTTGTAGGTTAAATAAAAGCAAATAAAGTCAATAAACAATAAAATGTTTTTATTTTGCAAAAGTACATATAATGTCATTTTGTTTCAATAGGTTTTTAAAAAAAAAGAAACAAAATAAAATGACATTATATGCACTTTTCGTAAATAAAAACACTTTATTGTTTGTAGGGTAAAAAGGTAATGAAATGGTCTACACATATAACAATTTAATAGTATAAACAACGCGTTTCGAACACGTATTGTTCTTCCTCAAGAATTAACTAAAAAAAAAGCGATTTCAGTAGCTTTTTATCCTACAATGAGTAAATAACACATAATAACTGATTGCACTTCGTTAGAACTTTATTGTTTATTGATTTTATTTGCCTTTTATTTAACCTACAATAAATTTTGCCTGACCCTGTAGTTTGTTTGAATTAAAGATTTCACGTGGATTCATGGAAACAGTAATCCACATTTCATACATAACTTACAAAATGATTCCTTGTACGACTTTTCGCTTAGAGGTTAGGCCTTCATCTACGCCGTAAAGCAGGTATGGATATATAATATTTCATATAATACATATCAGGGACGTGCAGTCAGGGGAGGCAGGTGAGACTTTGCCTCACCTGATAATCTTGGAAAGGAAAACATGCAAAATGTATTATATATATCTAAATGGTTGTATTTACTCAGTGAATTGCAATGTAAAGATATTTTTCAGTTCACTTTACCATTTTTAGATTTTTTTTTTATTCAAAATCAATGGATTTTCGCAACTACTTCTTAGATACTGAAAAGAAATGAGCGGTGAGGCTGCCGCCTGCTGTGTGAAGAGTCACTAAGTGAGGTATGCAGTCCTCCTGTCTCATGAAAGGGTTCACTGTGGCTATAGGGATTCTTCTTTGTGATTCGGCAACAAAATACAGTCAGTGACAGCACTCTAAAGCTAGCAATTTATTTTTTACCTTCCTTACTTTTGCGAATGGTTTATATTGCATTTCAAAAATTAAAGCAATAAAATGGTTTAAAAGGAAGCTGATATGAGATTTAAACATGTAGGTACCGTTAACTACTCCCAATCAAATAGTGAATAAGGTAGGTAATCTGTAAGGTTCATATTTTTGTAAATCTAACGGTGATGAAGTCAGTGCCTCACCCGTCATGAACCTCACCGCACGTCACTGATACATATATAGATCACGAGCTATGTAAGCAGTTATCATGTATTTACTCATGATAGTGAGAGAATATATTATGGCATTACCACAAGGAATTTATTTTACGACGCGTTTCGAACACTAGTTAGTTAGTTTTCCAGCGCCTACATTTATAAGGTTTTCACTTCTTATCTGTTTTTGGGGCTGTAATTGTGGCTCATTTATCATTTGGCACCTACTTTAGTACTGGGAGAGCCAAATTACCTGTTTGTTCTACATTGAGAGTCATAAATTTTGCCTAACTCACGAGTATTTAGAGTAGAGGTTTTAACGAGTATGTGACATCATACAGGTTCGGAACTGACTGTTTGACATCCTCTCCGAGGAACGTAGTGTTCAGATTTATTCACGTCCCTCGTGAATAAATCGAGGGCCAGGTAGGTATCGAAACCCAGACCTACCAGTTCAGAGGGAAGTATGTTAACTACTGAGCTAACCTGGCCCCCTATGATGAACACTAAGTGCTCGAAACGCGTCGTAAAATAAATTCCTTGTGGTGAAGCAGTAATATATTTTCCTATAAATAATTGGTTTGAATTAAACACCCTACATGGAATCATAGTAACGGTAATGTTCCATAGATAATTTGCAGAAGACTTGTTTGTTCTAGACCAGGGGTTCTCAACCTTTGTTTGCTTGTGGACCCCATAAAAGCTACTTGTGGACCCCCTAAAAGCTACTTGTGGACCCTCATTCCCTCCGGATACTTAAAAAACATAATTATACAAATTTATAAATAAATATTTGTTTTTAGGTAAATGAATAACATTAATTATGAAATAATTTCATTACATCTTCAACGCATGCCGAAATACAAAAATGTTTTTAAAACAATAACAAAATATTTCTTTATTAACATTTTATAAAGTACCCTGAAATAAATTGTAACACAATCAATTTTGAATGTACCATAAAGAGAAGTGCAATAGAAAATTTTAAAACATTGGAACATTTTAACAAACTGACGAGGATATTAGGCCTTATATTTTAATTATGTTTGAATATTGTACGGCCAAAGCTTACTACGGTTTGATTTATTTTTGGTTTGCTGATGAATTCATTTAAACTTAACATAGAGCCCTAACCACGTGTCATGGACCTTCAGAATACTACTTTGCTCATGGACCCCCAGTAATCCTCTGTGGACCCCTGGGGGTCCATGTGGACCACGTTGAGAACCACTGTTCTAGACAGTAAAACAGGTATGAGTATATAATAATTCATATAATACATAAATAATTCGTCTGAATTAATCTACGTAGAATCTTAGAAATGGTAATGTTTCATAGATAACGTATTACATAATACATATTAAACTACTAAACATCAATTAGGTTAGGTTGCAGTGGCAGTCCCACTAGAGATCACACATAGACTAAAGGTTGACGCCTTGTGATACCTATCAATGAACAATCTACATTAGGAGTCCTCCATTTTGTCTATCTCACCTGTATTTAGAGTAGGGATCTTTATCAAGTAGGGAGCCAAGTTAGCACAGTTCAGTGGTAACGTGGTTAAGTCTGAACTTGCTGATCCGTGGTTCAATACCCACTGCAGCCCTAGATTTATTTAGTATGAATAGCAAAATGATTCGCCATACAGCATTTGTCTTACTTGTTCTAGCCCGCAAAGCAGGTACAGATATATGATATTTCAAAATAAATAGCTCGTTTGAATTAAACATTCTAAAAAGAATCATAGAAACTGTCATGTTTCAAAGATACGAGGGTCGTCCAGAAAATAAGTTCCGTTTTGGTCTGTAGGGCGGTAGGAGTGGTTTTTGCCAAATCCGGCAACACCGCTCGAAAGAGGAGAGGTGGGGGAATAGAATGAGAGGTGGGGGACCTCAGTCGGTCAATTACCAACGTCAGGGCAGGTAGTTGAAATGGAGCCCTCCATGTCACGTCCCGCCACCTCGATCCCGTTCCCTCTCGAGTTGTTTTGCGCGGAGTGATTCAATTTCTTTATGCACAGGGTTTCAAATCAGTTCAAATTCACGAACAGCTCATTTCTGTTTATGGAGAAGGTGTAATGAGTGAGGAGATGGGTACGTGAATTTAAGGCGGGAAGACATTCAGCTCTCTAGGGACCCACCGGGCGGAAACTTTCCGAAAGTCAAGTTTTTCCGAGACGATCTCATGGATGAGGGATCGTGAGATGTCTGGGAAACTCAGGTGGAGTTCATCCAGGGTTAAACGACGATCTTTGCGAATTGCATTGTCGATTTCTGCGACAATTTCGTCCGTCACAACTGAGGGTCTGCCTCTCCCACTTTCATCCTCAAGTGAATGTCTTCCCGCCTTAAATTCACGTACCCATCTCCTCACCATTGATTCACTCATTACACCTTCTCCATAAACAGAAATGAGCTGTTCGTGAATTTGAACTGATTTGAAACCCTGTGCATAAAGAAATTGAATCACTCCGCGCAAAACAACTCGAGAGGGAACGGGGATCGAGGTGGCGGGACGTGACATGGAGGGCTCCATTTCAACTACCTGCCCTGACGTTGGTAATTGGCCGACTGAGGTCCCCCACCTCTCATTCTATTCCCCCACCTCTCCTCTTTCGAGCGGTGTTGCCGGATTTGGCAAAAACCACTCCTACTGCCCTACAGACCAAAACGGAACTTATTTTCTGGACGACCCTCGTAATTTAACTAAAAAAAAAAAAAACTTACAAGTAAAACTTTTCATTCCAGTAAGGGTTGAGTTCTTGTGGCATAGTTCGAGTCCTCTTCTTTACCTTTCCGACTTGTACAGTTACATAGGGATCTGAAGTTCCGCTTTTATCCTTTGCTATAAGCCCTTGAGCACAGATGACTGAAATATAAAATAAATCAATTAATTAAGGACAATAAATTTAAATTATAAACCATTTTGATTTCTAGTTTAATAAATAACAATCAAATTATCTATTATTTTATCAGTACAATCAAATAAATAAAACCTATATATTTAATGATTTATTTTTGAATTATAACAAATTATGATTGAAAGAATCATAGAAAGATGAATTGAATTATGTAACATACCAAAGTTAAGTTACAAGACAGTTTTAATAAAATATATGCTAGCAGTTGGTATCTAATGTATTTATTATAAAGAAACATTCAATTAGTAATAAATAATCAAGAAGAAATAGTAGAAAACTCTTTAATATTGCATATTTCTTTTTTTTCTGACTGCGTTATATACTATAATTGACTTTATTCAAAAGTTCTTAACATGTTGAAAACACCAATGATTCTGCCTATGGAACTATTGTGGGTGGGGTATCGGACACTAAGTAATTATTAAGTAATTAATTACTTTCAAGTTATTAATTAATACTTTCAGCTTCAAATGGACAAATAAATAACAGTTAAAGAATTTATTTGGAAATACTTTATTGAAAGTTATAATTATATTTGGGCAAATAAATAGGGCACTATTTGGATAAAGAGAGATATGTTATCAATGTAAACAAGGATTGACGCTAGTGGCGCTTTCTGTAGGAGCGGATTGGTATCAGGAAAGGCCTTAATCGTTATCTTCAGAGAATTCTCTTCACTTCTAGTTATGATAGAGTCATTTATATGGTTTAAACAACGATAAATAAATAAAAGATAAAGGTTAATTTAAATTGAATTATAGATGAACGCATTAAACTTATTAATTTAATAGAATTACTTATTAAAATATTGTTTTTAATACAATAAAATGTTATAAATATTGATATATCATTATATTTAGCTCGTATATTTTCATCTCTGTTCGACTGGAAACCAATCTAATCTCGTTTTTACAATAAGCCATTCTTTACAATTTACTTTGAAATATATACGAGATCCCAGCCGGATGAACAAAAATGAAAACTTATGAGTTAATGATTAACTTTCCATATAAAAACCAAGTTTGTTTTTTTTTCTTTTCAAGGAAAGGAGGTTTTTTTACTATAGTTAACAGATTATTATAATAATATGGAATTTGGAAAAAATACAACAAAATAAATATATTGACAAATATAAGCCTATGAAAACTACAAGGAAGCCAAGGTATTCAAAAGTTACATGCATATACATGCTCAAATATCATTAATTTTATTATTATTACATGAAGTATTCTTTTAATGATTTCTCACTTATTTGCTTAAGTAAATGGACTGTTAAATTTTAATTGAAAAGTTAAAAGAAATTGGTTTTGTGAGGAAACAGCAACTCGTTTCTTGGTGCCCTTCTTCAGGTTACACCTTCTACTCTGATAGGTGAGTTTTTTGTTCTTCTTTTACCTTCCCAAGAAGCAAATGTAATCTACGTTTCAAACACTTGGTGTTCTTCTTCAAGTGACCATTTACCTCTTGTGTAGATGAGAGAGGGAAGAGGCTGGGTGTGACTCTTATCTAAACGAGTAGAAGATGTAACCTGAAGAAGAACCCTAAGTGTTTGAAAGGCGTTCTTGCTGTTTTTACATAATACTAATTCGCGTGGACATTTCTTTGACGTTCACATTATGTCTAAATATCACACACTACCTGATTACACAACAAATGTGTTTATTACCTTTATCCATGTTCCTTGCCTGTTTCTACATTTTTTTCTTAACACCCAAACGAATGTTTAACCTGAATTAAACAGGTTCTTTGATCAATACTCTAGCTTTTGAAAACTAATTATTGCTATTATTCATTCTGAAGTAAAATGGATAAACAGGCAAAAGTCTCCACACAAATGAAGTTTTATTCAACAATAACAACGCGTTTCGAACACTTTGTGTTCATCATCAGGAAGACACCAAAGGATGTGGTACTGAAGGGTTGGTCCAGTGAAATATGCTATTAATCACTTTTCGACATCACAAAGGTTTATTTATAAACATGTTAGTAAGTCTGTTCTGAAATACACTACAATAAATGACCCCGGGAAGTGTTCTAGTTAAGGCTAACTACCTTAGTTCTATCTTAAACAAAATAATTTTAAAATTTTCATAGGCCTTTTAATTAAAATCAGAAATTGAATGGTGGAGTTTTGTTTTCAATCTTTATGCAAAAAGTAAGTGAAATGAAAGTAAGTGAAATGAACCAAAGAGTTGGTCAGTCATATTATTAAAAATGTTACAATTTGGATGTTTCTTTGTTTTAACATTGCACTTTGTTTAGTGCAATGCTAACATTAATAAGGCTTTCACTTTTTAGTGCTGTTCTGGGGGTAGAAATTCTGTCTCATTTAATATTTGGCACCCATTTTAGTAATGGGTGAGCAACATTACCTGTTGATTCTACATTGGGAAATTTTGCCTAACTCAAGTGTATTTAGAGTAGGGATCTTTAACGAGTAATTGACATGGCACAGGCTCGGGACCGACGGTTTAATGTCCTCTCCTCTAATGGACGATGTGCTTAGATTTATTCACCTCCCGGTTAAATAAATCGAGCGCCAGGTGGGTATTGAACCCCGGACCTGCCAGTTCAAAGGCGAGTATTATAACCACTGAGCTAACCTGGCCCTTTCGTTAAAAATAGGAAGAAACACGATTTTATCAAACGTCAACGCGTTTCGACCACCTAGTGTTCATCATCAGGTTACATCTGTCTCAGTAAGGTGATGTTGAGCGTTAAAGGAGTTATAGGACACTCACTAGAAAGATAACAATCTTTCGTCTGTACGTTGTTCAGCGTGTTGGACGAAGCCTATCATCAAAGACAAAATAAAGTTGTTTTGCGTTATCCTCTACGTATACAGACCATAAGAAAACGTTCACTTTACCAATGTATATTAGTTATAATATTAACATAAAAATACAACAACGTATTTAGCTTATAAAAACCTAGGTCCTTTCTACTATTCTATGAACACAACTGTCCAACTTTCGACCAAGAATTGGGCTTCTTCAGGGATACAATTAGATTCCTTTTTTGGCAAACCAATTGTAAATCAATTTTGATTTGTTTTTGGACTACTCTGTTTAGAGATAAATTACTATTATTTACATTCTCTAATGTAAATAAAACACATCAGTCCTTTTTATTATTCTATGAACACTAATACCGAGCTTTCGACCAAGAATTGGTCTTCCTCAAGGATATAATTTACCCAGTTTTCATTTCAATATCAATTTTGACTTGATTTTAGACTGCACTATTTCGCATTGAAATAGAACACTGATGTTTTTTTTTATTATTCTATGAACACAAATACCCAGCTTTCGACCAAGAAATGGTCTTCTTCAAGGATATAATTAAATTCCTTCAATCGTAATCCATTTTGACTCGTTTTAGGTCTGTTTTTTTCTTTTTTAACTAAAACACTTTAAATAAGAAATAGGACAGCCCGAAAAAAACAAACAAGTTACAAGTAAAATAAATAGTACTATATCTCCGAAGAAAACCAATTTTGGTCAAAAGATCGAAAATTGGGTTAAAAAGTAATAAAAATTACTGATGAAGTAAGGAAATATGTTTTATTTAAATAAGAAATCTTAAAATAAATCAACATTGATATTGATTGTTTGAACAATTTTGTTCCTATTTCAATTTTCTTTAACAAAAACTGTAACTAATTGATTATGCATTTATAAATTATAAATAATGAAGCACTATCTATTCCACTTCGTGACTTACTTAACTTTAATCAAGGCAAACAACCAAAAGAGAGCTTAAGTGAATATTTGAGTTTGGGAGAGTGTTAGTCGAGATTTAGAAGTTAAGAGAGTTTTAGCTAAGAAAGAAACTTTACCGGGGAACTTATGAAATCAAAAATTAATAAATAAGAAAAGCTTTTTAGGGATTAAGATCCAAAAAAAGAAAATGATTTAGTGAGGTACGTTAGGTTGCAATGGCCGTGCCTAGGGGGGTGAGGGGACAGGTTAGCTCAATGCTTAACGTGCTCGTCTATGAACTGGTAGATCCGGGGTTCGATACCCGCCTGTCCCTCCATTTATTCACGCAGGAGGTTAATAAATTGGAGTACGTTGTCCATCGGAAAGGACGTTAAGCCGTCGTTCGCAAGCCTGTACGATGTCAGCTTGCGCGATAAAGATCCCTACTCGAAATGAACTTGAGTTAAGCAAAATTTAGGACTCCCAATGTAGAAAGTGTAGAATCACCGATCAACAAAAAACCGGCAAACGGCTGACGTTATCACCCCCTAGAGGATCGGTTTAAAACAATAAGAAATACATAACTAAAAAAGATAAATCGAGATACGGTCAGTTTGTTTTACTTTAAATCAAACTCTCATTGCCGAAGTTTCGATTTTATTCAAAATCTTTTTCAAAGGCATACAATATTTTTAGTAATCTAATATCCAATAGTTGGTTCATTTTCAAATATTCCTACTTTTGTAAGTTCATTGTACTTTTTCTAAACAGGTTCCTACTTTTTACTTTACTATAAGTAAAGTATAGTGATCGTGAAAAAATTCGATCTCGAGATTTTGACGGAATTACATGTTTTGAGGTCCCAGAAGTCGTTTTATGAAGTTTTTACGATGATGTCTGTGTGTGTGTGGGTGGGTGGGTGGGTGGGTGGGTGGGTGCGTGACGGGTGCGTGTGTTAGCATTGCTTGTTACCACGCTACGGTCCAGAATCTTTGATGGATCAAGTTGATATTTTACACAAAAATGGGCCCCATTTAGACGAAGATCCCTATTGTTTGGGAAGAATTATGCATGATGGGAAAGTCACTTTTTTTGCCAAAAACCGTTTTTTTTAAAACATTTATTTCTCCTAAACTAATAACCCTAGAGTTTTGAGATTTTGACATTATCTTTGAGGTTACAAATGGAACAAACGAAAAATATATTCAAAATTTTATATCAACAGGAAATATTTTTTTTTCAATAAAATGTACAAATTTTGACTTATAAATCAATCTCAAACCTTGTGAGAGCGATACAAGCCATACTGTTTGACGGACAAGAATGAAACTATGCCTATAAATAGAAGATTTAATGGACAATGAGTTGAGATATTTTTTTCTAAAATTACATTCGCTAAAGGGGCGTTACAGGACGATTTGTGTTTTCATAAAATGATTTTTTGACGCTAAACGGCTCGTTAAAAAATAATGAAAATTTGACCAAAAATGGAACAAAAAATTAGCAATTCATAAAAAAAAAATCATGAAGTTTCAATTACGGAAAAGAGCAATAACGGTATAAAAACTCTTTGTTTATCCTAGACTAAGAGATCACCTGCTATACTTGTCGAATTTTTTGTATTTTTTTACATTGTTTACATTGACTTAGAAATTTTTTGAGCGAATCCACTGAGATAAAATTGATGTTTCTAATGGAAAAATGAAAATATATTATTGACTTATAAGAGATGTAAGAGGAATAATATTGTGCAGGTAAATGATAACACTCATTAAAAAAAAAATCGTATATATGTTATTTGACAAAGGGGAAGGGAAATGATCTTATTAAATACTAAGAAGCCATAAAATTCCCAGTATAATTATTCTGTTAAAAACCAAAAATGTAAAAGATAATTCAAAATATAAATCTTTCGTTTAGAGATTAATAACTGTAATTATCGTACATCTTTAATTAACAAATCACCTTAAAACAACATTTTCTTCGCTGTTTAAGATGTTTTTCAGAGAAAAAAAGGGTATTTTACTGTTTTAAATTTGAAAATTTTACATTAATATTCAATGTAGAAGGATGTTAAGTAAACGATGTAAGAAATCTACTGGCTATTTGAACAATAGCCATGTTCTCTTGTAGGATAATATTTCGTTTCAAGAAATGTTCACATTGGTTTTTCAAAAATGATATTACTGCTGTAGTTATACTAATGAAATTATTTGCAAATAATAAATTATTTGTGATGTACAAAAATAAGCTTATTAATTGATATGTCCTTCAATCACTATCTGTACTACCTCACGAATGCAATGCTAATAATTATATCCCATTTAGATATTTATGTTATGCTTAAATGATACGTTATGTTTTATATACTCAAGAAATTTGACATTGAGTTACTTATAGTAAAGTAGAGTGTAGGCCACTCAGATTTTTTATTACTTTACTATAAGTAAAGTATAGTGATCGTGAAAAAATTCGATCTCGAGATTTTGACGGAATTACATGTTTTGAGGTCCCAGAAGTCGTTTTATGACGATTTTACGATGATGTCTGTGTGTGTGTGGGTGGGTGGGTGGGTGCGTGTGTTAGCATTGCTTGTTACCACGCTACGGTCCAGAATCTTTGATGGATCAAGTTGATATTTTACACAAAAATGGGCCCCATTTAGACGAAGATCTCTATTGTTTGGGAAGAATTATGCATGATGGGAAAGTCACTTTTTTTGCCAAAAACCGTTTTTTTTAAACATTTATTTCTCCTAAACTGATAACCCTAGAGTTTTGAAATTTTGACATTATCTTTGAGGTTACAAATGCAACAAACGAAAAATATATTCAAAATTTTATATCAACAGGAAATATTTTTTTTTCAATAAAATGTACAAATTTTGACTTATAAATCAATCTCAAACCTTGTGAGAGCGATACAAGCCATACTGTTTGACGGACAAGAATGAAACTATGCCTATAAATAGAACATTATATGGACAATGAGTTGAGATATTTTTTTCTAAAATTACATTCGCTAAAGGGGCGTTACAGTACGATTTGTGTTTTCAGAAAATGATTTTTTGACGCTAAACGGCTCGTTAAAAAATAATGAAAATTTGGCCAAAAATGAAACAAAAAATTAGCAATTCATAAAAAAAAAATCATGAAGTTTCAATTACGGGAAAGAGCAATAACGATATAAAAACTGTTTGTTTATTCTAGACTAAGAGATCACCTGCTATACTTGTCGAATTTTTTGTATTTTTTTACATTGTTTACATTGACTTAGAAATTTTTTGAGCGAATCCACTGAGATAAACTTGATGTTTCTAATGGAAAAATGAAAATATATTATTGACTTATAAGAGATGTAAGAGGAATAATATTGTGCAGGTAAATGATAACACTCATTAAAAAAAAATTCGTATATATGTTATTTGACAAAGGGGAAGGAAAATGATCTTATTAAATACTAAGAAGCCATAAAATTCCCAGTATAATAATTCTGTTAAAAACCAGAAATGTAAAAGATAATTCAAAATATTAATCTTTCGTTTAGAGATTAATAACTGTAATTATCGTACATCTTTAATTAACAAATCACCTTAAAACAACATTTTCTTCGCTGTTTAAGATGTTTTTCAGAGAAAAAAAGGGTATTTTACTGTTTCAAATTTGAAAATTTTACATTAATATTCAATGTAGAAGGATGTCAAGTAAACGATGTAAGAAATCTACTGGCTATTTGAACAATAGCCATGTTCTCTTGTAGGATAATATTTCGTTTCAAGAAATGTTCACATTGGTTTTTCAAAAATGTTATTACTGCTGTAGTTATACTAATGAAATTATTTGCAAATAATAAATTATTTGTGATGTACAAAAATAAGCTTATAAATTCATATGTCCTTCAATCACTATCTGTACTACCTCACGAATGCAATGCTAATAATTATATCCCATTTAGATATTTATGTTATGCTTAAATGATACGTTATGTTTTATATACTCAAGAAATTTGACATTGAGTTACTTATAGTAAAGTAGAGTGTAGGCCACTCCAGATTTTTTTCATTGTTATTCTATTATTCTTGATTGCAATTAATTTTTCATAATGTTAATTCTTTTGTTTGTGTTAAAATGTATGTATCTAATTTCTTATTTTCTTCTCTATATATTGTAGGCCTTTGAAAAAGATTTTGAATAAAATCGAAACGTAGGCAATGAGAGTTTGATTGGAAGAAGAAGAAACTGACCGCATCCCAATTTATCTTTTTTAGTTATATATCTATCGCACGTTCGAGAATTAATTACTGTTTCTATAAATTATATATATTTATAACCTGTATGTATCCAAATACCACAGAAATGACTATGCGGCCAGCAGTCACTTGGAAGTTATATAATGTGGCCCCCGGTTCACAAAGGGTCGCCCATGCCTGCTTTATGACGAATGAATAAAATACTTATCACTCTTCCACTTCTAAAATAAAATAAAATATTTCCCCTTCTATTCCCTTTCTTAGTTAAAATATTTCTTATTCAAATCAGGTCATATATTTTTTTTTTTATAATCTGCGATATTGATATATCTAAAGTTTATATAACTGAAAGTTATCTTTTTATCCATAATAATATTATATAATAAATAATTTGTTTTCTTCTCTAGAAACATTTTCAAAGGGATGTTTTCATGGAGTTACGGACTAACTTATTTGAAATCTGACACATAGGCCCATCCGGGGGAATTTCTCCGAAGTTATGAAGTTAACATTAGCAGACATAAGTGACAGTGGGAGGGGGGGGGGGAGCAACTATTCACACAACTATCTTAAACTTCCTTCCTTCATTGCATCCCTTTCTTAGAAACAATTTCCTCAAAATATCCATCTATTTTATTAAATATGACATACGCAGCTTAATTTAGGAAAGTTTTCACTTTAAACATATCAGAATATATAGACTTCAGAATGTTTTACTTCCAGCTAAAAAAGAACCTACATAAATTCAAATTAGAAATATTTGACAAAAAAAAAAAAGAAGAATTTATAATAAATTTCATAATTAAGAAAAGACTGACTCTGTTAACAATAAGCAGTATTTGTCACCCATAAGCACTTGTGATGTCACCCATCCAAATACTACACCTGTCCAATGATGTTTAGCTTTAGTGATTTATCGACAACAGGTCATTCTATAAACCTTGATACATAGTAAATATTAATTTAAACATTATTCTAATCAATGATTCATTTTTCTGACAATCAATTTAAATCATTGTTTTATAAAACTATTTTATAATTGTAAAAAATAAACAGTTAATTTTGTTTAAATAGCCTTATCCATGGATTATCACAAAATAATTTTATATTTATAAGTAACCCATCTAAACTTTCCCTTTAATTTACTTTAAGGTAATTCATTTTTAAACGTATACCTGCAAACTTACAAAGTTAGAAATGATCCATTTGTAATTTTATTCCAAAATATGATAATATTTTTGTTAATTCGGAGAGGACGTTAAGCCATCGGTACCGAGCCTGCCCGATGTCCCGTACTTGTTAACATCTTCTTACTCAAAATAGAGTTAAGTGAGGCAAAATTTAGGACTGCCAAAAGTAGAATGAACAGGGCATATGGTTCGCTTACTATTAAAAAGGGTGCCAAAGAACAAATGAGCCACACTCTGCCCCTAGAACAGCACTATAAGCATATAAGTGTGGGTACTGGAAAACAAACAAAGTTTTTAAAAATCACTTTGCTTTAAAAATGGTAGAAAGAAATAATCGTAGAGTTAAACTAGAAGGAGTTTTCAAACACTGAACACCCCTTCTGAGGAACATGTGCTTGATGATGAACACCAAGTGTTTGAAACGCGTCGTAGAAAAAATTCCTTGTGGTGAAGACATAATATATTTTCCCCACTATCATAAATAAATACCACATAATAACTCCTTGTTTAGGTCGTGAGTTGAAACCAACAATTTTTTTATTTGATTTTCTTGTGTTTGATTCAGAATCAGGTACTATTGGGACATTCAACAAAACTATAGAAGAACTTTTATTGTTGGACCCAGCAAAAGTGCTGAGCTTTCTGGAGGCGCTGAAGCTAACTGGGGTACTTCAGTACAAAAAATCACTTAAACACTTTCAAGAGAAGTTGTATCCTTTTTTCTTTTCTTGTTCACCAGATGTCGGGTTGATTGACACCTTTTATAGTTCTTAAAATATTCTTTCATTTATAACCCCAACACCTACATCCTTGCTTTTCTTGTTTCTTTTGATAAATGAATGCTGTAGATGACTTCTCCACTTATTTCACTATTTTAATGATGATTCCCTTGTTTTCATTAGTTTTATATGTTTTATATGTTATTATATTTTTTCAAGGGAAGTATAATAAAATGAAGTGCTATAGCCACCCTCAAATAATAATAATAATAATTGTTAAAAACATGCATATTATTATTATTACCATTGAGGCTAGTATGATTTATATTATTAATATGGCAAACCGTCATACCTCGTACAATAATGTTGGAGTCGTTGGACAACATCCGAAAGCGCTCCAACGACTCCAACATTATTGTACGAGGTATGACGGTTTCCCATATTAATAATATAAATAATAATTGTGTTTAGTTAATTTAGAAAACCTATTTTTTTTCCTGAATTCCTAATAGCTTTAATGATGAATAACAAATCAAGGCCTGTTATATAGAAATGGAATTATGATTTTGGAGAAGCAAACGACAAAGAGAGCAAACACAAGGGATTATGCCCTTCAATTAATCATGAATGAGACTCCGGAGTTCCTCGGGAGCCAGTTTATCTTTTAGAGCGGTATTTTCAGCCTTTTGTTCAGAAGAATCAATCAAAGTCACCCAACACATATTGCCTTTAGCTGACATCGTCAATCTGTTCCAACTGCTACCGAGTCCATTAACACTCATTCATTTCTCTCAATTATATAGTCAATTTTTTTTATTTTATTTAAATTTACATTATTTACTCACATATTTCTACTCTAATTCCATTAAGTTATGAATTAAAAAAAAAATTCGAGTCATTTATTTTAACCGTAAATACGAACAGATTAGTATAAATGTTCATATTTAAAGGGCATAAACATGTTTAATGGATTTTTTTTGGACATGTTTTTAACTAACAAACTTTCTTTTACAAACCCAATGCCTGCTTCCTATTCACTTACTATTCTACATCATTAAATGTAATTTTATTTTATCCTGCCTCAAAAAAATATTTTGAATAACTTGATTAATACCAACGCAGTTTTTACTAAAAATGGACGTGTATTTGGTAAAAATCACTTAAACACTTTCAAGAGAAGTTGTATCCTTTTTTTCTTTTTTTGCTCACCAGATGTCGGGTTGATTGACACCTTTTATAGTTCTGAAAATATTCTTTCATTTATAACCCCAACACCTACATCCTTGCTTTTCTTGTTTCTTTTGATAAATGAATGCTATAGATGACTTCTCCACTTATTTCACTATTTTAATGATTCCCTTGTTTTCTTATCTCAACCACATATATCCAACACTATTTTTCTGAACTATCTAAGCAGTTATTGCGTGGTATTGGCTCATGAGAGTGAGGAAAATATATTACGTCTTCACCACAAGGACTTTATTTTCCGACGTGTTTCAAACACTTAAGTGTTCATCATCAGGCACATCTACAAAATAAAGAAAAAAACTATACATTTTGTCTTTATATTGCAGATGTGTCTGATGATGAACACTAAGTGTTCGAAACTCGTCGTAAAATAAATTCCTTGTGGTGAATACGTAATACTGTAGATGTGCCTGATGATGAACACTCAGTGTTCGAAACTCGTCGTAAAATAAATTCCTTCCGGTGAAGACGTAATACTGTAGATGTGCCTGATGATGAACACAGAGTGTTCGAAACGCGACGTAAAATAAATTCCTTGTGGTGAATACGTAATACTGTAGATGTGTCTGATGATGAACACTAAGTGTTCGAAACGAGTCGTAAAATGAATTCCTTGGGGTGCAGACAGAATATATTTTCCTGACTGACATATTTATATTACAATCCATATTTTAATCTGGATTAGAAGAACTTCTACCTGACGACGACAGCATTCGATATATAGTAGTGACTCTTGTATACCTTTATTTATGTTTTTCACTTTGTTATTGATCTATATAAATAACAAATTCAATAATTTATTAACCATTTCATAAAATATATTATGTATATGTATAATATACTATAATGAACAAACCACAATATGAAATGGGAAAACAAGACTAAGATATTTTAACTGTAACAAGTGGTTTCGTCAGAGTCAAAAACCCAACTCTGACGGTTGTCAGAGTAAAGCACATTTACTGTTTGTTTTTGACTCTGATGAAGACCGCTTGTTTCCGTTGAAAGATCTTACATTTTCCCATTTCATATTGAAGTTTGATCATTGATTGTTATTTCACGTGTTTATGTAAAATCTTTTTTTATAATATAATATATATGTTATATATATATATATAAGGGCAGTTTTAAGTAAACATACGTAAGTTTACTATCAAGGAAACCATCACTAAAAATGCACAGGAAATGTGGTTTAAAGTTACCTGTCGTAACCTTAAAGAAGAGAAATTTTATAACACTATACAACACCTCAAAAACCTAATATTAAAAGTTACACAATGACAGATTAATTATCTTTGTTGTTGTCAGCAAGGTATAAAACTTGTTATTTTAATTCATTTTTAAATGAAATATTCAGGGTTATAAGAGCAGCATAATAGCTAATTCCCGCCCTCCCACACCCCTCATCTTTCAAAGAACAACCCTGGCGTTTCACCTTCTTTTTTTATTTATGCCTACTAAATTTCCTGTAACATTTAAACTTGTGGCCATTTCTCATTCCTATTTTGTCAGAATGTTTCCTTAAATTTCTTTAAATTATTATTTGTTCAAAACTACATTTCAAAACTTTGTTAAATCGATTAAAACGTTTTGCCAAGGTATTTTTTCCTTTTATTTTAGATTAATTAATTCATTTATCTTAATGCGAAATCTTTGATTAATGAAGTACAATTATATCTAATTGTACTAATCTAATACATTATAATATATATATATATATATATTATATATATATATATAACAGATTCAATAATATATCGACCGTTTGATAGAATAGGTGTGTTCTCTAATCGGGGTTCGGTCAATTTTCCAGGATAAAAAATTAAACTCTCGTTGCCAACGTTTCGGTTTTATTTAAAACCTTTTTCATAGGCAGAAGTAAGAATTTTTTAACTAAGAAAATGAAATTTACATTATTTAAAGGAACAACAATGTTAACCGGAGAAATGTTAAGTCTAGTCGAAGGTTTTGTCCGGTTAACATTGTTCTTCCTTTAAATAATGTAAATTTCATTTTCTTAGTTAAAAAATTCTTACTTCTGCCTATGAAAAAGGTTTTAAATAAAACCGAAACGTTGGCAACGAGAGTTTAATTTTTTATCCTGGAAAATTAACCGAACCCCGATTAGAGAACACACCTATATATATATAATACATTATATCTAATCTATTACACATATATTGATATAACTTCTCTACCACAGATTCAAAATCGATTTCACCGCAAGGAATTTATTTTACGACGAGTTTCGAACACTTAGTGTTCATCATCAGACACATCTACAGTATTACGTATTCACCGCAAGGAATTTATTTTACGACGAGTTTCGAACACTTAGTGTTCATCATCAGACACATCTACAGTATTACGTATTCACCGCATGGAATTTATTTTACGACGAGTTTCGAACACTTAGTGTTCATCATCAGACAAGTCTACAGTATTACGTATTCACCGCAAGGAATTTATTTTACAACGAGTTTCGAACACTTAGTGTTCATCATCAGACACATCTACAGTATTACGTATTCACCGCAAGGAATTTATTTTACGACGAGTTTCGAACACTTAGTGTTCATCATCAGACACATCTACAGTATTACGTATTCACCGCAAGGAATTTATTTTACGACGAGTTTCGAACACTTAGTGTTCATCATCAGGCACATCTACAGTATTACGTATTCACCGGCAAGGAATTTATTTTACGACGAGTTTCGACCACTTAGTGTTCATCATCAGACACATCTACAATATAAAGACAAAATCTATATCTTTTTTCTTTATTTTGTAGATGTGCCTGATGATGAACACTAAATCGATTCAAAATCGATTTCTTGAGAATTGGGTTCAAAGAATTTCTTTGGACCAAATCCACAATTAACCCATTTTGAATTTTATATGAATTAACACATAACTAAAACGAAACAAAATAAACATTTAATTTAATTCAATAAACAAACATATTGAAACACACTTTTAAAACTGTTTCCCAATTTTGTTTCTAAATTATCACCAATTCTATTTTAATTTGTTTTTCAACATAAATTTTGTTCATTTTCACAAATATATAAATTTCAATAATACAGCCAAATTTGGCTGTAGAAAGTATTTTTTTACTTTCTAAAATAAATATTGCTAATAAACCATGTTATAATATAAAGATGTTATAATGAAAAATAGAAAGGCTTTTAGAATAGAAATATAAACATGTAGAAAATGTCATGCACAAATTATCTTTAAAAGTGTGATATCTTTCAGTAAGGGTAAAAAGAGCATGCTTTATTATTAATTTTAATAAAAAACGTCAGCCAGTAACTCAAGACTACATGCTAATAATAAAATAGATAAAAATACTATATATATATATATATATATATATATATATATATATTCTATTCAAATTTTTTTGAAGGTTGAGGTCTAATGATTTGAAACTATAGTCCTTTGGCCGACATTTCGACATATATTTGGAAATCCCTGAAACGTTGAAACAACAAAACTTCAGGGCTTGGATGTATGTCGAAACGTCGGCAGAAGGACTAGTTTCATATCATTAGACCTGAATCCTCAAAAAAATTATATTATATATATATATGCAAACAGTAAAACAGGTGATAAAGTAAAACAGAAGCAACATGAAATAGAAGATAGTAAAGCTAAAAAAAATATGAAGACGAGTCATTCATAATTGATGAATAATAGTATAAAAAATGTAATGCAAAATTACTTACAAATGGTAAGAGTGTAACAATGTTTTAAATAAAGAACAAGTAGAGAAGTCAGCTGTGATTAATGAGGAATATTGACTAACTGAACGCTATGAAAGTCTAATTTGTTCTAATAAAAACTTTCATCTTTAATAAACTCAGACACTGATACACTTAAAAAAGATTATTTATTTTAATACATTTAGCACAATATATATGTTGACAGTACTAAAAGGGTTGACAGCTGGCGGATAGTTTTTTTACTCTTTCTTACTGTACTCCTTTGTTTCCCCAAACATCCTTTTCTGGACATTAGTCCTTTCCTGCGCTTTCACCGGTTTAAAATACCACTCTTCCCTCCCACTTTTCTCAACCCCTCACCAAATGTTTTCTGCACCTAGTGCTTCAGATGGGTTTTTGACTCTGACGAAGACCGCTTGTTACGGTTGAAAGATCTTAGTCTTATTTTCCCATGTCATATTGTACTTTGATCATTGATAGTACACTATACATTTAATTATAGATATAATTAATACAGTTGAAGTGTTATATATTTATAAAAGGTTTACTGTAGGTAAAGAAAATAGAGACATTAAAAATGCACATCAACAGTCTCTAATTTTCGGTTTGAACTGCCTTCAGGAGACAGATAAGTGAGAGAAACCAACAGCACACTGGTACAGAGACGGTCGAGGACCTTTAGAGAAGGTTTCCAACTATCGCTGTATCAGTGCTCTTCATTTCCCTCTCTTATCTCTCTTGAAGACGATTCAAACAGAATATTAGAGAGTGTAAGTATGTGTTTTTAATTTCTCTATGTTTCTTTATCAACACTGAACATTATTTTCCATTTTGGATCGTATTTTCGTATAAAAAGTATGCATATATATGATAAAAGCACAATATGAAATGGGAAAAAAAGACCAAGATCTTACAACCATAACGAGTGGTCTTCGTCAGAGTCAAAACCCAACTGACGAGATGGTTTTGACTCTGACGAAGGCCACTCGTTATGGTTGTAAGATCTTAGTCTTTTTTTCCCATTACATATTGTGGTTTGATCATTGATTGTTATTTCATCATGAAATCTTGTTATATATATATGCAGATGTCGTTGAGCACAGTTGTATTCTTATACAGAATTTTAATCCCAACTTCCTGTTCTTCTGAAATCTGAAAGACTACTACCTAAGTACACAAATATATATATTTATGCATATAAAGAAGCCGTGATATCAGGTTTTTTTGATGGTTAAATAAAGATAAAGGCCAAATAGAGGGGTCGCTTCTGGACTGGTATATCATTAGTTCAATACACAATCTTGTTCTCGATTTATTTTCGAGGTGAATAAATCTGAGCACTTTGTCCATCGGAGAGGACGTTAGGCCGTTAGCCTAGAGCCTGTACGGTGTCAGGTACTGGTTAAAGGCTTCTACTCTAAATGTATTTGATTTAGAGAAAACTTAGGACTTTCAATGCAGTAGATTGTTCATTTGTGGTATCGCAAAGGGTCATTATTCGGTCTATGTGTCAATGTTAGTCCTATTTTTTTGTGTTTTTTCTGTTCTCTAGTTGTAACTTAATTATAATATATATATATATATAGTTCAATATAGACAAAGAAACATAGAGAAATCAAAAGAACACAGTTACAGTTGCTAATTTTCAGTTTGAGCCGTCTTCAGGAGAGATAAGAGAGAGAAACCAAGCGCACTGGTTCAGAGATGGTTGGAGACCAACGTTGGTTGGGTCTCTGGACCAGTGCGCTTGGTTTCCCTCTCTTATCTCTCCTGAAGACGGTTCAAACCGAACATAAGAGACTGTAAGTGTGTTCTTTTGATTTCTCTATGCTTCTTTGTCTATATTGAAATATATTTGTCCGTTTTGGATCGTATTTCTAACGAAAAAGTGTATATATATATATATATACACTTTTTACATCGCCAGTATATATATATATATATATATATATATACTAAAATGGCGTCAGTTTACATCGGCCAGTGGACGCATTTACGTCTGCGTTCCTTCATTCTTTCTCCTTTTATTTTCTTTATTTCTTTCTACTCTCCTGAAGACGGCAAGACGCCGAAATTATGGAGATTCGTGAGTGTTCGTCCTTTTTCTTGTGTTCTCTAGCTGTAACTTTAATTATATATATATATATATATATATATATATATATATATATATGTGTGTGTGTGTGTGTGTATGTGTATTGCCAAAAACAATATTTCTAATGCCCATTAATGAGGGATAGTTATGAGACAAGTTGTAAACAGTCTTGAAAATGCTGCTAACTACATATTCGATTTCAATCTATTAAGGTCGCACAGGTTGAGCTTCGCTACTTGTGATATATGCGATCCGAACTGTATTGCACTCTATCTCCCAGGGGTGTTAGTAATTTCAGCTGAAGGGGTGTCTTATCATACCTCCCCTCTCCACCCACCCCACCCCACCACAACAGCACAGTATCCAATCAAACTAACTTCCTGCAAAGATAAGTTCTTCTAATTAGTGTTCAAACAATATATATGTAAGCCAATAATTGATGCCTAAATTGCATATAAGAAGTTTATATTCACGTAAGCTTTTAATACATATATGTTACAACGATAAAAAATATGTCTATAAGCAATAATAATTATTTTTAATTAATAGGTAGATCGCAAAGTTAGTGACTTGTGGTAGTTCATTCAATGTATTTCTTTCTGTGCAATTTGGTTTGTAGTCTTCTGTACGGTTCCTGTTATATATATATAATTTGTTCTTTTTAGTTATTTTTCTCTCTGTAGTTAGTAGCTTTCCTAGGGCGGCCGGTAGAGTGCGTGCGTGTTCGTCGCATTCGGCCTACCACTCAGTTAGCTTCAGCTACTCAAAGGGACTACTTCTGCCCGATGACGACGACTGTCGAAATATCGTTGTGAGTCTTTTGTGTGTGTCTTTATTTGTTTTTTCTCTTTCCTGTGTGAACTTATATATATATATATATATTATATATATATATATATGTATGTACATAAAACTAAAGTTTATCGGGACTCGGTCAGTTATTCAGGTTCAAATACAACTCTCATTGCCAACGTTTTGGTTTTTATTTAAAACCTTTTTCATAGGCCTACAAAACAAAAGACATATAGGAAATAATTCAATCATTCAAAAATCAAACATACATAAAAAGTGCAATTAGCAATTAAGAAATTACAATAGACATTTTGACAATAGGTTAGTTAGAGAACTTACGGAAGTATACATTTTCAAACAAATACTTAGTTTTTCTGTTTGAAAATTTATACGTCTTCTGTAAGTTCTCTCACTAACCTATTATCAAAAATTTCTATTGTAATTTCTCAATTGTAACTAATTGCACTTTTTATGTATGTTTGATTTTTGAATGATTGAATTATTTCCTATATTTCTTCTGTTTTGTAGGCCTATGAAAAAGGTTTTAAATAAAAACCAAAACGTTGGCAATGAGAGTTTAATTTGAACCTGAAGAACTGACCGAGTCCCGATAAATTTTAGTTTTGTATATATATATATATATATATATACAATATGCTATTTCTCAGTTTTCTGTTTAATTTTTCTATTTTATGAAGATACATTCTTAAAGGTATATTATTTTAACTTAGTTATTTCAAAAATAAGACTGAAAAAGAAACCTGAAATTTCTATTTGTAATATACTTGGGTAACTTTGACTTAGTTGTTTTAAAACTACGAGTATATCGAAACTCCAAAAAGTGTTAAGCAACCCTGGTTCAAACAATTGAAACAAATATATATTTCAATAATTTTAAATTTAATTAAGATTAAAATCATTTTATTTAACTCAACCTATCAGCATAGATATATAAGAAGGGGAAAAAATCCCTTATTAAAGGAATTATAATTAGATAAGGCTCTTGGTTTTATCAAACGATAAAAAAGGAGTCTAAGTTCACAGAGAAGCTGCGCCTATATTGTCTGCCTTTAATCATATAATTCTGCGATTCATATCTCATTAACAATTTTTTTCCTTATTTCTATTATTTTTCAAAGAAAATCATTTAAGACTTTGAATTCAATTAAAAAAAAAAAAAACTAGAGGAAAAGAAATTACCTAGAGGAAAGTTTACTGAAAGGGATATGAAAAACCTAAAAAAAAAGGATTTTCCAAAATAGGATAGAAGTGTGAAAAACTCTATACTGTGAGTCCTTCCAGTTGATTTTGAATCTAATTTTAGTTATTTTCAACATAAACACATTATATAAATGAAATTAACTACTTCTTTTATAAGTTCACAAAAGAAGAAAGAAATAATATTTCCTTTTATTAAGGCATAATAATTTAATTTGGCTAATATGTTTGCTGAACTGTTGCGAGATATTATAACACAAAGCTAAATTGTTTTGAAGCTTTCAAAGTTAGAGTAATTTCATATAATAAAAGGGATATTACATTCATTTCAAAAGGATAAAAATCCTAGAAGAAATTATTTGCACGAATCTCTATCCATTTTTAGAGAGAAAATACTATAATAGTTTATTTTTAGAAAAATACAAGGTTATTTAAAAAAAAACTCTTCTAAAGCTAGTAAATAAAATATTATTTTATTATCTCTTATGATATTAATATAGATTACTATAATTATTGGGTTATGGATGTTCATGAAGAAACTAATTTGAAATAAAACAAAGCAATAGTCTCATTCAACTACATATATCTGCAAAAAAACAAGTCCCTACTCGATAAATCAGTGTTTTCCAATATTGTTTCATTTTATGAAACCGATTTTAAGCATACATAATTTCAGAAGCCACCTATGAATTTTCTGCGACTTGATGTTCTAAGCATTTGATGATTATAGCATAGTGTCTGAAAGCAATAAGTTATAAGTATATTGTAATAAGTAATATATTTTAGAAAGAGAGCTCATCGAAATCAATTAATATATGCGATATATAGGGGAAATAATTCTAACGGAGATCAGTCATTATGTGGTATTTACTCATTGTAGGGTAAAAAGTTAATGAAATGGTCTCCACAAATAAAAATTTAATCGTATAATTACTAAAGAATTACATAAGAATTAAAACTAAATAATGTTAAAATAATTAAATAAGGAAAATATAGACAGCAGTGGAAAATTATGTAACAGGAAGTATGACTCGTTAGATCAGTTCTTTTTGAAGATGGGTGACACCCGAAACCGGTCAAATAAGTTCATATTTGGCTAAACCAGTGTTTCCCAAAGTGGGCGGTACCGCCCCCCTGGGGTTGGTGCATTGAAATCGGGGGGGCGGTAATGCAAAAAGGAGCGGGAATTCTATTTCCATAAATTCAAAAAAGTTATGCAATTTAATTTCTAAATTTAAGTGTAAACACGACATGTAAACTTCTAGGAAACGTTTTCTTAAAATTATTTGTTTTCATAATTCATTTTTATGTTAAAAGTATCTTCTCACTTAAGTTTATTTTATTATGTATGAATTATTGTATCCAAGGGGGCGGTCACTCGAAAAAGTTTGGGAAACACTGGGCTAAACTGTCATTAGGGGAAGACAATTTAGGTTTTTGGTTACGCAGTGTCAGTTTGTTGACGTGTAGCCTCACTTTTTGCAGATGTTACAAATTAGTGTTTTTTTTTCATTTTTATTGACAAGATGCATGGATTATATTCAATGCATTGGCATTGAATAGAATGCCAGCGTTTCATACTTTGCCTGTAAGATACAGACAAACAGATTGAATATGCGGGATAATGAATATAATATTTATATCAAAGCAATGCTTTGTTATATGAGATTGAATTCTAATATAAATAGTGGAGCAAATCCATCGATTGACTCTTAAACGAAATAAGTGAAGAGCTTCTAATCAGAAACAGGCCACTAAGCAAGCCACTGATCAAACTTCATTCATTAGCAACCACTTGTTGCTATGCAGCCAGTCAACCGAAAAGCAATACCCCTTTAGAGTCATTGCTAAAGTAAAGCAACCATACACCTATTAAGGAAAAAGTTTTATTAGCTGAAATAGAAAATCGAAACACTGTTCATCAATTAAACAGTTTTTTTCAAAACTGTTTAATTGACAAACTATTTTAACAAGCAGTCTCTGTTTTGCTAGTTACTGTTTGCTGTTTACATTAAAAAGCGTCTCCAAACAGAAAAATTATTATCCTGTAAGGAGGAAACTAGCTTGAAATGAAAGAAAACCTAATCACCAAATACAGTAAAAACTGTATTTATGAATCAACCAGCATTTAATGAATTGTACTTTACATAAATTTTCTATTGTTAACATTAAGTTAGTTATATATTAACAGAAACCTATAAAATGTATGTATTAATAAGTATTCAAATATAAATGTATCGAATGGCTCTTGTAATGTAATAATGGAGTTAAACTCCTTAAAAATGGCTGTAAATTTCGTTAGAGTAGAATTACTTCTTGATAAAAAACATGTATTTACAACAAACAGCAACGAAGATAGAAATAATAATTCGTATACATTGCGACCTAAGCTAAACAGTTGATTCATGTGTTTAATGAACTTATTGATTATTGATTATTCATGTGCAACGTGATTTAATGCATAATTTCACTATACAATAGGGAAGGAAACACCATATACTCATTTTCTGATATTAACACGTATTTTTAGATGTATCACGTGTTAACATGTATCAATATACATATTGAAATTGTATATTGTTTTTGAAAATGCTACATCCTTATCTTGTTTTTGTAGCCGTGATGATGATGTATAAATACATCGAAATGCTAGCATTAGAAGGAGTAATTCAGTTCAACGACCTAGCCCTTAAAAACCTACCAAATACTCTGTTGAATGAAGAGAGATCAAAAACAATTCGAGTGTATATATATATACTTGAGTTTTACACTCTGACGAAGAATGCTTGTCACTGTTGAAAGATCTCAGTCTTTTTTTCCTTTTCATAGGGTGATTTGATCATATATATATTTGACTCTGACGAAGACCGCTTGTTACGGTTGAAAGATCATAGTCTTGTTTTCCCATTTCATTTGTGGTTTGATCATATATATATATATATATATATATATATATATTCAGTTTGAACCGTCTTCAGATTTAGAGACAGTAAGTGTGTATTTTTAATTTCTCTAAGTTTTTTCATTTACATTGAACTTTATTTAACCTTTTCGAATCGTATTTTCATCGAAGAAATTTACATATATATATATTAGTATAAATAGGGAGCAGACCTTCTTTTATACATATTGTGATGAACTGAATTGCCTTAATTAAACATACCTTTTTTTTGAGCAGTTTTTCATATTTCCTTGTTAAATGTTCCTAGTGTTAGACTTAGTGATATTTATTTTTTAGTGATCAATTTTATTTAACTTACTGTTATGTTTACATACTTGTTCCATGAAAATAGTTTTTGTTTTGTGACGTTTTATAATAATTTCTGATGATGGTTGGAGACAACCGAAACATGTCATGTTAATCATTAAATATTGATGGCTTACCAGAGTTTCGCTCAAATAATCCACCAGCTAAATCAAGATGATTTAAAATTAGCAAGGAAATATGAAAAACTGCTCATAAAATATGATATATACATATATATATCAATTACCAAACCACAATATGAAATGGGGAAAAAAATGTCTGAGAACATAAAATGAAAACATACCGTCTATTTGGTTAATGTAATTTTACAAATAATAACCTCAGCACAGTCCCTCTCATAACTCTCTATACTTTTAGGTATAATTTCATTTTGATCCGTCAATGGTAATGACTTGTATTATTAATGAAAGCTTATGATTTTAAAGAAGTAAGAATTATAGCTGGTAACAAGATAGGCAAAGAAAAAAAAACAATGATTATTAAAAATGACCATTCGTAACAAAACCATAAAAGTGACATTCCAACTATAAAAAATATTTTATAGTTATGTTAAATTAAACAGTTTTCTAGTTGTCTATATTTATTTGTGTTATTTTCTATTCTTTATTAGCAATTAGTTCCCTGGTTGGTGCTAACTTTAACTGTTGCGTGTTTGTGAAACCTTATGTTCGTGTTTCATATTTCCATTCCTAAACATACTTAATTTAATCTTTTAATGAAATAATTTGTAGCATTTATTCTTTTAAAATTTCATACACTTGTTTCTCTTACTTTTTAGTTCTAGAATATTTGTAGTTGTAATATTTTATATGCTATTATTCTGAGATTTTTTTTTTATATATGCTTAATTGCTGTTTGATTTGTTATATTTTGCGGAACAAAGTTTTCAAAACCCCATTTAAAACTATGACGAAGGTTTTAAATAAATCTAAGATGGATCAATCAAAGGTTGATTTTAATATGGAGAACTAGCCAACTCCTAAACAATATTGATTCTATTCTATTCCCAATCGATGTATGTATCATTTCATATTTAATATATATATTTATTATTATATATATATATATATATATTATACAAGAATAGAACAGTTAATTAAACAAAGGTCAAATTGGTATACATACTTTGGCTAGAACAAGGGGGTGGCCACAAGACTAAGATCTTTCAACCGTAATAAGTCGTCTTCGTCAGAGTCAAATATATATATACATATATATTTATATATATGTGGGGGAGTCACAGCCCCCCCCCCCCCCCCCGTCAAGAACGTCCATATTCAATTCAGTTAGCATCCTCAATCCAACTGGATACTACTTTGGATGAAAATAATGAATTTCCAAAGATTTTCTTATGAATCCAGTATAAAAATGTTCACTGATTTTCATTCCAATATGAATACGAATTCTTTTTTGATTCTTTAAAAAAAAATTAGTATAATGTTTACTAGTTTTCCATTCTCTTGGCTGAATTGCCAGTAACATTAACGTTAAGGATGCCTACTGTAATCAAGGCCTGCTTAACAACCAAACTTGTGATTAGTTTCCTCTTTATGGATATGAATTGAGCTAGTTGTTGTTTCGGAGTTTAACATTATATCACAAACAAGCCCCAAAGGAGATAAGTTGACCCAGAAATCCGCAAACTGTATTTAATAATCAGATGTCTCACTGTTGACCGGCTTTTCTTAACTGCTTTTATACTTCGGTTTATTCGATCATAATATTACCGAAATTATATATAAGAATAATGTGACTAATATATCGAGGGCTTATACAGTGTTGAGGCACTTGCCTATAATATATAGCGATTTCAGTAATGGGTAAACGACATTACAAGGATTCTACATTGAAGGTCCTAGATTTTCCCTAACTCAAGTGTATTTAGAATAGGGATCATTAACGAATATCTGACATCGTATAGCTTTTGGAATGTAGCATCCTCTCTGAGGGACGATGTGCTTAGATTTATATGTCTGTCACATGAATAAAGTAGTGACCAGAGTGGGTATTGAACCCCAGATCTACCAGTCCAAAGGAGAGCACGCAAGCCACTCGACTACCCTAGTCCCAAGACCGTAGAAACAAAATACCCAAGGCAGAACAGAAGACTCAAACAGTCGATCCATAATAGTTTAAGGTACTATTTTATGATTCCATATCATCCTTATTTACTATGAATCAGTAAACTCATAATAAGAAATTTGCCACTAATTAAATAAGCCATCCATTACAGTTTGTTTATTCTACAAGGAGAGTTCTAAATTTTATCTCATTCAAGTTTATCATATTAGGCCATAATCCAAGGCGTTATGCGATATGTGCCGAAGGATTAATGATACAGGGGTTACTGTATTAGGAACAGAGCCTCAAGGGTACCAGGTAACCCCCTTGAGTAAATAGCTTTACTCCGGTATGCGGTACTCTGCCGGAGCGGACAAAATACCACCGATAGAGCTTCAGGGGTTTTCCCCTATTTGATACTAAGGAAAAAAAAAGGGCGGAGATCAACCTCTCGAAGCGCAGGGGGTCCAAGAGCGCTAACTAATGGGAGCCAACCTCCCACAAGTGCACCTAAAAACCCGAAGAAGAAGAAAGGAAGTCACTTTCTCCCGAAAATCATTGAAAGTTAAAAAAAATTCAATAAATATATGTTTCAAATATTTTATATGTTACATATATAACATATATATATATATTTTATATTTTACATACATGTTTGCAGAGCATAAAAAGTTTGTAGCATAACCTAGCTTAGGTCAACTGGCATACCTTTCCCTATGCTTCATGCATTGTGTTTTAGCTGTTATTTATATCTTGTAAAGCAGTGACTATAGCTAATGCACTTGTTACAGAAATATGAATTAATGTTCTTGTTAAAGAAATATAAGCTAATGAACTTGTTAAAGGAATATGCGCTAATATTAAGGAAATATGAGCTGATATACTTGTTAAAGAAATATGAGCTCATGTACACGTATTTGTTACAGAAATATGAACTGATGTACTTGTTAAAGAAATATGGTCTAATTTATTTGTCACAGAAATATGAGCTCATGTACTTGTTAAAGAAATATGAGCTAATTTACTTGTTAAAAAAATACGAAATTTTATTATTATACTTTGTTAACCTTCCTTGTCTTTGTTGTTTATGAAAATTATTTTTGACACATTCTTCATATCTCTGGCTTTTGAAGATATATATATACCATGATAAACGAAAAACGGTCCGGCAGGACAGATAACACTTAAAATAAACAGTGGCACATAGACTGAAACATAACAAAAGACTCACTTTTCAATATTTCGATCGCCATTACGGTCGAAATATTGAAAAGTGAGTCTTTTGTTATGTTTCAGTCTATGTGTCACTGTTTATTTTAAGTATATATATAATGGTTTTGGACATTATAAAATACCTTGCAAAATGACATTCTAGTTGTTTATAACCTTTTATAACCTATTATAATAGGAAGTTATTCTTCTTAAAGAACCTAAGACAAAATGAACTTAATACACTCAAGCCTCGAATTTCCATACTATTAGAGACCGAGACAGGTCCAGAAACAGAAAAATCCGGAAATTGGTAACACTGGCTAGTGGTAGCCTAATGGTGGGTAGGGTAGGCATGTGAGAAGGGAGGATAGCTAGGCATATGCTCTGCCTCACATTTCCTTAAATCACAATCATTGAATACAGGTGGACACAGTTAGTTCATGTTTTTTATACATTAAAATAAGTAATAATGTTTTTTATACACAATAAAGGTATAGTTTGCTTAAGATAACTTGATTTGAATAGCCTATGCTCTCGTTCTCATTCTGCCATCATTGTGAAATAGCAAGACCCCAATGATAATTTATAATATTCTGAAGAAAAAAAGTCAGAAAATTTGAAATTAGGGATTTTTAAAGTACGGAAAATCGATGGCCGAGTGTATATTAATATTTAATTTGTACTAAAAATTTGCCTCTACTAAAACTGTATCAGTGTCTGAATATTGAACCAATTTGCTAGTACTGAACTAATGTAGTGAAACTGAATATTCTTGCTAATATTACTTTAAAAAACTATCTATGTAATTGATCTAATTATAGCAACAAGATGATTTGAGAGAAAAACAAAACTGTACACTAATATATTTGGTTCGCAAAGTAATTTAAGTTGTGTAAAACAATCATTCACTATATATATATAGAGTTACTGCAACTGAGAAATCGCAAAAAAAACACTAATTTTAGAATTGAATATCAAAAGTATAGTCTAGTTTTGTATGTTTAAAGTATAGTCACGTATCAAATCTAGCCGGCTGTGAAATTGTACAATTTGTACTTACATTTGCCTTAAGCTTAGAAAAGCTGCAAACACTTTTTAATAAGTTGTGTGCATAAAAATGTCTACTTGAAGATTTTTTTTTTGAAAAAGTTGAATTACATGCTTATATTAGCTGTAGGCTAAGTTAAAAACTGCATTGTTTTTTTTTTCAAACAAGCAATAGCAAGCCGGTTTTGATGAAGTTTTGTTTTGTTTTTTTTTTTTTTAAAAAAGAAGAGTGCATCTATAATTGTACAATAGCACAGCGGAGCAAGTGCACTGAGTCCCATCTGACCTGTTATAGCAATCTTGCAAGACCACTTTGATGTTCCTTCGAGGACCGACTCCTCAGCTTGTTCTAGAGCGTCTATGTGGGTATCCGCGTCCATCGTGAATGTTGTTCTGTTGCAAACAAAACACAAGTCCAAAAAAAACAGCAAACAAAAAAAAGAAAAGAAAAAGAGGAAACAACAATCTTTCGACAAAAGCTTTTTTACAATACACCTGCTCAGGCTTAAAAAAAACAAATGGTAATACAACATCGACACATATAAAAGGATTAATTAGGCGAAGGGAACCCCCTAAAAAAATAATAAAATAAAAAAAAATTGAAAGGGGGGGATCAGAAGAAAGATTTCATGAAGGGTTGTTTTTTTTTTAAGGCAAGCAAGTGGTTGAGGAGACCACCGCAAGAAGAAGAGAGAGGGTAGGAGTCCGGGAAGACAAACCTGTGATGGCTATCTTAGCTGACCACTTGCTGGTGCCGGCTAGGACTGACTGCTTGACAGCTTTCATATGGCCGATGTGACTTCTTTCGTCGTAGCCAAAGACCTTCCTGCAATATACAGAGCATGCCTGCTTCATCACCTTTCCATCACAACCGCTCGGCTTTCGCCCACAAAAAAACCCACCCTCTTTCATCATCCCCTCACCCCAAGCCTCGAAACTTCAAAAAATGAAAAAGAAAACTGAATAAATTAAAATAATAAAAAAATATCACGGCATATCAGGTTTTAAATAAAACACAAGCCCCCCCCTATCGCTGAACCCATTCCTTTCATCAACCCCCCAAACCCAAAAATTTAAAAAAAAAAACTAAAAAACTGAAATAATAAAAATTACCTCGGCGTATTAAATATTTTGCGGCCTTTTCACCAAACTCAACTCCCAAAACCATCTCTTATTCCCTGTCTTCATCCCCAAACTTAGCAACATTCAAACCCACCCTCCAACCATCCCTTATTTCTTATCATTTGCCAAACTCCAAAATTTAAAAAAAAAAAGAACTAAATTAACTAATAAATAACAATTAACTGGGCGTATCAAATATTTTATTACCTGGGCGTGTAAAATATTGAACGTATTTTAAAAAAACCAGCTGAAGGGTAACTTTTTGCAATACTCTAGACCCTTGTTATTCACTGGAGTTATAGTTAATATTCAAGTAACTCACCACAAAGAGTAGGTGATTAACGCTCTCAGGCCTTTTGTTTACACAGAGAGATCTGACAACGTGAAATGAAAGACTTCAGATCGTTAATACCCAACTCTTATAGTGAATTACTTGAATATATATATATATATATATATATATATATGGGAAAACAAGACTAGATATTCCAACTGGTCTTCGTCAGAGTCAAAAACCCAACCGAGTTTTTTGACTTTCAGCCGGGTTTTAAGTTGGGTTTTTTACTCTGAAGAACACCGCTTGTTACGGTTGAAAGATCTTAGTCTTGTTTTTCCATTTCTTATTGTGGTTTGATCATTGATTGTTATTTGACGTATTTATATGAAATCTTTATATATTATATATATATATATATATATATTTTATTAAAGTAGACGGCAGCTTCCGCATTTACGACTTTTTTGCTCGTTTTCTCTAGTTTTCTTACTAGTTTTTTCTGGTAGGGAGTGATTTCATGGAGGAAATTTCCTCCATGAAATCACTCCCTACCAGAAAAAACTAGTAAGAAAACTAGAGAAAACGAGCAAAAAAGTCGTAAATGCGGAAGCTGCCGTCTACTTTAATAAAATATGTTTACAAGAAAATCTGCTGCCAATATACACTAATATATATATATATATATATATATATATATATATATATATATAGCTAAAAAAGACAAATCGGGATGTGGTCAGTTTCTTCTACTTCCAATCAAACTCTCAAACAAAATTGTTTTAGTAATTTAATTTGTAATGGTTCGTTAATTTTCAAATATGCCTACTTTTGCCTTTGAAAAAGATTTTGAAGAAAGTCGAAACGTCGGCAATGAGAGTTTGATTGGAAGTGGAAGAAACTGACGCATCACGATTTGTCTTTTTTAGTTATATCTCTGTCCCACGGTCGACAATTCATTACTATTTTGTATATATATATATATATATAATCTTGTATATATATATATATATATATAATTTTGTATATATATACAAGATTTCACATAAACACGTGAAATAACAATCAATGTTCAATCCAAAGTATGAAAGGGGAAAAAAAGACTAAGATCTTTCAACTGTAACAAGCGGTCTTTGTCAGAGTGAAACACTAAATGCAGAAACATTTGGTGCGGGGTTAAGCAGAGAAGTTCTTAGGCTAGCAAGACAACTTGATTTTAATATAGTGTTTTCTAATACTAATAACGTGAGCAATATGTTAATAAAAAACTCGCCCAGGGAACTTGAGTCTGGTGGTTTTTATAAAATTGCTGGCAAAAATTTTCATAAAATTTATAATGGTCAAACTAGTAAATCCTAAAAGTCACGTGTAAAACAACACCAATACAACGTAAGTACACAAGAAAAATGTAGCGTATTATTTTTTGCATATAAATAATGAATATCATCATATTGATTAGAGAGGAGCTAAATTTATTACTTATGAAAAATCGATGTTGTTAAGAAATATTATCATATCCTCTGTAATTAAAATTAATAGATCAAACATTATAAACATTAGTAACGGACTCTTCAAGTTTGATACATTCTTGATGGCCATTCAAGGCCATCTTTAAGAGGGTTCACAGCTAGCGGATAGGTTTTATACTCTTCCTTCCTGTACACATTTGTTTTCCCAAACATTTTTCTCTGGACATTTGTCCTTTCCTGCACTTTACACATTTCTAAATACTACTCTTCCCTCCCACTCCTTTGAACCTCTCACCATGATGTTTCTGCATCTAGTGTTTCAGTTGGGTTTTTGACTCTGACGAAAACCGTTTGTTACGGTTGAAAGATCTTAGTCTTATTTCCCATTTCTTACTAAAGTTTGAATACTGATATATGTAATAAAATAATAAGTGTAAATTTTGTAAAAAAAAAGTGGATTTATAATTAAAAAAATAAAAAAAAATTCCAGGTTGCTGTTTGACTACCAGTCAACAACCATGGTAGTTGAATCGAATTATCGATTCATTTTTCCGATAATCATTCACGCTGAATCGCATATTTTCATAATGAGAACGTTTCTCTGAAATAAAATATACTGGTATATCCAAGAATACCTGTAATTTTTCCAAATTCTTTTCAATTCAGTATACCATCATAAATGCATAGAAAACAACAATGAGCTGGAAAACATAGGTACATTTTGAAAGCTTCTAGAAACAAATAATAATAATAATAATAAGTAATTTGTTTAGGTGTTTTCACTGTAGTTGACATCATTAATTGTTAGAAAATTAATGTGGACTCATAGAGTAGTAAAAACACAATTAACATATTATTATCAACCGTCATACCTCGTCTATCGCTGTTGAAGTCGTCCGACTGGTTTCGCAATGGCTGCATCATCAATGGGACTAGTGTAACCTTTCCAAATCACTTGAATGATGATGCAGCTATTGCGAAACCGGTCGGGTCTACTTCAACAGCGATAGACGAGGTATGACGGTTGATAATAATATCTTATTTACTAACCTCTGTGGCACTAACAATATGTATGTAGAAACACAATTGTCATACATAATTGATTTCTGAAAGTAAAACATGATAATTGTAATAAACATTGAATATAAATATGTACGCATATATTTTTCAAATTATAAAGCACTTGTTGATTATAAATAATTTCCTGAAGCTTTATTAAAAAATATACTTGAGATGCATCAACACCTTTTTGTGAACCATTAAACATATATTACTTTACACATCATCCCTTAATTACTACAAGGCATAGTCAAAAATGACAATTTCAAAGTCATTTTTTTAAAAAAAAAACTCACTCATATTGTGCTTCCATATTTCGATGGTAATCCCCAAATTTCTTGTTGTATAACTCATAAAATTCATTTTGTACTATAAATAATTGTAATTTCATTTATTCGTTTAATTTCAGATGTATAATTTTTCTTATGTGTGAATAATTATATTATTTGAAAGAAAAATTACATTAAGACATTCAATACTATTGACTATTTAATGAATAAGAAGACAAATTAGTTTACTACTGTTTCTCTTAGACAGTATGGTAATAAAACATAGATAGAATAATGATGTTTGGCTCTGAACGAGATAATAATCTCAAACACACAAATTTTAATTAACTAATAATGTAGCATTTGATAAGAAATACGTAATAACATACTAATTCTTAGAAATGCCTATAAAATCACCAACACGTGTACAGCCGTGGTCTCAAACCATGTAACAATGAGGAAGTCTGATAAACGTTATCACAGAAAATTTCATTAAAAAAATTTCACCACAGAAATATCGCATACAAATTTCACCATATAAACTTTATCACAAGCAATTCCACCAGACTAATTTCACCATAGAAAGTACTGAACCATACAAATTACACCACAGAAAGATCAACCATACAATTTCACCATATAAACACTATCACAGGTTATTACCAGACTAATTTCACCACATATATTTCGCCACAAAAAGATCAGCTATACAAATTTCACCACAGAAAGATCAACCATACAAATTTCACGATATCAATTGTACTACGGAATAATCTAATAGTTAATTTATTTCACTATATAAATTCTATCAAAAGAAATTCCACCATATTAGAAAAATCCACAAAGCGATTTCACTATATAAATTCTAACACTGAAAATTCCACCAGACAAATTTCTTTATAAACAACTTCACTTACTTTTTATTAATTTTTTTTCTGGTAATGTCCATCACGAGATTTATACAAAAATAAATGTTTGTTTATATTTTAGTGCTTTGTAGAAAAAAAAAAGATCGCTGTGTGTGTATACAAGGAAATTAAAAGTGTTTTCATAACGTAAAGTTTTCCCAGGAAAGCAATGGAAGTAGTCACGTATCTCTACGTGCTGTCCTAGGGGACCCATTAGCAATAGAAGCCTCTTTATAAGACTTGCCAATTGTTTTACATCGTCACACCTATCAGCGATTACAGGCCTTGTTTTATCAATTTGTTTTAAATTCTTCAGCTATTTGTCACATTAGTAGTTTTTTTTAAAACCGATCACCTAGCAGGTGATACATCAGCCGTTTACCGGCTTTTTGTTTTGATCAGTGATTCTACAGATTCTACATTAGAAGTCCTAAATTTTGCCTTACTCAAGAGCATTTCGAGTAGAGATCTTTAACGAGTACCTGACATAACGAGTACAGGCTCGGGACCGACGGCTTAACGTCCTCTCCGAGGGACAACGTACTCAGATTTATCATATCTGATTCCCTCCCACGTGAATAAATCGAGGGCCAGGTGGGGATCTCACCCCGGTACGTTAACCACTGAGCTAACCTGGCCCCTATATTAATTGTTCATATTTTTTTTATTATCTGCTGTAATTTATATTGTATATTAATTAAATTTGCTATATAAAAACCAATTAAAAAGAAGGTAGCACAGAGATAGACACAGGAATAACTCACTTCTATATTTCGACCATCGTCGTCATCAGGAGGCGAAGAGAGCCTGAGTCGCTGCTCTGCCTTCCTGCGGGACTCTTCGCCTCCTGATGACGACGATGGTCGAAATATAGAAGTGAGTTATTCCTGTGTCTACTGTGTGCTATCTTCTTTTTAATTGGTTTTTATTTAAAAGTCCGCTGGACCGTTTCATTTAATTATTAAATTTGTTATTTTAATATGTAACTCACTTTTGATATTTCGAATCTAATATCCTAACCAAGCATCACCGAGCACAACAGTAATTCCTTAATAATAAGAAATAATAGTTGTACTAATATTAGCAACTATTTATGAATATTAGAATGTATATTTATTTTTATTAAATATTTTCCAACTCCCTCCCAGCCTGTTTTGGAACGTGCTCATTATCTAAAGTGATTAAATATATTAGTGTTATCAATTAGTTTTACATTATTTTCTCTAGTTTTAAATTTCTATAAAACTCGTCATTGTATTATTTTTCAATGCTTAACGAATTTAAATGGTTTTTTCGATTGTCTGTTTTTGTTTTTTTTTTCTAATTAGTAGCTTTAATGATTGGTAACACTGATTGCTAAAATGACAGACTGGCATTGAGGAAGATGTTCATAACAAACTAGTCGTATCAGGACGACATTTTCCCAAAAAAATTGATTCAGTATTATAATAATATATTTATAAATTTACAAGGATTTTTTTTTCAATGTAGTTGTAATGAAAAATTATAGAATTTTTTGTTTAATTTAATAAAATTGTTTTGTCTGAAGAACGTTTTCATTATTTTTTTTTATATATATATACATATATAATTGGAAGTGATGGAAACAATTGTACCTACAAGTTAATGCCAAACAGACAAAGCCTTAGAATACCGATCTGTTATTTATTAAAAATTAACGTCTTCAAGCCCTCTCCCTCCCACCTTCCCACCCAGATTCAACCGGTTTCTTATCTCTAAGTTGTGAAAAGAGGTATGTTACTTCACTTGTTTTCCGCTCAAAAGAGATTTAATTCTCATGGGAGAGATTTTCCTTTGACCTAAATAAAAAACCGTTTACAGTTTATTTTGTTTTGTTTTTTTTTTCTTATAAACTTTTAACAAAACAACTTCTTGTTTTTAACAAAATAAATTCCTGTTCACAGGATTTTTGGAAAGATCTTAGTCTTGTTTTCCCATTTTCTTATTGTGGTTTGATCATTGATATACATATATATATATATATATATATATATATAATAGATTTAATAATACATCCACCGTTTGATAGAAAAGGCGTGTTATCTAATCGGGATTCGGTCAAATTTTTTAGGTTCAAAAATCAAACTCTCATTGCCGACGTTTCGGTTTTATTTTAAAACCTCTTTCCAATTTTGACCGAATCCCGATTAGATAACACACCTATATTTTAATATAATAATAATAATAATAATAATAATTAACTATTATTTATTGTTATCATTATTAATATTATAATAATTAATAATATTACTAAAATGTTATTACTTAATTTATTAAGTATGTTTTGGGGGTTTGGAACGCATTAGGCTACTAGTATCTACATGTAATTAACGATTTATCATAAGAAACCGCTTTGGGAACGGATTAATTTCGTATGAAGAGATATGACTGTATTATATTCCAATGCTTTTCTCTTAACTACTTTTTTTTTATAAAGGTCCCTGATACATAAAAGTTGAGCAGATATAAAAGAACATCGAGTGGTTTGTTTCAAGTGCTTGTTTCTATTATGCCAACACTCTTACAGATTTGTTTTGTTTTTTTTTTTCTTTCATATAGCTGCCAGCACAAGCTGTTGAATATTAAAGCTCAAGAGGTGAAATAGATGTCACGCAAAATGATCATTTAAAACGCGTATTCCAGCCAAAGTCTATTTCAAAGCATGCAAACCTATCCTTCCACCTACTAAACTATTCCGCAATCTTTAATTAAATGCTACTCCATATAAAACATTCTCTGTCGTCAATTTGTAATATAATATTAAATTTTAACAAACTGTTGACAAAAAAAAACAAAACAGAAGAAGTATGATTCGTGACTATTTTCATTAATATTTTTTTTATATTGACACGTCACGAGATGAATTTGAAAAATCTCGTTGTTTTGCATTTTTTTCTATAATATTTACTTTTATTAATAATGCAGTTTTAAATCATAACTAGTTTCATATGTTTATTATTATACTATAAATGTTGCAAGTCAAGTTAAACTTGATTAAGAAGCGTTAAAATCACATTTTATTTGGATTAACAGTGGAACCTGGAAATACTAGTAACTTAATGTACGAGTAAATTAGAATACGAAGGGTCAGGTTAGCTCAGTGGTTAATGTACTCGCCTTTGGGCTGGTAGTCCGGGGTTCGATTCCCACCTGACCATCGATTTATTCACGCGAGAGGTCAATATATATGAGTACGTCGACGAGCCTGTACGATGTCAGGTACTCGTTGAAGATCTCTACTCGAAGTGCACTTGAGTTAGGCAAAATTTAGGACTCTCAATATAGGATTTGTAGAATTACCGATCAAACAAAAAGTCTGTAAACGACTGACGTTATCACCCACTATTCTAGGGGATTGGTTTAAAAAAGAAAGAAAAAAAAGAATAGGAGCATTCTAATTCGTAAAAAATCGATTTATAGTACGAGCGATAAACTAGAATAAGAGGAAATGTGAGGAAATGACAAGCATACACACTCGAGAACTTACAACCGACGAATTCGTTCAGCTTCACAAAGAACACCAGAAAGAGGTGATAGAAGAGGAGCAGGTAAGGAAGGACACATCCCCCTATAGTGACATTAAGAAGACCTTGAAACATTAGGAGGAATTTCAAGGTTTTATTGAAAAGCGTCACCCTAATAAACAAAAGAGTTAGAATTAGCAATAATACATTCCGTCATACCTCGTAAAGTCTCTGAAAAGCTCGACCGGTTTCGGGTCCGTCTGGATCCCATCTTCAAGAGCACCTAACTGACTGTGAAATTCACAGTGAAATTCGGTCGAGCTTTTCAGAGACTTTACGAGGTATGACGGAATGTATTATTACTAATTCTAATATTACTAACCTCAGTGGAACTAACCCATTAACTATATTTAAACAAAAGGGTGTCTAGCCGAACAATTAACTTATGAATAAGAACGAACTTTCATATTTTAGAGGCATGCTAAAACGCAGGGAAAAGCAAGCATCGTTAGATAGATTCTTGGTAAAGCTACCTAAAAGACAGCAAACATACATACTAGTATGTTATAAACAAAATGTCTAAATACATACTAGGACCATGATTACAATT